>JANUYF010000003.1:46128050-46595550 GCA_026167975.1 Phrynosoma blainvillii | reverse complement strand
GTGTGTGTGTGTGTACGTATGTATATATATGTATGTATACTCTCTCTCTATATATATATATGTGTGTGTGTGTGTGTGTATACTATATATATATGTATGTATGTATATATATGTATGTATACTATATATATATATATATATATATATATATATATATATATATTACCCATCTGTTCTGGACAAACACTGTTATGCCACATTATTATTGTTGTTGTTGTTAATATTATTTATTACATCTCTATCCCACCAAGAAAGATAATGGGGATTTATTGTATTCCTCTCTTAGTTTTCATGTTAAGTGAATGAAATATTCTATGCTTTCTTTAATATACCTTTCACTATAAATGATTGCATAGAACTGAGATAAGAAAAATGCCACCAGAGGGAGCTAATACCTCATGAAAAAATAGAAATTGAAATAAGGGCACAGTGTTCTTACACTAGTAGTCTTTCTGTTTGCAGCCATGCAGTCATATAAAACATTAATACTGGATTTATGTAGTAATTATTTGGACTGCAAACATGTGACATTCTACTTCTTTCTGTAAATGTATTATTTTAGTTGTTATATTTCATTTGCAAAGTGCCAATCAAATCTATAATTTTGTTAAGCAAAAATTACATTTACAGTCCAGTACATTATAGTATGTTAGTTATTCAATATACATTCCAGTTCCTAAGAAAGAGGACCCCAGAGATTACCATAACCACAGGACCATTGCATTAATTTCCTATGCAATTAAAGTGATGCTCAAATTAACAACAGCAACAAACAATTAGGTATATACAGGATTGAAGCTGTAGGGAGCAATTCATCCTACTACTATGGCTGAATCTAAATCCACTGTTACTATGTAGTTGTATTATAGATGAAAATATATACCTTCAGTGTTATGCCATTTTAAATTTACTTTTCTGCAATTAAAGGTAATGATGGTTTCCATAAAGTGATGTCTCATTTTCTTACATTATCAGAATCCAATGCTGATACTTTTAAAGAAGAGAAATCTAAAAGCATTTTAAAGCTGTAATTTTAAATGACCAAGTAAAAAATCTCTGTTTAAATTTGGCTTCCTATATTATTATTCTTTTTAAATTCAAACAAGCATTTATTGATTAATTGCTTGCAGGGAGCTGCTCTTGTGGTTTGTGTGTGCTATATTTTTAACATTATTCATATGTTTTTAAATGATTTTACACCTTTTAAAATTTAATGGTATTTTAGTATAACATGTCTAATTGTGTTTTAACATTTTTATCAGGTGTTTAGCTTTTTCTTGCTTTAGCATTTTTGTAAGCTATTTTGGGTCTAAAGTTGGGAGAAAGGCAGGATATAAATAAAATAAAATAAAATAAAATAAAATCAAGCCCATTGCTTGAAATGACAATGAGAATGGGTTGATTAATATCTAAGCCTGAAGTTCTCTGGTTCCTGGAAGGGCCAGAAGGCCATAGGATTAATCTGTTCTTCCACACCAAAGATAGATAGATAGAAATTGTAGAAATGTCTGCAGCAGGTCTTTTACTCAGTTGGAACTCCAGTCTTGGAATAGAAGCAGTGCTCTTATAGATCTGCAGTTCTCCTGGCCCCCAGGCAGCCCATCTCAATTCAGCTTCATATTCTACAGCAGTTTTGTAGCTGGTATAGGTTAATTTGCTTTCAGTGAGAGGGACATCTCAAAATAAAATAAACAGCAGCCTTGGAGAGGGCACGGAGCAAAAAATGCTGTTCTTCCCTCTCTTCTGCCCTGTTGTCTTAATGCTTCAGAATTGTCTCATGCTCCTAGTTGGATCTCGAAGCACCAGAACTCACTACCACTGAAGACAGGATTGCTGTACAGGTAGAGTATCTATACTGTCTTGAATACATTTTTCATTGCAGCTATTTGATGTATATTTTTGTAAATTAAATTATTCATGATCATTCCTAAATCAAATATCCAGGTAAATACATGGTTCATATATGTGTTTTCCTCCTAATATGAGGAATGGAATTTTATCTGAGTAATTTCTAAGGATTACTAATACCTTTTTTTCTTTACAATTAGTTATGCAACTCTGACAAACTATGGGAGATGATTGTGCAAAATTTATCAGGTAAAATTACCCCAGAAATGAGATCGCTGGCACAAGAAGTGGGCTGGAAGCAATTCTTCTTCACTAACAAGATTCAACTGCAGCTCCAGCTCCGAAGAAGGAGAGAGAAGAGAACTGATTCATCAGAAAGCCTTTCAGATTAAAGGAGTGTTTTACCACTTAGTGCCAACTGTTGTGAGGTGTAGATTTGCTTGGATATGATTTCGCTTTCTCAAAATTCATTTAATCTTCATTAGGAGTGTGAGAAAACCTCTTATGTTTCATTTTTCCATACATTTTCATTGAGTAAACACTCCATTTATTACAGTAAATTAATCTTGCTATGTGTTTGTTTATAGTAAATTAGTTTTAAGTCAATCACATTTATTTCATCTTTTGTTTTTTTTTGATAGAGGGCTGGTTTTGTGGACAGTTAATGGTAATTTCCTTTCTATTTTCTTAGGACTGCCTGCATGTTGTGTTGCCCTAGGAAACTGATGTGGGCAGGAATGGCATTAGTAGTTCCTACAAAAAATATATATAGACCATGAAAAACGATGGATTGCTCTTTTTAAAAAAATGGGTGTGCCACAACATTTTATTGTTCTGATGCATAACCTGTGTTGAATTGTGATGTTGATGGATGTATGGCAAATAGTCCATGAAAACCAATCACCAAGACCCAGGCAGCTTCAGCAAGCTCCTTGTTTTATTGCAAAAATCAGCATGAGCAAAAACAAATAATAATAATAATAATAATAATAATAATAATAATAATAATAGCATTTTCACCTTATCCAGAATGGCTAAGCAGGAACAAAAACTTTAACTGCTACATTTTGAAAATTAGTCAAGCTACAGCATCAGGAAAATATTTCTAGTTGATCCATTTAGCTTGAAGGTTTGAAAAGAAGTGAGAGCTTTTTCAGAAACACAATTCCAACCCACATTTCTCCACCCTTTTGGGTGTAGCCTTTACAGACTAATTGGTTGATGTTTCATGACGTGTGTTAGTCCAACCTCTAATTTCCATATTACACCATGTGACTGCTGTTCCCAAAACATTCTTTTGTTTTGAAAACCCCTTGTGTAAATAAAACTCTTTCTCACAGAATCCTGCTTGTTAGCTAGCTTTGTTTTGACTAACACACACCTGTGGAGCAGGGTGTTGTGAATCTAGCCTCAGAAAACAGATTTTCTCAGCAAGGAAAAATACAGACACACATCTTTACATTTCAACATTTTAACATTGACTATATATCCCATCAAAACCTGACAACCTGTACTTAGAACAAGAAGCTACTGTTAGGACAGAATAAGGAGAAACAGAATGGTTTTCAACTGACAAGGGAGGTCAGGCAAGGTTGCATTTCATCACCCTATCTGTTTAACTTGGATGCTGAATGTATCATTCATAAAGCCTTGGAGGAAGGAAGCTTAAAAATTGGAGGAAGAAACATAAACAATTTAAGATATGCAGATGACACCATACTATCAGAAGAAAATAGCAGACTTGAAATGATTATTGAAGCAAGTCAAAGAGCCTTATCACACAAGAAAACTAAGTGTAAATGGCATCAAAGAGAAGCGGCTTTCTCCATGCCTTATTGCATGATTTTATAGCACTACAGTTCTCTTCCAACAGGAGATGGTTGTAAAAGCACTTCTTTTTTCTAGCTGGAAAAATCCATTTTACAGCCATCTGCCACGGCAAGAGAACTGAAGTAGTACGACATCAAGCGGTAAGGCACAAAGAAAGCTGCTACTCTCCAGCATTGTTTCTGCTTTGTTTTTTCATGTGATAAAGCTCAAGGAAGAAAGTGGAATGGCAGGTTTACAGCTGAACATTAAGAAAACAAAAATAATGAACACACAGAGGATTTACATAACTTTAAAGTAGACGATAATGACAGTCCTCTGATTGGTTAAAAAAAAACACAATTATACGCCCAACTACTCTTTGCAAAATATTAAAAGAATTCATATTCTCACAATAACTGTAATTAATAGAGATAATTTCTGCTTTCTACTTTATTTCTGAGATCACTTGAACATCTGCTGATATGAGGTTTATCATAATGTGTAGTTAAGAGACGTTCTTGTCTTACAGACACTTATATATAACTACAGTGCCTTTGAATGGATCAGTAAACATACTTGCCAACTCAAGATCAGTTCCATGATATATGGTGACAATGTTAAATGCCAAAGATTCCCAGCATCCCACATTTCTTTTTCTCCTGTAAATATATACACATCTGGAATGCAAAACCAAAATGAGTGAAACATGTCTGTGTGTGTGTGTGTGTGTGTGTGTGTGTGTTCAGATGCCAAACTGAAAATGGACAGGAAAATCCAGCGTCTGGTCATAAAGGGGAAATGTAATTATTATAAGGGAACTTGCCAATAGACGTAACTTCATAAACTTAATACTGTGTTGTCTTGACAGGTCTGATTAGCTACAGTATAATGGATCTTTCAGTTGCATAACAGAAGTTCAATTCTGAAAACATAATCCTAATGCTTTTAAACAATTTTAAAGTATTTTTTAAAAGATTCTGTGCAGTAGTGCCACTGATTTCCCCATTTCTTCCCTAACCCAGAACCATACATTTGTGCAAATGTGTCAAATTGTCAGTAATTACTAATTGCATTAGCCAAGGACATGCAAGAAAATTTTCTCACCTTTGCACGGAGCACTTGATGTTGTAGTTTCAAAACAACTACCTTTTTGAAATTGAGGTGTTCTTAAAAACAAATGGAATTTTGTTTGTATGCTTGCTTGCTTGCATGCATGCTTGGCTTCAGTGCCTGTATTTCATTTTTTATCACCTGACACCCATAGTTATTATATAGATTAGCATGATATTTAATAAATTTGCTGTTGATATCTAAACTTGTATAAAATGTGCTATATAGAATCTAGAGCCTTACAACTATATTTTACTTTAAGTTTGCAAAGAGGTGATTAACTTTTTTAAAAATAATGTTCAGCTTTTCCTATGTCATTTTATGGTCTATACTTGGATTAAACTAAACCATACTATCTGGTTTCTTGGAGAAACAATTGGATAGTCAGTATTATTATTATTATTTTTTAAAAAAAATCTGTCACCTGTAATTTCTTTAAAAATAGAAAATAAAAGTTCCTAATTATTTTGTAAATAATTCAAGAAATAAGTTGTGTGTTTACTGTGGTGCATTTCTAATTCCTAATCCTTTTTAATTGACTTTAATTTGGACTAGTACTAGTGCTAGATCTCTGATTATTAATATTGTCTGCATACAAACCATTCCATTTATGTCAGGCCGCTGGCTCATTGCAGAATTAATAGAGTTTGGCATTACTTTAACTGTCATGGCTCCATCCTAGGGAATCCAGGGATTTGTACTTTGTTGTGGCACCAAAGCTGTCTGACAGAGAAGGTTAAACATCATCCAAAACTACAAAGCCCAGGATTCTGTAGCATTGAGCCATGGCCGTTAAAGCAGTGTCAACCAGCCTTAATTCTGCAGTGTAGCTGCAGCCTTAAAGAAAGCATGTAAGATTGTAAAGATTATCTTTGGGATAGATGCACCATTGAATCTCTAGTGCCAACATAGAACTGGACCTTGGAAAATGTAGAGCATATCTAGGAGCCATAATACCAACAAGTCAAATATTTCTGGAGAAACCATTGACACAGCATTTCTTAAACTCTGAGCAAATCTGCATGATCCTCTTCCTCCAAAGCCCAGCAGTAAATCCAGCCTGAACCTGCTGTGACTGCTACAATTAGTTCCTACAGCATCTGTGATTATTGCATGGCATGATTTCCATTCCTAGGTATACCTGGGGTTTGCTGTTAGTACCATAGTGATAAAAAGAGAGTTACAGATACACATTTTTTTTTATCCACACCACTGCTTTAAACAGTTTTCACATATGAGTGGTACTGTTTGTGAAATGCTCTCCTCTTCAAAAGCCAGTTGGTGCCAACACTGGCTTTACTTCAACCCCTAGGCTTTTATTATTATTATTATTATTAAAGCCTTTGTGACCAACCTGTGATTTCATCCAAATCTTTATATCTTCATGGTTTTAATTGTTTTTATTTGTATGGTTTCTTAAATCATGTGATATAGCATGGAGTGCCAACACCACTCTGTGCCTATCCAGAATCATGGCCAATTACCATTTTCACTAGCAGTTCAGACTGTAAATTATGCCAGCCTCTCCTTCTTTCTAATTACAGTTAGAAGGTTGATTTATATCAGCGAACACTGTAGGACTGAAGACTGTGTTGTAAGCTTATTTTAAAAAATGAGTAATCATATGTTCCTGGTGTGGACAAAAAGTATAGGACACAAGGTGGAAATGATAACACTCTAGTAGTTGTGATTAAATATGGAAAGCAATAATGTGAGCAAAGATAAAATGAATTGATGCATATATTACAAATTTGAAGCAAAAACCCAATATTCATATTTCTGCATAGCTATACAATTAGCAGATTTGTGAGAAGTCTTTATGAAAATAACCTTTTATTATTAACATTCCAACAAAAACATCAAGGCAGTCACTGAAGAATTGTCATTGTATAGTTTGTCACTGTCATCAATGGCCTTAGATTTTCATATGAATCCAGCACCGTATTTCATATTGAAACAAAAATGTTGTTTGTAACTAAAAAAAAAAAAATTAACTGCAAAATTGACAGATATGATAAAAGATCAGAAAATACCCAAAGGTTAGGCCCTGACAGTTGTTCATCTAGCTGTGTGCCCTCTTTATCAAATGCTTAAAATAATATCATGTAAGTGCATGCATATCTATTCATACTGTCTTTTTTCCTCTTTCTGAAGGGGAAGAATTGTGCAAAATTGTCTCTTTGTGTATTGCCCATGCCATAACTTACCTTAGGTCAATGGTTCTCAGTGTGTAAGATTGCCTTCCTGTGGAAATGTAGGAGGACTCAGAGGTAATACAGTCGTACCTCTACTTACGAATGCTTCATCTTACGAAAAATTCGACTTACGAAACGCGACTCCGGATAAATTTTGCTTCGACTTACGAAAGTGTTCAACTTACGAAAGCTGAAGCCGTGGAGGCGCTACGTTTTCCAATGGGCTGCCCCTGGAAGCGGAGAAGCTTCTCCGCTTCCAGGGACCGCCCATTGAACAACTAGGGCCGCGGCTGGAAGGAGGCCTCCTTTTAGCCCTGGCCTCGCTGCTTTATGGGCTTGGTCCCCGAAGCGGAGAAGTCCTCCTCCGCTCGGAGGACCAAGCCCATAGAAGAGCGAGGCCGGGGCTAAAGGGACGCCGTGGCCTCGCTGCTTTCTGGGCTTGGTCCCCGAAGCAGAGAAGTCCTCCTCCGCTCGGAGGACCAAGCCCATAGAAGAGCGAGGCCGGGGCTAAAGGGACTTCTCCGCTTCGGGGACCAAGCCCAGAAAGCAGCGAGGCCAGGACTAAAGGGACACCGCGGCATCCCTTTAGCCCCAGCCTCGCTCTTCTATGGGCTTGGTCCTCCGAGCGGAGGAGGACTTCTCCGCTTGGGAGACCAAGCCCAGAAAGCAGCGAGGCCGCGGCGTCCCTTTAGCCCCGGCCTCGCTCTTCTATGGGCTTGGTCCTCCGAGCGGAGGAGGACTTCTCCGCTTGGGAGACCAAGCCCAGAAAGCAGTGAGGCCGGGGCTAAAGGGACGCCAGTGGCGTCCCTTTAACCCCGGCCTCGGTGTTGTTCTATGGGCTGGTCCTCCGAGTGGAGGACTTCTCCGCTCCCAGGACCAGCCTAAGGAACAGCCTCGAATCGACCCTGGAATCGGGGGACGGCTCCCTTTCCAGGATCAGCCAGGGAAAGCCGGCAGCCGATCCTGGAAGCGGAGCCATCCCCCGCTTCCAGGGTCGAATGGCCGAAGCTGCGGAACGGATTAGGCCTTTTCAATGTTAAATTTGCTTCTACTTACGAAATTTTCTACTTACGAAATGGCTGTCGGAACGGATTAATTTCGTAAGTAGAGGTACCACTGTACAAAGCTACAAGGCATACTATTCTGAAGCAGGTCTTGCCTTCTATTCTCCACCAGCATCTGGGTAAATTGGAATATCTCCTGGAAGCTGACCCCCACTATTCCATCATTCCAGTGTGATTTGGAAAGGGGAAAGTTCAGAAAAAGTTCTGCTTTAATCCAGTATATCACTGGGTATGGTTTCAGAAAGAAATAAGATAAACTGCTTTCTTCTTCTGATGCCAGGTTTGGGATTAGTACTCCAAGATCCTTGCATAGGCAAGGAGTACATGTGTGTGAAAATGCTTACCTATATAACAAGAAATGGATGCTAGGCTGCAGGCTATAGAAAATAGAATAAACTTTACATGGTGGGATTGTGTTGACAGGATTTAAAAACCACTGCCCTGAGTGAATAAAGATGTACTGATTTGCTATTGCATAAAGGTTAAAAAAATGAACCAGTTCATAGATTAAATCAAGTCATCCCCATCATATTCTCAGATGTTTTGAAGATGTTAAAATAACACATGTAACATTTTTGCTGTGTTGTTTTGTACAGATGCTAACACACTACAATATGGGACTGCATATGTTCTGTCCTCACATAGGTTTCCATCAGACATTTCATATTAAGTTCTAGGAAGTTAATTCTACAACAGTACACATACGGTACTTTAAAACACAGATCATCCAATATTGTCATGTCCTGTCCCTGAGATACTGATTCCATAAGGATTCACAATGGATTTTAAGATAGTAAAAGTTATAGTGTTGTAAATTATACAAGCTATAAGGTAGACAGGAAGAATGTATCTGGAAGCATTTTCTGGGCTGGAACACCTTTGGGAATGTTGTAAAACTAAGGTATTAATGGCAATTAAGTACCACACTCAAAAGATTATTTCTGACTGGTGCAGAACTGAGATTGTCTTTGGCAAGAATAATAAAGAGAATTGCTTCACATGTTCATAGAACACTTCTGTATAGTAGTAAAAGGCACCACACTAAGGGCTAAACTACATGTTATACATACTTTTTCTAAGCAAGGCAACTCCAGGAGTATTTGTAGTCAAGAAGCATAAGGTCGGGGTGGGAGACAGCTGCTGATCCTTTCCATCTTGTTTTCTGTTTTAACTCTTCCCCTCCCTCAGTGAGGTTACAGTAATTTATTTGCCACAGGCAAAACAAATGCTTTTGGGATGAAACTTTTAGCTGTACACCAGAAGACAGTCCTATTTCTACAGCTTCACTGAAAACTGTCCTTTACAAAAGCCATTTTATGTAGAGAAAACTGGCCCTTGGGGTATTTTTTTTAAATCTTGTGTTTAATGTGTAGTTAGTAGTGTTTTACTGGAAAGAGCAGGGGAACCTAAATACTTTAGGTACCTTATAGTCTAATTCTGCTTGTACCACACAGTGGCAGCAGAGGTTCTTCCAGTAGTCATTGTGAATTTACACAAATGGGAATCCCTGTGCCTGTGCAGACCATCTTTGGAAACTTGTAGGGCTAGATCTCTTTGGCTGAGGATCTCCCCACCACACTGCGCATGCTCAGTATGATTCCCACTTAAACCTCCTTCGTTCTCTTCCATCCACCATCACAGCCACATCATAGGGAACTTTATGTGTTAGCTTCTCTTCTTTGGCTTGGTTCCCCCCCCCCCAGACTCTTCTTCTGTTTATGGCAGGGGTAGGCAACCTAAGGCCCGGGGGCCGGATGCGGCCCCCCGAGGCCTTTGGACTGGCCCCAGGTTGGTCCTGCCGCCGCCGCCTGCCATGATGATATTGATTATTGTTGTTATTACTTGTTCTTGGCGTTTTCTTGGCAAAATCTCCACAGGGGTTTTGCCATGGCTTTTCTGGGGCTGAGAGAGTGTGCATGCATATTTTTTAATTTTTAAAGTTTTTTTTAAAAAATTTATTTATTTATTTATTTTTGGTGCTTCGGCCCCCCAATTGTCTGAGGGACAGCAACTCGGCCCCCGGCTCAAAAAGGTTGCCTACCCCTGGTTTATGGTATCTACAGCATACTTTAAGATGTGTGTCTCACGTGGAAAGATGGTCCTCCAGATGGACAGACATTTTAAGTGTCTCCTTTGCTTGAGAGAGACCCATGTTGTGAATAAGAGTTCTCATTGTAGAGCTGTTTCCCACCAGGCCTATCGGAACAGGACTTTGCATCTTAAAGGCCTTCTCTGGGAGCTGGCTATTAACATGGCTGGTCTCACTGCCCAAAATAGGCCTCTTTTCCCATCGTCCATGGGGATTACTTCATACATTTTGCTACAATCAGCTTCATCATCTACTGTACCAAAGGGTCATGCTAGTACCAACAAGACTTCCCTTACTCATCAGGGAACCTTGGAATCAACTCTGGATTCAAATTGGCCCAGCTCAAAGTAATTGATGCTGCATGGATCTGTGCAGGCACCATCTGAAGTCTCTGCTGCTCCCAAGAAGCAAAAAGAAGCATTCTGATTATTCTTCAGTTCTTAAGAAGAAATACAAGTCTACTGTTCTCTTTTCAGATGACTCACAGTCTTGTCTGAAGAGATCCTGGCCTACGCACGTACCTTTGGCTTGTCTGAAAGAGTCAGATGGGCTAATGGCATCTAATACTGTCAATGTTACAGTACTGTCAGTTCCAGTTTTCTTGGTTGCAATTAGCCCTGGCAATGGGGGCCCAGCTTTGTGTGTGCCCAGTTCTCTTCCTGTTCTAGAATGCTTAGCATATCTTCTCCTGGAGTCAAACCCAATGGATATCCAATGTCTGGGGTTACATTTGGATGAAGAGGTGCTCAATCAATCTTTCATCCACACTTCAGCGAGAGGCCAATCTATTATGTCTCCAATCTAGCCATCTCTCCATCAACTTGCACAGGTCCAGATCACCAGTTTGTCAGCATGCATTTAGCACACTGCAATAATAATAATAATAATAATAAATTTTATTTATATACCGCCCTCTGGCGAACCAATCCGGGCGGTGAACATATATACCGCCCTCTGGCAAACCAATCCGGGCGGTGAACATAATAAAATAGAATATACAATAAATACAATCTAAAACACACCATTCCCCCCTCCCCCCTTTAAAAAACTATTAAATCAATCCAATTAAAAAACAGAATACAACTAATATATTTATAAAAATTCATACCAAGCAAGATGATTCATACCAAGAATCATCTTGCTTTCACCCTCAGAAGCCTCCCCATCATCATCACCCTTACCCTACTTCCACCAGTTGCTTCTCTTCTTGAAAGGCTGCCTGAGGATAAGAAGACTGTTTCTGTCATACCTTGTCCACCCAAAAGATCATTATAGCTCAGCATGCAGCTAATTCTGTGGTGAAGTCTCTTATTGAGGTCGTTGCTTTGAGGCATCACACTTAGCTTTATCTTTTGGGTCTCTCAGCCAAAACTAGGACCATCATTGGGACCTTTGTTCAATCAAGGCCTTTTTATACCACCAAGGATGAGAAACTGATGCATACCCAAAAAAAGAAGACCATTACCAAGAAATATGGTCTCCCACAGTCCTCACTGAACAAGCAAAAGCCTTCTTGGTCTCATCCTTCTGTGTCAGCTCAGTGTTCTTCGCCACCTGTAAAATAGTCTTCACAGGGTTCTTCCTGACATTCCCAATCCTCTAGCAAATACTGTTTTGTCTATAAAACAATCTGACTGGAAGTATTGTCTTTGAGTGTCTTCCTTATCTCCTTTTCAGTTCCAGTCTGTCTCAGTTTCTCCCAGTTTGGTATTTGATACCTTCAGATTTATGGGGCCTCAGCATCATGGTTGAAAACTATGCTATTGAGTCCCACACTCTCCCACCTTCCAGAGTGCATCATCTATCACAATCTTGCCAGGCTTTGTCCAAAGAGATCAAAACCCTTCTTCACAAGGGTGCCATTGGGAAATCCGGTCATCTCATATTTATCAGTCTTTCCGCTCAACACTTTACAGTACTAAAAAGGGATGGTGGACTACATTCTATCCTGGATCTCAGGGAGACCAATTCTTATATCACCACCAAGACATTCAGGATGGTAATGCTTTCTGTGACACCCCCCCCCCCCCCATTGTGCCATGGAGATTCATTTGTGACCATTGATTTCCAAGACATATATTTTCATATTTTGATCCTCCCTGCTCATCATCACTTCCTATGTTTTGCACTTTGAGACTGTTGCTTCTGTTTTCATGTCCTCCTTTTCAGTCTTTTGACAGTGCCAAATGTTTTTACTAAGTGCATGGCTTTCCTCCATCCTTGGGGACTTTCCATCTTCCCCTGTATAGACAACTGGCTTCTGGTTTTCAGTTCCTGAACCAAGCTGTACTACAACCTCCACATTACCATACCTCTGCTCCATGCTCTTGCCCTCCTTATGAATTCCGGAAAATTACAGTTGATTTGACCAATGGATCCAATACATTGGTGCCATGCTGGACTCTCAGTTGGGCAGAGGTTATCTGCCTCTCAACAGAATGTACCACATTGTGGAGGATACTCTGCATGCATCAGTCTGGCCATGCAAGCAAAGGATGTGCAGGATTTCTAGGGCTGATGGCCTTGACCACGGCAAGTGACAACAGATTCATCTACCCACATTTGGGGAGCTCACATGGTAACACTGTCTGTCAAAGGTATTTGGTCTCTTCAGAAGAGGAACCGCTTCAACTTTTTTGAGCTATTCACTGTGGTCAAGGCTTTCAGAGCCTTCAAATCCCTTCTTGCTAAACATCATGTTCAGACCACAACCAACAACACAACTGTGTTTTTTATTTGAATAAACCAGAAGGCACCCAGATTCTTCTCAATCTCACCATCAAGTTCTGGGATTGGTGCATTGTGAAGGCCGTTACTCCCACTGGTTTACTTTCCAGGAAAGGAAAACATTCTAGCCAACATTTTCAGCATTTTAAGCCTCCTTAAGTCCTCCATGAGGTTTTTAACTGTTGGGGCCATCCAAAGGTGGACCTGCTTGCCAGTGCAGACAATCACCAATGCCCTCCAAATGGTTTACAAACCAACCAAGAAAATCCAACAAAT
This sequence comes from Phrynosoma blainvillii, assembly GCA_026167975.1. Lineage (NCBI taxonomy): Eukaryota > Metazoa > Chordata > Lepidosauria > Squamata > Phrynosomatidae > Phrynosoma > Phrynosoma blainvillii. The sequence continues at coordinate 46,582,432 of JANUYF010000003.1, read as the reverse complement.
GCTGTGCTCAGCGAAGGACAGGAGAGACCCTCTCACAGCCACAGGAGTTTACCACATACCATGCAGCTGTGGACAAGTCTACATAGGGACCACCAAACGCAGTGTACAAACACGAGTCAAGGAACATGAGAGACACTGCAGACTGGGCCAGCCAGAAAAATCAGCAGTAGCAGAACACATTATAAACCATCCTGGGCATAAAATGCTGTTTGAAAAGACTGAAATTCTGGACCATGCCAACAACTATCAGGTCAGAATGCACAGGGAAGCCATCAAAATCCACAAACACTTGGATAACTTCAACACAAAAGAAGAAACCCTTAAAGTAAACAAGATATGGCTACCAGTCCTACAAAATAAGAAAATCAGCACTCAGCAAATGCAAATGGGAAACCAACCAGGGTCAGGGGCTTTCCCAGCAGACAATCTCCGTGATTGCATATCCTCACCTGGAAGCCATGCCATTAACAACAGAACATACCTATTCAACACAGAACAGTACACAGTTTACATGGGATTAGCAGACAATAACCTTGAGTGCATTTCCTCCCACCCTGGAGCCATGCCATTAACAACAGAACAATAACTATTCAACACAGAACAACACACAGTTCACCTGGGAACCACTCCTCCCTACCCAGGGTCTCACAGTATATATAGACCCATTCTCTTCCATTCCAGTTTTCTCTGAAGATGCCAGCCACAGATGCTGGCGAAACGTCAGAAAGAAACTCTTCTAGAACATGGCCACACAGCCCGAAAAACCCACAAAAAGATATGAATAAAAGCTGTTGATTAATAACACACTAATGTATTATGGTGTGCTGATGCAAGCAAAACTGAAATGGGTTCAATATACTGCCCCATCTCTGCAAGCAAGAACTAAAGGCAGCTTTCAATCAAAACTGAATAAAAATCTGCTGACCCTGTCAAGCTTCCCACAGCCAGTAGCAATCTTTAGTTAAGCACATCAGAAATTAGCAGCCTCGCCACTGATCCTTTAATACCAAGAATCAGGGCACATCTCCTCATCTATAATCATTTAAACCGTTTAACATTTGTCACCATGGTACTACTTTACTGTGTTAGTATCTCAAGGTTAGCTTAGGGGGCTTGAACAGAATTATTTGCTTTGTGTCTGTAGGCTCACATGATTTATTCTATATTTAAAGCCTAACCTACTACAATTATGAGATCCTTAAAGAAGAAATTGTCATTCATGTACTTACTTATTAATATAGGTGGACATGTGACTTCTGTTCAGGAAGTTATTATCAGTTGAAATAGTCAACAGGAATTATTTTCATTTCAGTGATTCCTTATGGGACAAATCCCCCCTCCCCCAGTGTAAATCAGGAGCAAATGAATTCTACTCTGTTGAGTGACGCGTGTAAAAAGACTCATGTAATGAAAGAAAAATATTCACCTGCAGATCAACATGTACCATTGGGGATATTCCCGTTTAGAACATAACACCTTAATGTACCAGTACAACTACCATCTAAAAGGCATTTTCCTTCAATCCATTGACAGTGGCAGTGCAGAATTTATTTAGTTTCCACATTTGGTATAATTCAGTCCTGTTGGTCGCATCGGATATAGTCAGAAATTTTCGCAGGAAACAGAAATGAAACAATGACAGTCCCTCTAAAAACATTAAAGTGTCCTATACTTTTTCGTTTTCTGTGCTTTTCTCTGGCGATGGCTTTTTCTTGCCAATACAAGGCTGAATAAGCAAAGTTAGTATTCCCAACATGTAAAGCAAGCCACATATATAGAAAGAAAAGTCATATTTTTGTGTGAGGTCATAAATCCATCCTGGAAAACAAAACAAAAAAGGCAATTATTAATAGAGTATGATAAAATCAGTGAGATCACACTTAATGCTGATAGTTTTTTGTGGGTTTTTCAGGCTGTGTGGCCATGTTCTAGAAGAGTTTCTTTCTGACGTTTCGCCAGCATCTGTGGATGTTTCTCCGAAGACGCCAGCCACAGATGCTGGCGAAACATCAGAAAGAAACTCTTCTAGAACATGGCCACACAGCCTGAAAAACCCACAAAAAACTATGGATGCCGGCCATGAAAACCTACAACTTCACATTAATGCTGATAGTTGTCATAATAGAAAAACCAGTGCTAGATGGCACCACTGTGTTCTAGTTTCTTTCCCCATCCAGCATGATTCTCTGAAAAATCTCAAAATATTTAGAATCAGGTAAAATATATCTAGTGATGCATAGATCTGTATCTAGCAGCCCCTGAGAGGTTCATAAGGCCCACTTTTTCCCATTCCCCTCTTTTTAATAAACATTGCAAATCTTAACAGCACTACCTCCGAGAGCCCTTTCCTGTTTTCCTCACCTTTTTTTTAAAGCTCAGGTATCTTAGCAGACATACTGTAGCCATCTCTTGTTTTTTAGCCAATTTTTCCTACCTTAGGAATTTTAGCAGCAGCTTCCCAGAGAACCTTCTATTGTTTTCCAGCCCTTTAAAAACTCCTGATGAATCATAGCAGGTCCATCTTTTTGTTGTTAGGAAGGTCCATTTGGAATTTTGACTTGAAACTGGCCACTGCCACTTTGTAACAACCCCAACATTGTTTGTGAAGCATCCACCATTATTTCCTAAAGGGTTATGGTTAAGACTTTTTTTGGCTTCTAGCAATCCTTCCATTTGAAATTTCATCTTGAAACTTGGCACTGCAAGTTTTCAGAAGCAGACAAATCCAGTCTTGCCAAATTTGGAGGCATCTGCCATGATTTCCTGAATAGTCATTATTGTTACAGGCACCAAGGCATTCTCTTTTTTTAATTATAGATATATCTTGAGGTTCAAAAATACTAGGGAACGTATACCAATATACTTTTCACAGCATACATTATGTTGTTTTTTCCTTTGTGACTCTTTATTCCTGGAACCACCAATCAGAAGATATATGTGGTGTTACTTTGCCAAATCCCACCTCAAAAAACTTTTCCATTAAGTCTTTGGAACATTCCCCTAGATTCAATGTCCTACTGTAATTAAAGCTTAAGATGTATATTCTACCTTTTTTTTTTTTTTTACTTTTCCTCTGCTGTCTTCTTTTTTATCAGTTTTTAGAATACGAATACTACTATTAATAATAATAATAATAATTTATATCCCACCTCTCTGTAGATAACAACCGTCTACAGTCATCCCTCCTAATTCACGGACTTCTTGTTCGCGGTTTTGAATTTCTGCAGATGGGAAGCCAGGAGGGACAAAATGGCATGTGCACTACTTGGATATTTGCGATTTTTCCAATTCACGGTGTGTGTGTGTGTGTGTGTGTGTGGAATAGTTCCCTTATGAATTGGAACAGTATTATGTTCTGCAGGACAAGGACTAGACTGCTTATGATGGGAATAGTAATGGGAATAAGGCAATATTCCTTTCCATACAACAAACCCAACCCCCTATATGATCTCAACATTTTGCAGGTTACATGTACTAAAAGCATAATGGAAGGCAACTCTCACTCTTCAGTCTAACTATGGATGTTATCACACGGGGGCCAGTTTCGTGATTAAAGAGATAATAAAGTGGAAATAAAGCATCCCAAAAATAAAGCAAAAATAGCGCTAAATTGCACAAAAGCATTTCTCATGTAATTAGAATAAAAATGCAATTAAGTGAAAAGCGAAAAAAGACATTTTTAACTTTCATACTCAAGTGAAAAAACCCGTAAATGTACTAGAAATGGGCGTGTTTTGTTTTCCTTTCGGATGACCAGACTCCTCCTTTTCCAGGGCAGGTCCTGCACTTCATTCAACCTTCTCTCCTCTCCAGGAGGAAATGTCAAACTGTCCTCCATTTGGAGCAGGAGTAAGAAGGATGATTTTCTATTTCTGTGTGTGTGTGTGTGTGTGTTTAAAAAGCTTTTCTTGAGTCCTGTCCTCCTGGACAGTCTTCCTTTGGGGTTAGAACCTCTGGTCCCCCTGATGCGGACGGAGAAGAGGGCAGCATCCCTTCTCCTTCCCTCCTCCTGTGGGCAAACCTTTTGCCGAGGGAATAAGCCTGCCGCCTCTTCAGCTGTGAAGATGTCTGTGGGGTTGTCCTTTTTGCCTTGGAGAGCAGCCACTTTCTAGCCTAGGTCCTCTTGCTCTGGGGTGGGCTGAGAAGCAAGGCACCCCAAATTGGGGTCACTGGAGGGGGTCCCCCTTTCTCCCGCTTTGTGGTGTGCCTTCAAGTCGCTTCTGACTTAGGGCGACCCTAAAGTGGTGAACCCATCCTGGGGTTTTCTTGGCAAGTTGCTTCATAAGGGGATTGCCATTGCCACCCCCTGAGCCTGAGAGAGTGTGACCCGCCCGAGGTCACCCAGTGGGTTTCATGGCTGAGCAGGGATTCCCCCCAAAAAATAGGGACAAAGAGCAGCTTGCAAATTAAAACAACCCAATCCTATCCATGGTGGGTTGTTGACATGGGAAACCTTTTCCCTTCCTCAGCCTCCCCCTCGTCTTTTTGACTCTGCAGTCACTCTTTAGCTTGAGGGAAATGCGCCTGTTTGCTGAACTACCAGACAGGAAAATTTAGAAAGAGAAAAGCAGAGAAGCTCATGTCTGCCTGGCATGTTGTCACCCAAGCAAACCAGGAAGTAAAAGCAGCCCCACAGAACCATGGGAAAACCGGGAAAAAGCTTTAAAGGAAATTTGTTTGTGCGAATTTGAATTTCACACTACAGTAAATGCGCAATTACTTTAAAAGCGCAAATGCAGTTCCTCTAAACTCCCGAAAATAAAAAGATCTCAGATAACACCACTTTGTGACTTTAATGTCAGTTTCTGTGTGACGTCGTGTGAAATCGTTAGGTGTAAGTGTGCTTTTTTGGGGGGATTTGTGTGGGATAACCTATAGATTTCCCCCATGTGATAACATCCTATGTTGGTTTAAACTGAATACTAGTTCTTTTTAGTGTGAAGAACTACCTAATATGGTTCTGATCAAAACAAACAATAAGAAAGTATGTGTGTAGCTTATGATTCTCTATTCTGAGCAGGATTTGGTTAGAATGCTTTAGGCTGACAGCAACTTTAGATTACAGTTGTGTCTTAGAATAGTTTCTGAAATCTCCTGTTGCCTTTCACCTATGCTATTTTTATGGAAACATTTACACAGCCATATTTATATGGCTTTTGATTGGTAATTCACACTAATTAGAATCTTCCTTATTTCATAAATGTGTTTCAATACACTAATACTAAAAATACTAAAAAATCTATGTGGCAGGTAGATGAATTTGTGAGGGTAAAACTAGTTCAGAAGAAGTGCTGCTAGCCAATGAGATTAGGCAAAGCAAGTTCTGACAGCCATTGAGTTTTCTGCCAGAAGTCCTGTGGTATCTTTTCAACAACTTCTAGTGCACCAGGAGCCTTCTTTTAAATTTAATTGTGTCTTATGAAAAGTAAGGAGGACATGTTTATTAATAGTTGTTGGTTACAGGGGAAAGGTTTGAAAGTAAATGGGAGGAAAGCATATGTAAATATACAATGTGGCTACAAAGTCAGAAAAACAAAATAATTTGTTTACCTGCAAATGGAGGCCCCAGCAATGCTGATATCCCATTGGCACAGATTATGATTCCATAGGCATTTGCAAGATGCTTAATCCCTACTAAATCTTCTGTTACAACAGGCATGAGTGAAAAATACCCACTGGAAAATCCTATTAGGGCACAGACCACTGCCAGTCCAACATATGTGTGCATTAGTGGCAAAATAAAAATGCAAGAGACAAGAATAAAGTTTGCTGTCATGAACACATTCCAAGCACTGATACAGGAGGAATCGGAGATGATGCCGAGAATGACCTTTCCAAAAATGTGAACAATTGCAATAACTGAAGTCAATGGGAAAATATCATTCTGTGCAGATAGGTGATACTGTTTCACTATTTCTGGGAGATGGATAAAAGGGATCACAAAGGTGCTATAAGCAAATAAGGCCCAAAAAACAAAGGCTGCAAATTGTCTGTTGGTAAAGAGGGATGCTGCTCCAAAGTAACTAGAATACCACACCCCAAAACCTTTCTGGATTGTAACCATTAGTTGGCTCACTGTCTTCAGAATACAAAGAGCATAGATATTCTTTCCATGTCCAGTTAAGTCTTTGTTTTCCAAGGCTGGGAGGCTGCCAAGCTTTTCATCCTTACCTTGTCCTTCTTTTATCTCTTTTTCTTCTTCCCTGATGATGCCATTAGATGTCAGTGTTTCTGCAGAGCAGGAGAGAGCTATTGTATGACTCTTTCTTTGGCAGTTGTTTCTCTTGCCATTTTTTTCAGCAGCTTTCTCCTTGTAATAAATGGGTCTCATGAGTGCTCCGCAAACACATAAGTTCAAACAGACTGCACCCTGGATGAACATTGCATTCCGCCAGCCAAACTCCAGGCAAAGATATTTCAGCAAAAATGTCATCAGGAAAGTACCAAAACCTGTCCCAGTAGTGCTGAGTCCCTGGGCAAGTGCTCTTCTCTTCTGAAAATATTCTCCTACCATGACTACAGCAGGCAGGTACACCATGCCACTCCCAATACCTGAAAAAGAAACATTTCAGGCTTACCCCAAAAACAGTAGCTGGTCTATTTAGCAGTGGTGGTAGGTGGCTGCCATATCACTGAGGTAATGAATCCATTCCAAGTTTTAACCCAAATTAATGTTCTGTCTAAGGTGTGGAATCTATTGTGAGGATAGCATCCAGCACCTTGGATTTAAAAAAAAAAAAACACAAAAAAACAAAAACTTCAGACTAAAACCCCTAGAAGGTTCACTTCCCCATTAACATGGAAACCACTGCAAGGGGCGCATCACCTCTCCCCACTCAGGCTACTCCCAATCAGCCTACTTGTGCCATCTTCATATTTACAAACACTTCATTGTGTAGCATTATCAGTTAGCTTCCTCTTAAGTCAATTTTTCAGTATTTACAAAGACTCACAGATGCACAACCTACCCTAAAGGCACCAGAGGGTTTTCTTGGAAAGAGACCTTTCTGTTCATAAAGAAGGAATGCAGATTGAGAAGCAAACAGTGGCAGGAAGAAAAGATTGACAAACTTGGTTAACAGAATCCTGGCAAATCCATTGCCCTATCAGGGACTCAGACTGGGTTCTGCCAAAGGCCAAAAAGACTAAGATGCTTACAACTGGGCTGAGTGAATTGCTAGGTGGGTGCAGTCTTGCAATGATGCCTAGAGATTTTACTGTGGAGTTCATTGGTGCAGAACAGGGGTAGAAATTGTGTGGCCCATGGGCCACATGCAGCTCCTGGGAGCACAGTGCAGCCCTTGGGGAGGTCCTTTGAGACCACTAGTAACCCTATCAAACTCTAACATGCCCAAAATTATTTTTGGGCAAACCCACCTGCCCCCATTCTTAGCAGAAAAAAGTCTTAAATGCTACAAATTACTAGAATATATTGTAGTTTGGGTCCCCCCCCAAAATAGCAAAGCACCCTCCCTGGTTCAAATAGCTCAAAATGATAATCAGGTGACATCAGTTCTGTTGCCAAAATGGTACAGCTGTAGCTCTCCAGAGTGTCAGGAGAGCCAAAAAAACAAACAAAACAGCTAATGCATTCCTCTGGCCTCCAGAGCATGCCTATTCCTGTTGTAAAAAATTGAAAGCTGTTGTTAGGTTCTAATTTTATTCTGCTTTATTTGCTATGGGGAGAAGAAAAATTCTTCTTTATTCTTCTTTATTTGCTATGGGGAGAAGAGAGGGGTTACTATGTGTTTGGGAGAGACAAACAGTGGCCACACTCAAAATGTCCTGTTATTCCTCTAGCAAGTGAGGGGAAATTTGAGGGAAGGCTGTTTTAGAACCAGGAGATATGCTTTTTTCAAAACAAGATGTGACTTCCAGTTCACTTCCTGGTTCAGAAAAAAAAGGCCTCTCTTGGACCTAATGCAGTGTGAAGGGGGCAAATTTGCCCAAACTGCCCACACACACATCCTAAAGAGGCTGTGGCATTTTTAAAAAATAAAATAAGATAAAATAAGCATAAACATAAACAAATGGGGGAATAGAGGGTGCAAGTCTTCTGAGATTCGGCAGTTGCCTATCCTTCTTTTATACTGAAGTTCCATAGACCCAAAAATTTGGGTCTATGGACTGTAATAAATTATGACTGACTAACTTATACTGAAGTTCCAGTAAACAAATGCATTTGCCATTTCATAAGGACAACAAAAGTATCATTTTAAGCATAAGTGTAGCATCCTGCAAGTTTCTATTGATAGAAACTTTATAGAAATGGGGACTGCAGTCAGGAAATCAGAAGGAGACTAAGAATGGGGATGGTGACTATTCAAGAACTAGAAAAGATTCTAAAACGCAAAGATATACAACTCAGTGCAAAAGTTAGAATCATACAAGCCACTGTATTCTCTATTACCATGTATGGATGTGAGAGCTGGACAGTTAAGAAAGATGATAGGAGGAAAATCAACTCCTTTGAGATGTGGTGCTGGAGAAGCGTGCTGAGGATCCTATGGACAGCCAAAAGGACAAACAAATGGGTCCTAGAGCAGATCAAATTGGAAACCTCCCTGGAAGCCAAGATGACCAAACTGAGGCTGTCGGACACATCATGAGAAGAGAGGACTCTTTGGAAAAAACAATAATCCTGGGAAAGGTGGAGAAAAATACGAAGAGAGGATGGCCACATGCCATATGGATGGACTCTATTAAGGAGGTCACAGGTATTAAGGGGTTGCAGGAATTAAGCAGAGCAGTGGAGGACAGAGGGTCTTGGAGATGTCTCATCCATAGGGCTGCCATGAATCAAGATCGACTCGAGGGCAGTTAACAACAACAAAGTTTAAAATACTGTTGGTTTTATTTGTCTATCCAGCCTTTCTTAACCTTTTTTACTCTGGAGAAACCCTTGAAATACCGTAATTTTCTGGTCTCGGGGAGCCCTTGCGTAAGTATTGGTTAATATTCTGTATCAGCAGCTTAGTTAAGTATGCTTAACCAAGTAACCTCTCTTGGCATGACCCTCTCCCCCAAACCTGACAGAAACATCCTTCCGCTATGTTCCAGTCACCAGTAGAATGGGCCTCCTGCTCCCTTTGCAGCAGATAGGTTGGGGCAGGGTAATAATGTTACAATTGTGACTATGTTGCAAGCATGACTACAAAACAGTAACCTAGATTTACTAATCTTAACTGTTCTGTATTCATGATCAATACTTAGCCACAATTATGATACTATTGCTATGATCATAACTCCCCCACCCCAACCCTTCACTTGCACAAGGAGAAGAAGGTCTATTCTGCTGGCAAACATGATAAGGTATACTGGGAGAAAACGGTAAGCCAGTATGAGAAATCAGTAAGAGGAACCAGTCTGGAAATGTCATGCCAATAGAATAGAATAGAAAAATGTATGTGCGTCTCCTTGCCCTTCGCTATAGTTCTTCGCTATAGCTAGCAACCTTGCCATTGTCAGCCTGACAACAGATACAAAGAATGGAATGCAGAGAATAGGTGAGAAGAGCAAAACTACAAGGCCCAATTGGAAAACAAAACAGATAACAGGCTCCAGAGTTAAGATGATGCCTAGTACACCTTGATTGTACCTGGACCTGATAGCTTATTGGCACCATAAGCCCTAAAACACAGCTCTCTGCCAAAAGGTACCCTCCTCAATTTCTGAGTTGCTAGGTAATGCAGGATCATTGTGGGATTGTAGTTGTAACCTGATTAGTGTACATGCTAATGAAATGTGACCTGCTAATTAGTGACACTATGGCTACATAGAGATAAGATGCTGTGTGATTATCTTATGGAAAAATATATATTCATGGATGTCTATTTCATTCCTTTGTGTCAGTCTTTTGGGTCATGATACTGCTGATATCTCTTTGCTATAGCAAATAAAACTATAAATTCTCCTTCCCCTGTGTGGACATTGGCTTAATCACACTGGGGCAACAAACTCATATTTTTATGCATATCAATCAGAACATGGCTGAATGACGTTTCTGTAAGATTTGAGGGAGTCAGACCAGGAGAGGTTACTTAATTAAAGGGCTATACAGACCGGCCAAAAGGGCCAGCCTGGGGGTGGACTTGGGACGTGGCAACCGCATGCCAGCTGCCCCAACTCCACCCCGATGCCAATGTCATGCTGCTCACCCAAACAGATGGCAGGTGGCATCAGGGCACTCCCTTGGTGCAGCTGCACCAAAGGAGTGCTGAAAAGCCATTGCCACCACAGCAAGGGTGGCTTTTTGTAACTCTAAAAAGGAGCGGCATTTGCCAGCTCTTTTTAGAGCTGTAAAGTACTGGCATCACAGCCACAGCATGCAGTTGCCGCGGCCCCGATCCAGCAAGGAAAGGGGTGGCGGGATGCCGCCCCTTAAGGGCTATATGTACAGCCAATAATCTGTACACTTTAGCCACTGTATAGCCCTGAAGAGGTTCAACAGACGGCCCTTAAGGGGCGACATCCCACTGTCCCTTTCCTTGTTGGATTGGGGCCGTGGCAACTGCACACTCCTTTTTGGTGCTCCTTTGGCACAGTGTATGTGAACGCTGCACCAAGGGAGCGCCCTGATGCCACCTGCCATCTATTTGGGTGGATGGCATGATGGCGGCATCAGGGCGGAGTTGAGGAAACCGGCATGCAGTCGCCACGCCCCGACTCCATCCCCAAGCTGGCCCTTTTGGCTGGTCTGTGTATTTATCTAAGTAGCTGATACAGAATACAGGCTATTATAGCTACAGCTTTTTTTTTTTTTAAATCCCAGTGATGATCTCTCATGAAACCACTAGTGACCTCTCATGGAATTCTAGGGTTCCAAAGAACCCAGGCTGAAAAACCCTGGGCCATCTCTTTGAATTCCTTCCATGAAAAATAAATGGGATGTTAAGATTTTAAAATTATGTTGCTTGGCACCTGCCTTATTCCTAAATATGATAAGCAAAATAAAATCTTTAGATTTTAGATATGTCTCTCTTGCTAACCTGAACACCACTCTATGAATCTGACTTCAATTCATACAGTCTGATTTCCATGCTTAAATTTTGCATGCAGAGGTGTTACTGGTGTCATTCCTGACCTTGCTTTGTACACCCAAAAGTGCCTGCTGTGTTCAAGTGAATGACGAAGCCTTAATAGGCTGAGGAACTTTGCAGGAGTTTCTGTAATCAGAGAGAATGGTTCATCAGTCAGAGTGTGTAGCCGTAACCTTGTTGGCCTCCAGAGTTGTAGTCCAATGTTCAACCCCCTACACCACGCTCTTGCTCTCTAATCTTAGGCTTGCTCACTTTAGCCATTTGTCTTAAGAAATAGTTACATATATCCAAATAACATATGTTCAAAAAGAAATCATGCTTACCAGCTGTCACGCCAAACGTAATAAAAAGGTAATGCACATTTGAGGCATAGGAACTCAAAATCCATCCTAAAGCATTTAAGATTCCTCCAGTTATTGCAGTTTTCCGGCATCCACAGGTGTTGATGAACAGACCAATAAAAGGACCTGTGACAGATCACAATGAATATATTGATTTCATAACACTCGATAATTATAATGAGACCTGAAACCAACAATATAATGTGTAAGATCAGGAGATAATGCCCACTCCAAATCACCAAAGGTTAGAAATTCAGAGTTCGGAGATCTCCTGGTCTATCTAAGTTGGACATACTATGCAAAATACAACTGGTCTCTTCAAAGCTTAGATACATCTACTAAGAAACCTAAAATATCTTCACAATAGGCCATCGCCCTGTACAGTGGCTGTACTAGAAAAGAGTGGTCCATAACCAATGGGAGATTTGGGGAGAAGTGACTGAGTCTAGATGTCTCTGATTTCTCTCTCATCCTGAACCACTTATGAAGGAAATCATCTCTGTCTCAGTTTTAGGTCAAACTATAGTCTGGTTTGTACATTCCCATACAGGGCAGAAAAGGTGACTCATATTCACTCCCCCATCCACATAATAGACACAGGTATTGTGAAAACTTTGTCTACGAATCCAAGCCTGGTATCTAGACCCACACATGACCAGCTCCAAACACCACACTGTAAATACATTGTGACTACCACAATAATTGTATTTGGATAATTGCCACAGGAACTGTATCTGTAACATCACTGTATAAAACAGGATTTCAAAAGTCAAAGAGCTTGAACAGTTAATTAATTAAAACAAGATGAAAATAAATTAAATTTTAAAAAGACTAGCTGGTACTCAAAAATCTATCCCAGTAGCAATGACCTACCAATATGTGAACATTTTTAGCCAGCAGTTTTCCTTCTCCTATCCTGAAGTGAGCATGTATGTTAAAACATCTTTTTTAAAGCATTAACATTATATCTTAATAGTGAGGTTGTTCCATGAACATTATACAGGTATAGATGATCACACCATTACTGTTGATGAGACTAATACCAGTATAAGTATAAAAATAAATGACACTGTATTTCTTGTTCATTTTCTGCAGAGGTCCTCAAAAAGCCTTAGTGAAAAAGAAAGATACTTAGCTCTTGCTAGGCTTTGTGGCCTGAGAACTTTCTTCTTTCCTAAATTATCTTCTTTGTTAATAATTAACAGAGCAAAAATGCTGAGAACTTTATACAGTCTCCGGAACATTTGTTCCATTCTTTCCAGTTATGTTAAACTAGTGTGGTAAGCTAAATCACGGATGGGACAGAGCTCAGAAAAGTTTTTCTTTTGTACTACAACTCCCAGAATCCCTCAGTTAGTAAGGCTATGTTGTCTGGAGGACTTTGAGAGGTATACCATAGTCCAAAAAGGAATCTTTCAAATTTCTGGGACAAGCAGAAAGGTAACTGGCATTTCAGTGATTTCCCTTAGATGTGAAAGGGATTTTCACTTCCAGTTGTTTAACAATAGCACCCATTTAAAGGCTTCACCCTACTGTTAGTATACTGAAATAGGAAAAAAAAAACTATATTCCTTCAAGTCGCCTGTCAACCTGTAGAGACCCCATGAATTTCATAGTGTTTTCGCATGCAAGGAATAAACAGAGGCGGTTATGCCTTTTCCTTTCTCTGAAACAGTCTACAGCACCTGGTATTCATTGGCAGTCTCCCATCCAAGTACTAACCAGGCTGACCCTGCTTACCATCCAAGATCAGACAGGATCTGGTGCCTTTAGGGTATTTAGGCCATGCTAAAAAGAAACAACCTTGAAGGGAAAACCAAGTACAGCACTATTTGTGAAAGCACTGTCAACTCAGTTCTGGTACTGAAAACAAATTTCTGAGCTGAACATGGGCTTAAAGATGCCCTGCTTCTCAAAAATCCATATCTTCCCTGAGATACACAATTTTTCATTTGGTGGAAGTTGGTAAACCTCAAAGTCTAATTCAGGGGTGAGGAAAATGTGACCCCTGAACCCCACCTTTTCAACATGTGAAGCCCCCTGTTAGTTCCCCAAAGCCCCCTGAAGCCCCTTTAAAATTGCTCTGACCATTTGAAGTGATTTTTCTTGCTCTCACATTGAAGAAAACCACCAGCAAACATAGTTGCTTAAGTCCACTATGCCTTTGAATCTCCAAGCCCCTGGAATTAACCTTTTTTCAGGCTTAAAATTGGCCCCAAATGGTGTGTTTCTGCTGCATCAAGAAATGCAATTGCAGCCCATAGAGTGGGGATACCAGCAGCAAAAACTGCTGAATTAGTAAACTGTGTTGTGGGAAGAAATGCAGGTGAAAATTAGACAGAGGTACCTTCCTTCAGTAGAGTCCTCTGTTCATGTAAGGCAAGTCGTGGATTCAGCCTATTCCAAACCAATCTAGAGAAATGAAGCTGATATTGCTGTTGCTAACTTTGACTAGATAGTTGAAAAATGCTCTGTAATGTTATAGTTTGATTTGTGAGTTGTGTTAACTCTGTGGGTTAGTCTGCCCTAACATTCCAGTCATACACCTCAATTAAACTTCTTAGGCTGAATGTGGGTATAAATGGATGAGAGCCTACATCAAGTTTACACAGTATATATCTCCACATACAGAGTTATACATTAATTGTACTATGCAACCTTGTGTTGAACTCCACCTTTCCAGGGGTTCAGTTGTACAGCTGAATCAAGACACTAAATGTGCAACAAAATACACAATCAATGTGTATCCATATGCAGTATGTATCCAAGTGCAATACAAATCTGCATATACAATGTACATCTGGAGCTGCAATGGTACATAATTCAGTTTCTGCAACACTGAACTGAATGAGGCATTTATGAATATTTTAAATTTGTTGTGTAATAACAAGACTATAGGGCCCTACCTACAATCAAGGTAATGCCCATACTGAGGGAGCTGACCCATGCTGTCAAGCCTCGACTCTGGCTGAATTCTTCAAGCCATTCCATGTTGAGAATCCCAAGGGCCATTTGTGATCCCATGACAAGTACGTGCACAAGGAAAGAAGAAAGTACAACCATCCACGCCCATCCTCCATCAATGTCTGGATTTGACTTAAGTTTCTTCTCCTGCTCTTTGGACTTATCACCAAATTCATAGCCAATATCTTCGTGGCTGGCATACATCTTGTGTTGAGTATTCTGAAACAAACAGATAGGCTAAGAGGTTCTTTTCATAATAGGTTTTCTTCATACTATATTCTTTAGTAACTTAAATAAAAATTTGAACTGCCTCAACTAAACTTCTTATTTCGCTAGAGTACGGTGTCAGTATAATCAAACTAAATGTTTTCTGGGAATGGCCATCTCTGACAGAACCAAGGAAATTTAGGACCAAGATGTTTCTAATGGATCATGTGAATTTAACCAGCAATGATGTTGCTCAAATTTTTGTTACATGTTATATTTCATAAGTTTAATAAATTTAATATTTAAAATAACCTTACTCACACACTTCATACATATGACATGTACACACATACTTTACCTGAAGTTGACCAAACCACGACCAAGGATCGGAGTGTATGCTCACAAGTCCTTTTCCAGTTCGAAACAGTTACTGCAACCTTTCAATGGTGCATAAAATGATGTCTCTCTCACTTGTCCATTTGGGTATGTTGTAATTGTATTTTCTACTTCAGTTTCTCCAGCTAACCTAAGGAAAAGCAATAATGACCAGAAGCCAGACATTAATTAACCCACTTGCTGATTTCAATGGCACACCCATCTGCACTACTTGTTTGCCATCTGTTGCCTATCGAGAGGATCCTGAAACATATTCTGTCTGCCCTGAATCCCACCAAACTAAACTCTCTTAAAGATACGCTGTATTTTAATCAATTATGCATGCTGCTGGACATTTACATGGTATAGTTTGTACATGTGTATAAATAATCTGTAGCGTAAGATAATGTGCTACTTTTACTTACAGAAGTACCAGCAGCAATGGCTAGGACAGGGAGAAAAAATTGTTACAGCTCATTTTTGTAATTTACCAAAGCCACACATTATTTGGGGTAGAAAAAACTTCAGATTTTAATGTGAAAGAAACTAAAATGGACATATTTATCCATCCAGGCCAAGGGTTTTGAATAACTGTAAAAAGCCTGGATTTTAATTCCTAAGTATTTGTGGGAAATGTGAGTTACCACTTCATTTTCTTGAGGTGCTTCTCATCTTTGAGGACCATATGGCTAGAGAATGCTGTACCTCTCTAATTTGGAAAATGTAAACAGGTAACATTTCATTTCAATTCATTTTTGAATAATCCATTTTAAGGCAACTTTTTTTTTAAAAGCAACTTCTTTATCTGGATGGAAAGTATTTCAGATTTTAAAAATGTAAAAGTGAACCTGACAGTTTCCCTCATCCTTACAACCAACTACAGGGTACTTCCTGCAAGAGACAAATAACAGATCCATCCAATTCATGGCACTGGTAGATGCTTCTCTCAGCACCTGTTCCATCTTCTTCCACTTATCTTTCACTATCAAGATGGATACCAGGTGACATACAGCCATCTCAATATCAGTGGGTGAAAGAGGTACCCTTTAAGCAGTAGCATGGGAGTCACTTTTCTTGGATTTCCCCCATTATTATCAGCATGTAGGCAAAGCCAATCATGCAGACCAACTGTTTCCTAGCTGGAGTCAAAGGCAACAAAGTGGATAAAAACCCATTCAACTAGTCAGAGGGGTGTTTTAAATATAACAGCAGTGCTATGGGATGAGTACATGAAAAAGCAACTCCCACAAAATATTTTTTAAAAAAACATTGGGATTGGATCTGCTACTCTGCAAATATGTTATGGCACTACAGTCAACAGCACCTTGCTCGTGACTCCTAAGCCCTCTTTAAATAGGAATAACTTTTTATTCTAAACTAAAAGAGCACCTCGTGTCCAAGAAAGTATGTAAGGATGACATAAAATCAATTTAAGACCATATTCTCATGTACAAACCTGCTTAGGCTTTGACATATTCAATGCAGGTTCTTCTCTCAGTTCTGCCAGCCCCAGAGGTACATTTCTTGGGGGCTTTCCTGAAAAGTGAAAAGGACTTTCTAGGGCATTGTCTGCATGGGCCATCACCCCCCCTAGTTCTAATGTCATCCTGTTTGGACATCACATAGCCCAAATCTCAGTTCTGGTGTGGTCAATCCAGACAATGTCCAGTATGCCTGCACCAGAACCAGGGCAAAAGATTACAATGGAGAGGGTGAAAAAAACGTACTGTTGCTCCAGAATTTCTAGAAGATTTGAAGGCCTCCATCCCCGCATCAGCATGGCGGTCTGCACTGGCAGCTCATTGGGCTGTCGGCCACGTCTGCCACCGCTCTGGGTACCTGCAGGTGCCCTGAATGAGGTGCCCAGCATGTGACTACTGCTGGGCATCTCATTCTGTCCTCAGAAGTGAGCAATCTGCAGTGGTGGTGGTGTACACGCCAGGTGATCTAGTGGGAAGTCTGGGCAGCCAGCCACTATGGCGCAAGGACAGAAGCCAAGGTAATAAAATAGGGCATCTGCAAAGCCAGGATACTCCAGGTTGCCCCTAGAGTATCCTAGCCAATGCAGACAAGGCCTTAGAAGATTCTGTGCGGTTGTGGTACTCACAATACCAAGGGAAGATAGGCTGACCCCTCTCTGCTGCCCTGCTGGTAGTGTATGTATGTTGTGTGGCTTCAGTTCACTTCCAACTTTTGGTGACCCTAAGGTGCACCTATCATAGGGGTTTCTGACATGATTTGTTCAGAGGAGGGTTGCCATTGCCTTCCCCTGAGGCTGAGAGCATGTGACTAGCCTAAGGTCACCCAGTGGGTTTCATGTCTGATCATGAATCGTCTCCAGAGTCATAGTCCAACACTCAAACCATTACCTCATGCTGGTAGGGAACCTATTTATTTAAACATGCCTTTGGCAAAGAAATCATGTTGCTCTGGGAGAAATTTTCAATCAGATGGGTGCCTTTCTTTCTTTTATTGAAACAATTTATGTTTTGATTGTATTGGTTTGATTTTATCACTATTAATCACTTGGGTAACACTGTGTGAGAGCATGGTGGGTTTTAAATCAAATAAATAAAGTATAAGTAGCAGATCACTTTTTGACAGTAGAGCTTTGAAAAGCTACTTTTGTAGACTACAACTCCAGAACCCACCCACCCCCAACCAGCACAGCCACAGGCAACTGCCAATAGACAAATATAACCAACAGTTCAGTTGTCATTTCCTTCACTGCTAACAACAGGACTAGGAATCAAAATGTTTATTTTGCTCTTGTATGAACTGAACTCTTGGCCATGAATACTTTTTATGCTGTAATCCACTACGTATTTTTATCTCTGGATATCACCACATCTAGAAATAGGAAAGGTCACTTGTAAAAAATGTCCATATGCTTATCAGCTGGATAGAGCTAGGATAGGACACAGGTCCTCACCTCACCACTGACTCACAGCAGACTTGACCTGGGGTCATGGTCTCTATTCACTCACTGGCCAGGATGTTGCTCCACAACTAAGTGATTATGCAGCATAGGGGTTACCAGAGGCCAATCTTTCCTAGCTAAGCTAAACACCAATGAGCTCTACTTGTCCTTAATTAAATCAGGTCCCAAATGCTACAATGCATATTAACATTCTCTCATCCTATATAATTCATGAGTGCATTTCTGGAAATCTATTCACTATACATTATTATAGAATACAGTATAGAATTACAATTTCTGTAGAGCCAGTGTGGTGTAGTGGTTTGAGTGTTGGACTATGACTCTGGAGACCAGGGTTCAATTCTCAGCTTGACCATGAAACCCACTGGCTGATCTTGAGCAAGTCACAAGCTCTTAGTCTCAGGGGAAAGCAATGGCAAATTTCCTCTGAACAAATCTTGCCAAGAAAGCTCCATGACAGGTTCACTTTAGGGTTGCCGTATGTCAGAAATAACTGGAAGGCACACAACAAGTTCATTCATCATGAAGTCAGTATGTCCGTTTTGGCATGAGGTTCTTAGGCCAATCACTATAGCCCTAGTCAGGCATTCAATAAGCATGAGTACTACACATGGGAAGAGAGGAAGATGCTGGTATCCCCATCCACCCCAAGTCTGTCATCATTTTTCTCACACAAGACTAATATGTCTGAGTAGGAACTCCTGTTGTATCTGTGTAGACTCTCCATGCAAACTAGAGCATGGAAAAACTGGGGCTCTGGGTTATGTAGACAGGCTTCATAGATACAAAAGGCCTTCCTCATCAGACATATTGCTTTCATAAAAGGAAAAAGATAAGGGATAAGACTCCTTGCATGTGACATACACACACTTACGAAACAGTTAAATAGGGGTTCTGTCTCTTCCTTTCCTACTTCATAGAGATTAGGCTACCCAAATGACAAAGAGGTGAACTGGCCACAGTTGTCATGCCACTTATCCTGTGTCTTGCTACACATACATATTATTTACTTGGGCATCCTGCAATTTTATGTCACTGGTTGTTCTTCACCTAGTATTGTGTCTGTCCTTTCAATCACTGTCCTTACAATTAACTGTTAAAACAAAACACAGAGAAACAGAATGGTTCCCAATTGGCAAAGGGGTCAGGCAAGGCTGCATCCTTTCACTCTATCTGTTCAATTTATATGCAGAATATATTATACGTAAAGCAGGGTTGGACACAGAAGAAGAAGGAGTGAAAATAGGAGGAAGGAGTAATAACAATCTAAAATATGCAAATGACACCATACTACTAGCAGAAAACGTCCAAGAACTAGACCAACTACTAAAGAAGGTCAAGGAAGAAAGTACAAAGGCAGGCTTACTGCTGAACATAAAGAAAACAAAAATAATGACCATGGAGGATCTACATTAATTCAACCTAGACAATGAGGAAATAGAAACAGTAAAAGATATACAATTAAACACAAAAATTAGAATGGTACAAGCAATTGTATTCCCCATTACCATGTATAGATGCAAGAGATGGACAATTAAGAAAATTGATAAAAAGAAAATAAATTCATTTGAGATGTGGTGCTGGAGAAGAGAGCTGAGGATACTGTGGACAGTCAAAAAACAAATAAATGTGTCCTAGAACAGATCAAGCCTGAAATACCCCTAGAAGCCAAGATGATTAAAATGAGGCTGTCATCATGAGAAGGCACAACTTGTTCGAAAAGACAATAATGTTAGGAAAGGTGGAGGGAAGTAAAAAGAGAGGAAGACCACATGCTAGATGGGTGGAATCTATTAAGGTGGTCACAGGTATGAATCTGCAAGAACTAAGAAGAGTATTGGAGGACAAAGAGTCTTGTAGATATCTCATCCACTGGGTTGCCATGAGTCAAGATCAGCTTGAGGGTGGTTAAAAACAACAACAAACAATCATAGAGTTTGAAGGGAATGCAAGGGCCACCTAGCCCAAACCCCTGCTATGCAAGAATACACAATGAAAGCATTCCCAAAGCCATCTAACCTTTCTTTAAAAACCACCAAAGGAAAGCCAACAACCTTCTAAGGCAGTTTACTCTACTGTAGGACGAGGTAGTCATAATCAGTTCCCTACTGTTATCTCCAGTCCTTATGAGGAGATTAAAATGGGGAGTCCCTCTCCCCAGCAACATATTACCAGTCTTCTCTGTTAGGAAGTCAATCCATATGGAAGTGGGAATCTCAGTCATCTCCAATCAGTGATTCAAGATAAGTGCATATTTCCCCAACACGCCCCTTGTCTTCCCATTGGAAATGCCAATAGCATGCAGAGAAATCCCTTTGGATTGGTAGGGAAATGACTTGGAAGAATGGCATCCCAAGGAACATTAATGAGTCATATCTGGCTCAGATTAGATCTATAAACCAGAAACCCCCTAGTCTAAGGGAGGGCTGGGGAAGTCTAAGGGATGAATTTGTGATCTACCCTCATCCCTGACATGGGCTATTCAAGTCCATCAACATCGGAGGAGGTAATCACAGGTTCCCCTTTTTCCAGCAAGAAGATCCAAATACCATATGAAGACAAGATTTCTATGAGACTGTGTATTTGCCAAGCTTACAATTTCTCCAAGTCTGAAATCACATTTGCATAAAACTGTGAGTCTTTCCACTGCTGTCTTTGAAGGTAATATCTCAGGGTTGCAAAACAGGCTGAAGCATAATTGCACTGTGTGCCCTACATATTTGTTAAAAAGCAAAATGCAAAACAAAATGTGAAGGGCTTTTCCACATAAACGCACACGTCAGACACTGTTATGCTTTTCACTATCAGCTATCTCTTAAGTAACAAAGAGCTGATTTATGTGACAGTTACTGATGTAGCAATTGCAAAAAACAGGCAGTAGCATTTTTGTGTGTCTTGTGCAGATGAAGACTGGAAAGTGTGCAACTCAGTAGTCTGTGACATTGTGTTCTGCCAGAGTTCTTTTTCCCTTACAGTTAACTAACATATAAAAGTCCTGTGAGTCCAACTCAAGACATTTTGCTACCTAAGGCAGAACAGAAATAGCACCTTTCCCTGCAAAACCACAATGCTTTGTTCCCAAGGCCAGCTAAACGATTTTGGCATTTGAAGCAGACAATTCCAAAAGCACTTCTTTCCATCTTCCTGGCATTAAAATTAGAACTATAATAACTTAAATAGCAAATTGCTGCCTCTGCATGATACCCTAAATCTGTCTGCTGTCTAGCTGACTCTATTTAATGGTATGGATGGTCCTGTGTCCTGCACTAAATACTTTTCTGGGTAAAATTTAGTATGAAATGTATTTATAGTTGGTTGACTTTTTAGAATCCTATATGACTTACTATGCAGAATAATGGAAAACCAGCACATATGTCAGTCACCTCACGTGCAGCCTATGTTAATTCTGGCAAGTTGGAGGAACTGGAATATGAACTTCCAGTGTTTTGAAATCTTTTGGGGAGGCCCATCTCTCTGTCCTACCACCTTCACCATCTACCACACATTGTGTAAACATGTGAGAGATCGCTCCCAGACTTTGGAACGTCCTTCCTAGAGAGGCTAGAGTGATACCCTTTCCTTGTTAACCTTCTGTAGGGAAGTAAATACATTTTTTTTGCTTTAGTAAGCCTTTAAAGATTGATTGTTAGCGGAGAAAGGCCCTTTAATAATGTGATATATTGTCTACCTTTATTTTTATTTTTTAATGGACATGCTTTTACTTCTACTGATAGTTCAATTATATTTTAACTTTTGTATGATGTGTACTTTTAGTTTTAGCTAACTTTTGTAAGCCATCTCCAGTCCCAGAGCTGGGAAGAAGGTGAGATATAAACAAGCAAGCAAGCTTGGAAACATTACTTTTTGGACTGCAGCTCCCAGAATTCCTCCATGCTGGCTGAGGGATTTTGGTACAGATACTTGTAATCCAAAAAGTAACATTTCCAGACTCTGCAAATTACTTTCTGCACAGGAATTAAGTAGCCTTTAGTTATTAAAGTTGAAGAATGATGCAAGTGTCTAGTAGAGTCTCAGGGGTGTAGAAGAACATATCCCTTTCCTCTACTTCTTTCACTCTCCTCATGTAGGCACAGCTCCTAGACAATGAACAAAATTGCACCACTAAATGTCTCCCAATTAAATGTTATGTCCTTCACACATTGCAACAGGCTCTGTTTCATTTAAACCGCTTTATTTGTTTGTGATTTGTTTAATGAAACTTTGTTTTATTTGTTTGATGAAAGATCATCAGAAAGTCAAGGAAGACCAAACTGTAATCCTAAACATGTTTATTTGGCAGAATGCTTGCAGTTTTGGAAAATTTGTAATAAATCTTGAATCAAATAATCATAGAGTTGGAAGAGACCACAAGGATCATCCAGTCCAGCCCCTGCCATGCAGGAACTCACAATCAAACACCCCTGACAGATGACCATCCAACCTCTGTTTAAAAATCTGCTTTGGATAAGACTCCAAGAAGACTCCACCACTTTCTAGGGGCAGTGTGTTCCACTGTCAAACAGCACTTACTGTCAGGAGGTTCTTCCTAATGTTTTGGCAGAATCTCTTTTCCTGTAGTTTCAATCCATTGTTCTATGTCCTAGTCTCTGGAGCAGCAAAAAACCAGCTTGCTCCATCTTCAATATGACACCTCTTCAAATATTTAAATGTGGCTATCATGTCATCTCTCAACCTTCTCTTCACTAGCCTGAGAAGCTCCCTAAACCATTCCTCACAGGGTATGGCTTCCATTCCTAGGAGATTAAGAAGTAGGAGATTATTTAGGAACAAGCTAAGAAACTGATCTCCCCCCCATCACCCCCCCCCTCCCAAATCTCAATGATTCCTCAGCAATGTGGCAGCCTGGATCACTACCTATTAAACTAGCTCTCTTACAGAGCAATCCTAAGCAGGTTTGGTTAGAGGGAAATCCCATTATATGGAGGGGATTCCCTGAGACAAAGCAGGCCTACCAACGCAAGAGGTTGAAAGCTAGAGGATCTGCTTTATCCAAAGCCCTACCCAGCTCATGATACCAAGGCAGAAAGAAAGGAGAAACAGTTCTCTTTTCTTGAAGTTGTTCCTGATTTCTTTATCATTTCTTTCTCATTGGTTGCAATGGGAAGGAGATATTCTCAGTTTCCTGTAGCTCCACAACCTTTTCCTGAGCCATCCCTGGCACACCCAGAGAACACTCTCCCTTTTTTAAAAAACCTCTCCTGAGAGCAGAGCTCCAATAATAGAGAAACAAGAGCCATGGGGTGGCTGGGAGGAGATTTGCAAGACTGGTTCTCTCATTCCATGGTTGAACCTCTCTTGCCAGCCACAAAGAAGGAGATGGAGAAACATCCTATGGTCCCTAGGAGCCCATCTGTGGAAATGTTTAAGTCCCATTGAGTTTTGTAGGAGATATCAGTGAGCACACCCAAAGGAGTATATTGTGTGTGCACTCAGTATTATCAGTCACTTCAGTCAAGTTGGCTTAAATACACACATGAAATAGATCCTTCTGTATCCTAGAGGTGGAAATAATAACGTTTGTGTTTGTGTGTTGTAGCTACAGGGGATGGGGCAAAATGAGGACACTGCCCCCAAATCAGAATTTTGCCCATCAATTCAATTTTTGTTCAGTCCCCAAATTGCTAGATTGGGGTAATTTAAAACTTCAGTTGAGCATTTAGGAACAAGGTTTGGGCATCCTAAGAAAAAGGGCAGGCAAAATTAGTGAACACCACAAGCCACCTTGAGTCCCTGTACCAGAAGGAAGGCAGGATATAACTACGTAAATAAAATAATAACAATAATAATAATAATATAAGAGTTCTAGGTATGAATGATTTTCAGTGTCTCACTGAAGTCTACAAAAGCTCATGCTGCCAATTCTTTCAGTTAGTCGCAAAGGTGCTACAAGACCTCTCTACATACTGATTCTATAGACTAACACGGCTATATCTTTGAATTCTGCTACTAATTTGGGGTTGTCGTTGTGTGTCTTCAAGTCGTTTCTGACTTACAGCAACCTAAGGTGACCCTGTCATGGGGTTTTCTTGGCAAGATTTGTTCAGCAAGGTTTGCCACTGCCATCCTCTGAGGCTAAGAGAGTGTGACTTGCCCAAGGTCACCCAGTGGGTTTCATGGCCAAGCAGAGATTCAAACCCTGGTCTCCACAGGTTGAGTCCAGTGCTCAAACCACTATGTCACACTGGCCTAATTTGGGGGCTGAAGGAAAATTTCATTTGAAAAGCAGAATTTTTAGGGAGGGAGAGACAATACTCTCATCCTCCTTCTCCCTAAATTCCTGAGGTGACTTCTCTCAAGCACTTTGCAGGCATTTCTTCTCACCCCTGGATTCCCTTCTCTTGCACTCACTACAGCAAAGCACAGAAGGCTCCGGTCCCCTGGCTTTTTTCGGTAGTAATTAACTCAACAATAGCCAGAGTCCCATACTTTAATAGCTCCAAATAAACCAACTTGACATGCAACCTCGTAAACAGACCTGACGTCAAGCTGCCCTGAGTTATTTTAACATGACAGAATAAAGAGAAATGACAGAATGAAGCGTTAAATGTTCTGTTGGTGCCATCGATTAAAACTCCCAAACCCATTTAATTATGAGAAACTACACTGAAGTAAGCAATATGTAGAGAGATCTTGTAGCACCTTTGAGACTAACTGAAAGAAAGAAGTTGGCAGCATGAGCTTTTGTAGACTTCAGTCTACTTCCTCAGATGCATTTGATTCTACAGACTAACACAGCTATATCTTTGAATTCTAAAGTACGCAAATATTACTGTGTGCCTTCAAGTCATTTCCAACATATGGCGACCCTAAGGCCACAGGGTTTTCTTGGCAAGTTTCATCAGAGGGGGTTTGCCATTGCCCTACTCTCAGGCTGAGAGAGTGTGACTTGCCCAGTGGATTTCATGGCCAAGCCAGGATTTGAACCCTGGTCTCCAGGGTCATAGTCCAATGCTCAAACCACTATGCCACACTGGCTCTCTTAAGCAGGTATAGGATGGTACTACAGTGGTCCCTTCACATTTGCTGGGGATGGGGGTGAAGGATCCCTGTGAATGTGGAAAACCCACAAATAAAAAAACACTATTCTTTTTAGCTAAGAGAACACCTTTTCAGGAATCTCCAGGTCCTCCAGTGCAACTCTGTGGTCAACATCTGTCAGAAATTGATCACAGAATGATGCTGGAGGACCGACAAATACCTAGAGAAGTGTTTCCTCCAAGAATTTCTAGATTTTTCCAGCACAACTCTATGGTCAACTTCTGGCAGAATTGTGCAGAAAGACTTACAGATTCCTAGAGAGAACATTTTAATCAAAACCACAAAAGTCAAAGATGCAAATGTGGAGGGACAACTGTAATCTTCTTGATGAGAGTCTCTGTGGCGTAGCGGTTTGAGCATTGGACTATGACTCTAGAGACCAGGGTTCGAATCCTGCCTCAGCCACCCACTGGGTGACCTTGGACAAGTCACACACTCTCAGCCTCAGAGGATGGCCAATGGCAAACCCCCTCTGAAGAAACCCAGCAAGAAAACCCCATGACAGGGTCGCCATAAGTCAGGAACAACGACTCGAAGGCACCAAAAACACACACCATCTCTTTGTGCTAAGGTCCAAATGCCTCCTCCACAAGGGCGACCATGGAATAATATCGCTTCAGAGTCCTCTTTTTAAAGAGGGAAATCCTGAGGAGGAGGAGGAGGAGGAGGAGGAGGAGGAGGAGGAGGAGGAAGGCTGGGCCCTGGCAGTCAGTGCGGGGGGTGGATGCAGCAGCCCCAGAGGGGAGCCTCCCCGCCTTGGAGCCCATCCCTGGGGCGCCTCTTTGGGACCAAGCCCTGCCATGAGCCCCCATTCACTCACCGTCAGCATCTTCCTCTCCTCTCCCCGGGGGCTCCTTCCTCGTCCAGGGCTTTCTCTTGGAAGGAGGAGGAAGGTCTGGAGCTGCCTTGCTCCCCAGAGCCCTCTGCCTGGCGACCCTGGGATGCCCTTTGCTCCCCAGGGCAGCCATTCACCCGCCCAGACCCACCTCCACCTTCTCCCCTCCTCCTCCTCCTCCTCTCCTTCTCCTTTCTTCATCCTGTTCTTCCCTTCCTCCTCCTCCTCTTCCGCCTCCTCCTCTCCTCTTCCCTCTCTTCCTTCTTCTTCTCCTCCTCCTCTTCCTCTCCTCCTCCTCCTCATCCTTTCCTTCTTTTCTTCCCTCTTTTCTCCTCTTCCTTCTCCTCCTCCTTCTTCGTCCTCCTCCTCTTCCTTTGCTTCTCCTTTCCTTCCTCCTCTTCCTTCTTCGTCCTCTTCCTCTTCCTCCTCTCTATCTCTTCCTCCTCCTCTTCCTTTCCTTTCCTTTCTTCCTCCTTCGTCCTCTCCCTCTCCTCCTCTTCCTTTCCTTCCTCCTCTTCCTTCTTCGTCCTCTTCCTCTTCCTCCTCTTCCTCCTCTCTATCTCTTCCTCTTCCTTTCCTTTCCTTTCCTTTCCTTTCCTTTCCTTTCCTTTCCTTTCTTCCTCCTTCGTCCTCTCCCTCTCCTCCTCTTCCTTTCCTTCCTCCTCTCTATCTCTTCCTCCTCCTCCTCTTCCTTTCCTTTCCTTTCTTCCTCCTTCGTCCTCTCCCTCTCCTCCTCTTCCTTTCCTTCCTCCTCTTCCTTCTTCGTCCTCTTCCTCTCTTCCTCCTCCTCTTCCTTTCCTTTCCTTTCTCCTTCCTCCTCCTCCTCCTCCTCCTCCCCAGAGGCGCCCATCCCTCCCTTGCCCCCTGGAGCTCTCTGGCTCCCCTCCTTCCTACCTGCCATTCCTGTTTTCCTCTCTGCCCAGGCGCTGCTGCACCAAAAGGGCTTTGGCTTTGGCTTTGGCTTTGGGAGCCCCAAGCCCTGCTCTGTGCGCTAGGAGCCACGGCTGGCGACTGACTTCTCCGGCTTGGCGAGTGGGACCTGCTGGGTCAGTCCAAGGGACGCCGAGGGAGCCAGCCAGCCAGCCAGCCAGGCGTTGTGTTGTGTTGTGTTGTGTTGTGTTGTGTTGTGTTGCTCTGCACAGCCAGGCCCTATTTCGTGGAAGCCTTGAGGAGGAAAATTTGGGAGGGAGGGAGCCCCCAGCTTATTGCAACCAAAGCTTTGGCTACGGTCCAGGTCTAGCAAACGTTGCCTGGATCCGCACTGGAGAAACAATCCGGTTTGACGCCACTTTTAGCTGCCATGGCTCAGTGCTATGGCATTTGGGGGATTGTAGTTTGTTGAGGCACCCAAGGGTACTAGAAACAGAGGTCTAATGGGGCTAGAGACCATGGTCCCATGGTCTGAGTCTGCATAAGGCTTTTTTCATGTGTTCAGTGCTACAAATTTCAAAGAGGTGGACACAGGTGTCCTTCACTGTAGGGAATGGATGAATAATCTCTTTAGGGTTGGGTGGCTGGTAATGGGTGGAAATAAAAGCAGAAGCATGGAGCTTTTGTTTCTGTTACTCCTCTCTCTCTGACACTGTTCTCACTTATTACTTTCAACACATTTCTTTTGTGAGAGGTCAGAACTGAACATTTGCAATGGGCCTTTGAAACAAATGTGGAACATATGGGCTCTAATCCATGGGACTAACCCAGTTTGAGACTGCTTTAACTGCCCTGGCTCAGTGCTAGGGAATCCTGGGAATTGTAGTTTACTGTGGCACCAGAGTTCTTTGACAGAGAAGGCTAAATGGCTCACAGAACTACAAATGCATGTCCAAATGCATCTGAGGAAGTAGACTTAAGGTGGGTTGCAGACTGCCAGAAATAGTGCAAATTGAGTCCACTTTTAGGGTTAGGGTTAGGGAATCATGGGAACTGTATTTTATTGTGGCACCAGAGCTCTCTGACAGGGAAGGCTCAATGTCTCAGAAAAAACCAAAAACAATTCCCATGATTCCCTAGCACTAACCCTAACCCTAAAAGTGGACTCAATTTGCACTATTTCTGGCAGTCTGCAACCCTCCTATCTGAGGATACTGAAGACTGAGTGAATTCAGATTATTAAATGTCTGTGTGGAAACCATGGGCTACATGACTGAGCTAAAAGTCATAAGAAATAGATATGATGTAGCATTGTTAAGCATTCTGACTCCTCCATGGGAGGGCAGGCATACATTACAATATTTATCACTATAAACAATAACAACAAATCAATGCAACCAGAAATGAAAAGACAAAATAATGACACAGCCAGCCAAGCATCGCAAACATTGATTTTATATTTAGTTCTATCCAAAAATGATTACACAATATCCCTTTAATAGCGTAATTGTCTTAAAGAGATGAGACCCAGAATGTTTCTTGATGTGATGATGAACCACACAGTCTTGCTTGGTTATTGATGAAATAAAAGGTTACTAAATTGTTGCAAATGTGTCCTTTTTTCAGTTCCTCTCTAGCTATTTGGGTTCTACAAATCTGCTTTTCGGATTTGAGCAACTCCCCACACTTGGGGCCTTTACAGACTGCCAGAAATAATGCAGCTTGAGGCCGCTTTAACTGCCCTGGCTCAGTGCTAGGGAATCATGGGAACTGAAGTTTATTGTGGCACCAGAGCTCTCTGGCAGAGAAGGCTCAATGTCCCAGAAAAAAAATACAGTTCCCATGATTCCTTAGCACTGAGCCAGGACAGTTAAAGTGGCCTCAAGCTGCATTATTTCTGGCAGTCTGGAAAGGCCCATAGTCAACCAATGTTGAAATGAGAGATCTTTCAGTGTTTTCCACTGATGAGTGTTTTCTACTCATGAGACCCTAACAATATAGCAACAAGCTCTTTATGTGAAACATTTGCATTTCCCCTTTCAAAAATGTATAATAATAATAATGACCCCCCCCAGTGGTGTAACTCTTAATGAGTTATTTTCTTCAAAAATTTTATTACTCTATTCCAAAAAATTACTACTTTAGCACAAAACAACCACGTATAATATATTGTCCAAATTGCACCATAGCCTGCCAGCAATACACGTTACTATTAATTTTGAGATTTAACTTGTGCTAAATTCCATCTATGAATAGATTGGAATATACATTCCCTGAATAAAGGTTCTATTAATTTATAAGTTGGAACAGTCCATATTTTGGCCCAGTGTGCTTCTAAAGTAGAAATACTGAGGTCTAGCTCCCACAATATTCCTGAACCATTCCCTCTTCCATATGTATCTACATTTATGATTGGTATTTAGGTCAGCTATTTAGTTACATAACTATTATGTCCAAAACACACTGCAGAAATAATCCAATTTGAGACCACTTTGACTGCCCTGGCTCAGTGCTAGGGAATCATGGGAATTGTAGTTTATTGTGGCAACAGAACTATCTGACAGAGAAGGCTAAATGTCTACAGTTCCCAGAATTCCCTAGCTTTGAGCCAGGGCAGTTAAAGTGGTCTCAAACTGGATTATTTCTGCAGTGTCCTTTGGACCTTTAATTGAGTGAGTCTTGGAAGCTTATCACATTCTTAAATAAAATGGCTTACCTGATCCGGTTTAAATTTAAATTGGGTGGCATCAGAAGGATTTGGCCACCAAAATCGCCACCTGGGTCCATCCCAGGTCCGATCTTGCTCCCAGGGCCACTCACCATGCCTCTTTTTGAAGCCAGGAGTTTTCTGGCTTAAGAAAATGGCTGCCGGAGCGGCCCTGGGAGCGGGGCTGGACCCCAGCTGGACCAGGGCATTGGATTTGGTGGATAAATCCTTCTGATAATGGAGCTTATCATACACTTAAATAAAGCAGTTTTCCTGAACCCGCTTAAAAATAAATGCAGGCAGCATCTGGACCCTATCGCAAAGATGCTCAGCACAGCTCTTCGAAGCTGAGAATTTTCTGGCTTGAGAAAATGGCCACCGGAGCAGCTCCAGGAGCAAGGATGGCCCCGGGATGGTCCCAGGTGGTGATTTTGGTGGCAAAACCCTTGTGATAAGGTCCGGATGCCACCCGCATTTATTTTTAAGCTGGATCAGGTAAACCAGCTTATTTAAGTGTGCAATAATCTTCAATATCAGAATGCCGCCCAATTTAAATTTTAAACCAGATCAGGTAAGCCATATTATTTAAGAATGCAATAAGCTTCTTGCTGCTCGAAGTTGGTTTGCAAGTTACAGATAGGCTTGTATAATAAGACATAGCACAAGTGAGTGACTCATGCTTTTCCTGATTGCCAACAATATATCAAGAGGTGCTCAATGCAACATAGGGGGGTTGCAGACTGCCAGAAATAGTGCAAATTGAGTCCACTTTTAGGGTTAGGGTTAGTGCTAGGGAGTCATGGGAATTGTTTTTTTTTCTGAGACATTGAGCCTTCTCTGTCAGAGAGCTCTGGTGCCACAATAAAATACAGTTCCCATGATTCCCTAACCCTAACCCTAAAAGTGGACTCAATTTGCACTATTTCTGGCAGTCTGCAACCCCCAATAATCTCCTAGCCAGGACTGTCCACTATCAGCTGAGATACTCCCACACTGTTCATCATTTTCCATTCTTCCTCCCCTTTCTGCTTTTATAGGGAATGCTAGAGGCAGCCAATTGCTGAACATTTGGGGCTATATATTTATTTATTTAAATGATTTATCTCCTGCCTTTCTCACAAATAGGACAAGACACTTTCCCATTATATTGAATAATAAACTGGACTATAAAAGAAGGCTGTGGATCCTCAGTATGCTTATTTGTAAATAAACACCAGCACAATCAACAGAGCTTGCTCCAGATGAAAGAGAATGAGAACAGTAGTGTGAAAGAACTTTGATTTCTTTTTTTAAGGCATCTAACATGGGGTCAAACCACCCCAGCCCCAAATGTACTACTATGCCACCACATATTGTTTCATCCCAATACTTTTCTACTGTCCCTGTTGCTCTTTTTCTTCTCATTTTCTATCCCACTACTTTCCAGTTTACCAGTATAAAACTCTCTTTGCAACCTTTTTCTTAAATATGTTTGGGACAAGATCCTGCATCAAGCGACATAGCTACAGGGATTCAGCTACATCTCCATAGCTACGCCTCCCAATGCTACCCCAAACCTACCTTTTCAGCAGTGCATCTCCCCTACTGCTGCTTATTACAGTGCATCCATCTGTAGGAAGATAGCTGGAGACATCTCCGCTCACCCCCTTGCTCTTTGGCAACATAGAAATGGCTGTGTTTTGGGAAAGTGTGTGCTGAAAATGTATGTTTTGCAGGAACTTTTGTGCATGAATTGTGATGTTGTAAGACAGACAAGAATGTGGTGGCTTGGTGGTTAAGACACCAATTCTAACGATCATAAGGTCGGATGGTTGACATTTCGAGGCCTGGGTGCTGTGTGATGGGGTGAGCTCCTGTCACTAGTCCCAGCTTCTGCCAACCTAGCAGTTCAAAAACATGCAAATGCAAGTAGATAAATAGGTACCACTTTGACGGGAAGGTAAACAGCGTTCTGTGCAATCATGCTGGCCCCATGATCACAGAGTAGTCTCTAACAACACTGGCTCTTCGGCTTAGTAACAGAGATGAGCATCACTCCCTACAGTCAGTTACAAGTAAGACAGACTTATACCATCAAAAGTAATGAATAGATGGCAGCTATAGTTTAAAAACAAGTGTAACTGGCTGCATGGAATGGTGTCAGACTCAGGCTTTTAAGGAGGGATAGAATGGCTATCTGTCAGGGATGCTTTACATGTAAATATTTTGTGTTGACAGGGTTTTGGACTAGCTGTCCTGTGGAGTCCCTTCCAGTTCTAACAATTTTCCTCTTCTGTGATGTGCAGTCATTTGAAAAAATCAGCAGTAATTACTGTGAGTCATGTCAGAAACAGAATCAATGGCCATCAGGTAACTATGTATTTGCATTCTTAATCATCCCTCAGAGGAAAAAAGAGAGAGTAGTGTTATTTTTCCCTGATTTCATTTCTTTAAGCTTTGTTCTTCCTAATGTGTAGGCACAGGCATATAGATTAGTATTTTTTTGTTTTGTTTGTAATCTCCATATTGGTTGTGAGTTTTAGAACTTGTAGTAAAAAATAAAAGCCCTTTTTGTTTTCCCACACTCTGCTATCAGAGAAGAGTAGCAACAGAAGTAAGGTTCAGCAAAGTGATTGAAAAGATATGTTTATACAGGAATATACAGTGGGTCCTTGGTATCCACTGTGGTTTGGTTCCAGGATGCCCTGTGGATATCAACATCCATGGATGCTGAAGTCCTGTTAAATACAATGGCATAGTAAAATGGCATCCCTTATCTAAAATGGCAATTTTTTTTTGGAATTTATAGATATTTTAAAATATTTTCAAGCTATGGATGCTTGAATGTGTGGATAAAGAATCCATGGATATGGAAGGCTGACTGTACATGAGTGATATGATTTGCTGATGGAATTATCATTTCAAATTTTTTGTTAAAATTAATTTTAAGGATTTTTTTTTGGCCCAATGGCCACAAACATAACACATTAAAAAGTCAGAATAGTATATGAAAACACTACAATAACAATTACAAATAATTGGGGTTTTAAAAAGTTATATTCAATTATATAGGAGGCTGAAACTTTCATAAAACTGGGAGCTAGAACAAGTGATTCAAGCCATCATTTTAAAACAACAACAACAATAAAATGGTCCAAAGCAGCATCTGCACTCCAAAAATAATGCAGTTTGACACTGTTTTAACTGTCATAGCTCAATTTTGGGATTTGTCGTTTTGTGAGATATTTAGCCTTCTCTGTCAGAAAGCTCTGGTGCCGCAATGAACTACAAATCCCAGGATCCCATAGCATTGAG
This sequence comes from Phrynosoma blainvillii, assembly GCA_026167975.1. NCBI lineage: Eukaryota > Metazoa > Chordata > Lepidosauria > Squamata > Phrynosomatidae > Phrynosoma > Phrynosoma blainvillii. The sequence goes on along the minus strand of JANUYF010000003.1, from coordinate 46,549,800 downwards.
CCATGGCAGTTAAAGCAGAGTCAAGTGGCATTATTTCTTCAGGGCAGATGCAGCCAACATCCACTATAAGGAGGACAGACAGGAAACCATACAACTCTTAAGAGAAGGAACATCCAAAGCTTAAGTGCTGCTGCAGAGTGTCCTGTCATTATCAGCCTAACATTGGACAGAGGCAGAACATTTAATGGCAAAGTGAATTTGGCTCTGAAAGAAATTATGGATATTTTAAGTCTTCCTCTGTTCATCTCTGCCAGTGTTCCAATATAAGGATGACCATCTTTCCTGTTCCAAAGTTGACATGGAATCAGTTATATTTGCTGCATTTTGGGAGTATGACTGTACAAATGGGAGAAAAACTTTGAGAACAAGGTACTGTGGGATTTCATCTTGGCCACCCCATGTTTTGGTTTAGTGTCTTTAAAGGAAGCTACACATTCCTTCATCTAAAAGTTTAGGAAAGTTACATTGTGGAATAAATTTCCAGAATCACAGAAAACTAGAATTCCCAGAGTCCAACATTCCTGCTACCTGAGTGATTCTGGAAATTGTAGTTTAAAAAAAAGCCAACCTCAGTCATTTTCTAAACTCTGGTTTCTCCATAGTGTCACTTTAGTACTAGAGATCAGGGCCTGAATCGTACTGGTAGTTCCAACTAGAGTAGACCCATTACAACAATTGTTGAATGTTGAATCAACATGTATGCAAATCCCATTGATTCAATGGATCCATTCTTGCTGGAACTGACAATATAATTTATGGCCATTTGTCACAGGTGGAATATTTCAAGTAGAGAACACTAATAGTGTAATATTTGAGACAAGACTTTCCTTTCCATGCCATAATTCACACATCTCTAGACCTTTGCTACACACATCTTGGTATATAACAGCATTATTTGCCCTGCTTTAGATACTCCACATGCCTGTTAAAAAACAAAAATAATCTGTTGTGATTTTCATCTCTGTGGAGGACTGACTAATAAAGAAAACAGAGACATAGGAGATTATCGCACCAGCTGTTTTCTCCTGATCTAGGCACGGGCTGAGACCATGTAAAAATGGATGTTATCACACAGCTTCAGGCCCAGATTGGAGGCATCCTGTAGCCAATCAGGACTTCTCCTGTACTGAGCAAAAAATTGTTCTTTTCCGTTCATTGAAGTCCCGACTGGATTGCAAAGGGACATAGCCTTACTAGTCAGGAATATCAGTATGCAAAGGGATCTTGTAGTATACTAGAACCTTTGAGACTATTTTATATGCTACAAGACCCCTTGGCATACTGATATTCCAGACTAGTACAAATATGGAGATTATCGCACGGCTTTCCCCTCTGATCTGGGCACAAAGCTGTGCGATAACATCTGTTTTTACACAGTCTCAGCCTGTGCCCAGATCGGAGGAAAAAGCCGTGCAATAATCTCCATAGTTGTACTAGTCTGGAATATCGGTATGCAAAGGGATCTTGTAGCATACAAGATAGTCTCAAAGGTTCTAGTATGCTACAAGATCCCTTTACATATTGATATTCCTGACTAGTATGGCTATGCCCCTTTGCATACTAATCTAGAAAACACTGGCTTATCTAAGTCCCAGTTCTACTAATTTTATCTTAAGGATGTATATATGGGAGGATATGGAATGATAAGTCAAAGCTGAAGCAGAATAAAATGTGGTTTTGTGTGCACATGAAACGCAGCAATATTGAGCTCTGCTTATTAACCATTAAACAGCATCCAAATATGAATTGTGGGCTTAAGAAATAAAACTTCAGCCACGATACTGCATGGAGCGATAGAGCATAAAGTTCTGTCCTGGTGAGATTCTGCTCCACCTTCCCTCCTGGAAGGCTCCTCTGTTGTTTATGCTTACCACCAACATGGCCTTTTTTTGGCCAGTGAAGAGTGAGGCTAAGTGGAGAAGTGTCTGGCTATGCCCAGGAAGCCTTTGCTTCCTGGAAGTCCCTTCCTAGGACGTTATCACACGTGGGCCACAAAGCGATAATAAACTGGAAATGACAAATTCCGAAAATAAACCGAAAATAAACCTTGATTCCGCAAATGGTTTTCACACGTAATTACCTTAATTGCGCAATTAAGGGAAGCTCCCGCTGAAACCGCATTTAACGTTCACACACAAGTGAGAAAATCCCATACATGTACTAGAAATGATCTTCTAGCACATGCGCACTATGCTCGCCACGGCTGTCACCCCTTCCCCAGGTCATCCTCGGAACAGTCAGCCCTCCGTACGGCCGGCGCTCCGAGGAGGACCTCCCGCTGCAGCTTTCGCACACGCTGCGCTGGAAGAGTTGCCAAAGGTGTGGCACAGCCTTTTGTGGCGCACCTTCAGCGACTTGTGAAAGGAGCGCCAATTTAGCGCTCCTTTCAGGGCGGTGAAGCTGCGCCGTGGGGCCAAGGTGTGGGGACACCTCGCCCCGCAGCGTAGCTTCCTGGGGCGGACCACGTCCGCCCGTCCTTCAAGCCGCCGAAGGTTGTCCTTCACCGAATCCTCTGCCGCAGCATGTGCAAATGCTTGCGGTGGGAGGTCTTCCTCAGAGCGCCGGCCGTGCGGAGGGCCGGCTGCTCCGAGGACGACCTGGGGAAGGGTTGGGGCACTGATCGTGCAGCTGCCACTCCCCTTCCCTGCCCCCAAGACGGCTCAATTAGCCGTCTGCTGAGGGGGAAGGAGACCCTTATGCTGCCTCCAGGACCCCGCAGAACCATGGGAAAATGCGGGGAAATGCTTCCAAATATTACGCTTTTCACATTACGGCGAATTTACCTTAATTGCGAATTTACCTTAATTGCACATTTGCATTTCCTCCAAACAAATGAATTTCAAAAGATCTCGGTTAACACCAGTTTCTGTCCACTTTCTGTCCAGTTTCTGTGCGACGTCGTGTGAAAACACGAGGCACAAATCCAGTTTCTGTTTGGGATTTGTGTGGATTAACCAGCAGATTTGCCCCCGTGTGATAACGTCCCTAGAGAGATTAGGCAGACATCCACCTTGCTGTCCTTTCATAGGCAGATGAAGATCTTTTTGTTTTAGCAAGGTTTTGATGACTGGTATGGGGTGGATTCCAGAATATGCTGCCTTGCTTATTTGATATTTTCCTTTTGATGGTCTTGCTTTTAACTACTTTTAATTCTATAGCTAGTTTAATTATATTTTTTATGTTTTATATAATATGAATTTTAAAGCTTATCCTTCATGACCTTCTGGGTCCATCAGAGGTCATGGAGAACAAATTCATTGTTGTGTGTCTAACCACAGACTTCTTCACCACCCTTTACCAGTTGCCAAATGATGGTTGGGGAGCAGACAACTGGTGAATTTTGAGAGATGCATGAGGGAGGTGATAAATTCTTTCCTCAGTTAAAAGGGGAAAAAAAGAAAAAGAAGGCATGCCAGCATTGTGCCAGCATATGCACTAATGGGATGCTATCCACAATGTTGCTTTACAGAGGGCATGGAAATGATTGACTTGTCCTCTTTCCCACCCACCCCTTTTATTTCAGTCTATCTGTCTATATACACTACAAGGTGTTACCTTTAACTCTGAATGTATAAGTAGAAGACAGAAACAACTCCACGTGTAAAATGGGTAAGAAATTGTCAAAATGCAGAGGAAAGGAGGGAGGAGAAAGAAGAGGAAGAGGAGGGAGTAAGAGATATAGAGGTAGCAGCATGATGGCAGGGGATACTGGGAGTTACAGTACATCAAATCTGGAAGATGTCAGATTGAACACATAGATGATAGCACCATTTTTCATACCAGTATGTGCTGTGTTTTGGAACATGATCTATGTGAGTCAACAGGAAATCCTTTTAGTCCTGATGAGGTGTGCTGATGCAGTGCCCAGAGGTGGCAACATTGCTGTTGCTTCTTTTTCATTTCCCAGCTGTTGAGAGCATCAGCACTTCTTGAGAGTGGCAGAGCAAACAAGCTGTTCAGAATGGGGACAGTAATGCTGCTTTGTTTGTCAAACAATTAATCTTTTGATAACCAGATGCAGAGAAGAAAGATCTGCTAATGCTAGTGGAAAGTGGATAGCTGCCTTTTCCTTTGCTATGTCCAGGTGAGTGTCCATCTGCCACTGCAGGCAAAGAAAAATGCAGATGGGAAGTGAGGTGGAAAATCTGTGAACTAAAGCTCAAACACTTATGCCTAGGTACTGGAGAAATGGATGAGACAGTTAACAGGTAATCCTGGAAATAACCATTATAGTATAATGGGACCAAAGCGTAAATACTTTCCTGAAAAGTTGTTATGAAACTTTTAAAATTGTATGGTCTGCAAGGAAATTATAAAAAGCCACTTGGAAACATCATAGCAATACAGTAAATGGAATCCAGCTTAGGAGAGATTTTAAACATTAACAAGCAAATGCAACAAGTTACTGTTTCTGAGTAACAAGAACATAATGGTTGGCATTAAGTATTGCAGTTACAGATTTGTTACTGCTCCGTGTTCAGTAAGACTGTGCAGTCTTGTTGTAAGACTATGCAAGTGCCACCTCAGCCCGCTTTCAGTGCCTACAACAAGATTGGGCAAAGGAGGTCTGTTCTGCTGCCAATCGGGATGTGAGGATGATATTTCCAACCCCTTCCCTCCAGTGAGCGAAGCTGCAACAATCAGAAGCAGGACCTCCATCACAATTCCTTTTTGCAGCCTTACACATGAGTGGGATGGAGTTAGAAACATCCACCTGCTTGCGCCTTGGCCAGCAGCTGAACAGACCTTCTTTGTGCAATCCAGCTGTTGGCTGCTAAGGTAGGTTTGGGGTGGTCAGAAGAGGAGATGTTACTTTGTTACACGTGTAGCCATTGTAGAATATTGGTGATAGACATTATGTTTTAAAAGTAATGTCATGAGTGGAAACAAAGCCGTATTATTGAAAGATGCAATGCTTTCTAATACCTTTTGAAGTTGCTTTTAAAGGGCATTGTTAGATACACTTTTGACAGGAATTTCTCAAGGTTTGGCTTAAGTCCCATTTAAGTCCCCCTGCCCCAAACACACTTCACCACAATAAAACTAGTAGTGGAGATTTAGCTACTTCTTGCTTAGATGATGGTGATGGTGATGATGGATTTTTGGAGGAAGCATTTTCAGGTCTGGTGCAGCTTGCAGAAGTTCTGGTAGTGGGAAATAAACCCCCAACCTCAGGCCTTTCCTAACCCTGATTTATAAGAACTTTTTTTTCCAGTCCAGTACCCCCACACTTTGAGCTACAACTCCAAACATCTCTATAGGGCCTATAGGTGTCTGGGAATGCTGGGTGGGGTGGTGGAAGCTGTAGTCTACTTTAGTGCTTTGCAGGCTATCTGATGTGGGGGGCCAGCAATACTTTTCCTCATGTGCAGGGGTGTGATACCATATTTGTGTCCTTTGGCTACAGTTGCTTCCTTTTTTTCCTTCCTGGAAATTTTTCAGGAACCAGAAGTTGATGTCTTGTGGACTAGCACAGGCCCATGGATCATCACTTTGTTGTTGTTGTTTTTAATTTTATTAATTAAAAAAAATTAATACAACACCATACATCAAATCATCAACAATCCATTCATTTCCAATGCACTAACTGAGCATTCTTCCATCTTCCATCTTCCATCTGTCCTTCCATCTTCCATCTTCCATCTTCCATCTGTCATATTTTCCATCTTCTATTTCACATATTTACAAACTTGCACACATATTTCAAACATAAGCATATATCTCAAAGACTTCCATGTCCATCCTCTACTGATTCATTTCCACATTTTTATTAACTGCTTATCCTCTATGTTAGTGTTCTATATTTTGACTCTACCTCTTTGATCTACTTTTCCAGATTTTTTCCTCCATTTTCTTAACTGCTAGCTTATTTTCTCTTTTTCTTATATATTTTTCTAAGCTCTTTCATTTGTTTTGTTTAACTTATATTTTGAATATTTGGCCATTTTCCCCTTATATATTTATACAATTTTTCCCAACCTTCTATGGGGGGTTGCAGACTGCCAGAAATAGTGCAAATTGAGTCCACTTTTAGGGTTAGGGTTAGTGCTAGGGAATCATGGGAATTGCTTTTTTTTCTGAGACATTGAGCCTTCTCTGTCAGAGAGCTCTGGTGCCACAATAAAATACAGTTCCCATGATTCCCTAGCACTAACCCTAACCCTAAAAGTGGACTCAATTTGCACTATTTCTGGCAGTCTGCAACCCCCCCTATGTCAGTCTCTTTCCTTCTTTCCTCTTTTTCTTTATTTTTACTGTTTTGTGCTAGTCTAGTCTAATATCTATTTCCATCATATCCATCCATGGACCATCACTTGAGTAGCACTTGTGTAATTTATTGGTAGGTCATAGGCTGAAAGACTCCCTTAAAGCAACTGAACCACATTTTAATGTTTTTTTATTTTGTCTGTTTAATAAGAAAAATAATATCTGGGTCTACTTGAGTTAATTTGCAGTTTAAAATGTAGCAAATACTTCTATTCCTTGCTTATTCTGAGGTTGATGCAATTTTACTCTTGGGGATTACATTTAGGGTGTCTTTTGGTCAGGCTGATTGAACTGTGATCAGCAAGAGCAAAAAAGAAGAAGTTGTATCCCAGAGCTGGGTGATAATTGCTTATAAATTAATTTGTTAACCCTAATTTATTAAAAATTTCAAAAATAAATTAAAAACTTGTAGTTTTAACAGTTAAATGTCAACAATGTTATATCTGGCATAATAATTAATGATTCACATGAATTTGATTTCTTGCTTTTGTCAAACCATGTCACCCAGTGTGGTGTGCACCCCCTCACCTCCAGTGACACCCCAGAACTTATCATGGGATTTTGGGGGGCTGAGAGTGTGTGACTCACCCAAGGTCGCTCTGTATGTTTACATGGCTGAGTGGGCATTCAGACTCTGATCTCCAGAGTTGTAGTCCAACACTCAAAATGCTACACCACTCTGGCTCTTTGTCAACCATACCTACTGGTTTAAATGGATTTTAAAAAATTAGCAAATGAGTTAATAATATGTTAGTAATGATTAATGCAATGAAACAAAAATAATCAACATTTTAGTGTTAATTATTTTTAAAGGATTTAACAGTAACATGCTAGTATTAAGGTTTTTTCCAGCTCTAATGTTTCCCACTTATTACCCATGTCTTGTGTTCTGTAAGTATGATAATAACCTTTTAGATTTGATTCTTATATTATAAGAAGATTTGTGATTAAAACGAGCTTACAGCACTATCCTATGCATATCTCCAGAAGTGAATCGATTTAGCTTGAGTAATCCTGAAGCAAATAGGTATACAACTGCAGTTTGTATTAGAGTTTTTTTTTCTCTTCCCCAAAGATTATTCTGCAAACAATGCCAACTGTATTAATAAGAAAAAGTATAGATGATTAGTAAGTTAGATTTTCATGTTTACTAGATAAATTCTGTTTTTTCAAAATATATTGGAAATAACTTAGGCTTAGCTGATCTGACTCCTTTAATCTATTGAAGTCTATATGCTTTATGTTTTCCTTTAAACATTACCTCTGGGTAATCTTATTTGTTCTTACATTTTGTCATTTTTATGCTGATGACACTCAGCTACATTTCTCCACTCCAGAACTTTCTTCTGATAATGAACATTGCATTACAGCTGTCTCAGCATGGATGCTTCATTGTCACATAAAACTTAATATGGCAAAGACAGAACTGTTTATTTTTTCTCCAAAACCTTCCTTGTAACATACATTCTCCATCGCCGTAAATTATTTCCTCATTTATCCTGTGAAGGAAGCACATAGTCTAGGTTTTATTTTTGACTCTTGTTTGTTTTTTGTATCTCACATTGAGGTGATATCATGTCACTTTTTTCTTTATAATATTGCCAAAATCAGAACTTTTCCATCTGCTTCCTCTGCTTAGACATAAGTTCATGTCTTTGTAATTTCCCACCTTGATAACTGGAATCTTCTTTTGACTGGTCTTCCATATGATCTCATCTTAGCCCTCTGGTTTATGTTCATCATTCTGCTGCTAAATTTATCTTTTTGACCTATCATTTTGACATTTTTATCACACTTGATATAGCTTCATTACCTGTTCCTTTTAACATTAGTACAAGCTTCTTGTTTTAACTTTTAAAGCCTTTGTGATATGGCATGGCTCCCCTTTATCTTTCAGTCCTCACTTCTTTTCACAAACCTGCTTGGGATATGTATTGTAGGAACTCTAGGCTTCTCATTCAACCAAGGGTTTCTTTTTTTTCCTTTTTCCATATATATATATATATATATATATATATATATAAATTAACACAGTACATAGTACAAATATTAACGCAGTACATAGTAGAAATTATTCAATCCATAATTTATAATAATTCATAATATGCTTTTCTCCCCTCCCCTTCTCCCACAAATAGCATTTGGAGAAAATACATTCTATTTAAATTAACAGTCATTTGATTAACAAAATTTAACAATCATTTTCGGAGATGTGAAAAATACCATTAATTATATTTTTTACTTCTTCATACCCCATTTTACCTTCCACTTTCTTAATCACAATTTCCCATTTATCACTCCATGATTCTTTATCGCTTTCCCCAATATATTTAAGTCTTCTTTCCCTAAGAAAATGAAATAATATATATTCTTTTATATATTTAAACAAATAAAACTTATTCCAATTCGATTTCTTTTTCCATCCAAAAGCAATCACTTCATGGGCAAATTTTAGAATTTGTTTTATTACATATCTTTGGTTACTATTCAATCCTAATTTTCCTAAATTAAGAGTTAAACAATTTTCTTTGCTTCATTGTATATCCCTATTATTGTATTTATCTGTTCCTTAACTTCTATCCAAAATTCTTGAACAAATGAGCATTCCCACCACATATGTATATATACTCCCTTAGCTCCACATCCATGCCAACATTTTGACTGAAATTTATCATTTATAAATGCTAATTGATATGGTGTCCTATACCATTTTCCAATCATCTTCATTTGTTGTTTCTTTTACAATTGTATTTTTAATTTTAACAATTTCTTGTAACCAAATTTTAATTTTATCTGCATCAATCAATAAATCAACCAAGGGTTTCTTTCTCCTTCACTCTTCTTTATGCTTTTTCACTTGCTGCTCCATACTCCTGGAATTGTCTCCCTGAACAATTGTGAATTGTGCTTTTCCTCACTATTTTTATATTTCAGTTGTCAATTTTCAGTTTTCAACTTTCTTATTTTCCAGAGCTTTTGGAATTTTACTTTAATATTGTTTTACAATTTTGCATATTTGGATTCTATATATTTGCCTCATTACAGGCACCCTGTTCCAGACCAACCCCCACTGTGAATCTGGAGAAACACAAATATTGCAGTCCCCATTGGTAACAATGGGGGCACACTCCTGCACATGTGCCATTTTGTCCCTCCCCACTTGCCATCTGTGAATGAGTGAGACCACGGACTCCAAGTCCGCAAAAAGAGAGGGAACCGATCATGGGGTTTTTCTGGCAAGATTTGTTCAGAGGAGGTTTACCATTGCCTTCTCCTGAGGCTGAGAGAGTGTGACTTGTCCAACGTCACCCAGTGGCTTTACATGGCTGAGCTGAAAATTGAACGTGGTCTCCAGAGTCACAGTCCATCCCTCAAATCCTTATGCCATGCTGGCAATATTAGATTGCATGCTTCAAGCAGGGCTGGCTGTTTTTTTGTTATTGTTGTTTTACTAGATATAGCATCATATGCATGAATGGTGCTATATAAATAAATTATAATAATATTAATAATAAGAACAATTTTAAAAACAGCAACAGATATTGAACTCAGCTTCATCTTCAAAATTAATTTCATTCCTCAGTAAGTGTCCTACTATGCACATTCATTGTTGTTGTTTGCTGTCAAGTCAGTTTTGACTTATAGCATCTCTGTGAATGAAAGACCTCCAAGAAGTCTGTCCAACTCAGAACTTGTAAACTCACACTCATGGCTTCCGTGATTGAATCAATCCATCTGTAGAGTGGTTTTCCTCTTGCCCTATGTCTTCCACTTTACCAAACATTATCATCTTTTTCAATGAGCCACCTCATCTTATGGTATTAAAAGTACTATAGCCTCAATTCAGTCATCGTCATTTCTAGTGAGAATTCAGACTTTATTTGCTGTAAGACCCATTCACTTAAGTTCATGATTTCTTTAAAACTCTTCTCCAGCACCACATTTCAAATGACTTGCTTTTCTTCACTGTCCAACATATTGAAATTATTACATCAGACTTCACATTATATCTCCTGACTGTTTTTGCTACCTCTTGACCTACTGAGGGCCGATGCAGGCGGCCCATTTGGGGCAGCTCTGGGCCGCCCCTGGGAACAGCGGATCGGGGCTGTGGCAACCACACGCCGCGGCCCTGATCCTCATTTTTGCCACCCCAAACAGAGCAGCAAAATGCCGCTCCTTTTTGGGGTGGCAAAAGACTGCCCTTAGAGCTGCCGCCATGGCTCTTTTTACACCCTTTTTGTGCAGTGTGTGCACACGCTGCACCAAGAGGGTGCCCTGATGCTTCACGCCATGCGGATAGGCATGTGGAGTCGGGGAGGAGTCAGGGCGGCCGGCGTGCAGCTGCCCACTCCGCTCACAGGCTGGCCCTTTTGGCGGGTCTACCTCGGCCCTATGAGTGTTAATCCATTTCCTCTTTGATTGTCATTTCCTGAGTAAAACACGCTGTAATTATCTGGTTTAAAATGTCCCATTCCTGTCCACGTTAGCTCTCTCACACTGTACGTCTATTTCTAGACCAGTGGCATCAATAGGGGGGTGCGGTGATGTGGTCCACATCCTTCCACTGGGAGGGAGGGAGGGACAAATGCCCATGGCCCTGCTTCCCCTCGGCAGTGGCAGTTCCTCAGGAGGAGGAAGGATAAGGCCAAGGGCACCCAGCCCTGTTTCCCCACGGTAGCAACAGTTCCTCAGGAAGAGCCGCAGTCCCCACAAGGAAGGACAAGGACAAGGGTACCAGGCCCTGCTTCTCCACCATGGCAGCTGTTCCTCACTAAGAGCTGCCACCGCAGTGAGGAAGGCCAAGACTGAAGGTACCCACCTCTGCTTCTCCACTGCTGTAGTGGTCTCCTCGTGAGGAAGAGGATGCCACTGCAGTGAAAGAGATGGGGTGAGCATGGCCTTTTGACCACTCCCCCTGGCAGCCCTGCCGCCCCTCACCAGATGACACCAGGACTGGAAATACCACTGTTCTATATGTTCCATTTAATGTTTTACAATTTCTTGCTTCCCTTGATTCATGCTTCTTGCATCCCATCTTCCTATTACATACGTTGTGCACCTTCAGACTTCTTTCACCTCTGCTTTTGCTAGCAGCTGAGCTTGTTTTTGGCTTGAGTCCACTAGTGTCATTAGAGACAGTGCTACTCATCTTATGTTCTTCCCCAGTAGCTGGTTGAGTGCCTTCTGACTGAGAGTCTAACCTTCCAGCACTACCTCTTGTTTCATTTGGGATTCTCATCATAATGTTTTCAAGGTAAAAAGCTTCAGAATCAGGAGTGGTTTACCATTACCTTCTTCTGTGCAGTGCTACCTCCTTTATGGGGTGGTGGAGGAGAGTTCTGCAGATGCCCTGGACAACCAAATTAAACCAAATAAATGAGTCCTAGAGCAAATCAAGCCTGAACTCTCCCTAGAAGCCAAGCTGATTAAACTGAGATGGTATTACTTTGGACATATCATGAGAAGATATAACTCACTAGAGAAGATAACGATGCTAGGGAAGAGCCCATTACAGACAGATAGATTCAGTCAGGGAAGCTACACCCCTAAATCTGCAAGACCTAAGTAGGACTGCTGATGACAGGGTGATTAGAAGGTCTCTCATTCACAGGACCACCATAACTCAAAGTCAGTTACAACGGTGCCACTGCCATTTTCTCTAAGAGATCCATTGTTAGTATCACCCCTACTAATGCTGCTGCTCAGTAGCTGTTGGACACATTTAGTCTGGCTCCTTATTAAAAGCTGTTCTGATGTGGAAAATACTACCAGCAGCTATGCGACCATCGTAGCCTCTTGCCTCACAGGAGCATGCAATCCCACCAGCATGGAAATGTAGTATCAAGGTGGAACTGTGCACACATGCCGGAGAATAAATTCTATGGAACTTAAGAGGGCAACTTTATATCCCCACAGTAAATTCCACAATTTGACCCACCAGCTGTGACTGGTTATAAATCTTAGATATAACTTGGCTGGAATCTTATTGGTGACATATATGCATGCAACTCCGGATGTCACTTGTGTTGTTATTCCTTTTGGACAGCATGCAAAGAGCTGTTCACTATTGACTGTACCTGGATGGAGAGCTAGGGCTGTCAACTGTCCCTTATTGTAAGGTTTCTTCCTTGAAGGATGAAACACTTGTCCCTAATATGGTTGGCAGGTGTCCTTTATTTTAAGGGATGTCTCCCGCTTGGCCATGTGAACCTCACTGAATGATCTCAGGCAAGTCACATTCTCTCAGCCTCAGAGGATATCCATGGCAAACCCACTTTGAAGAAACTTGCCAAGAAAACCCTATGATAGGGTCACTTTAGTGTAATAAGAACTTGACCTTGGGAAATTTATAATTAGCTCAAAAATAGTAAATAGGACCCAACCCATTGTATGCAGGGGGCTAGAAGGAACAGTTCCTGCAGAGGCAGCATTTGTCCAAAAGAATGGTACTTTTATTAAGAGAGAAAAATAAATCAATAAGTAAACACATACATACATAGAGGATCAAACATACAAAAACACCCTAACATACATGTGCACACACAAGAACTCAGGAGTAACTTGGATAGGAAGCAGAAGGCTTTCTAAGGGTGATAGTTACCTGAAAGGAGGCTGCTCCAAGATGAATGAAGAGGGATCCATTATGTCAGGGAAAGGACAAAGAATAGAGCTGAGAACTCTAGTCAGAGACCACAATGGGACAATACCATCATGGAATCTATCCAGAGCTATCATTTTCTCAAGATTTTGGGGAGTATTTAAATCCTTAAGACTAAGCTGAGGTGAAGAATTGCTATTGTATATCAAAGGATTCTTTGAAGTAGACAATTTCCAAAAGAGGGGAGATAGGATGCTGATGTTATCTTTTCAGATGGACACATCCTGACTGGCTCATAAATCTTTTAGGTGTGAATGTCCTGTTTTGCAGTTCCTAAGCCTGGCCTTTCTGAGCTGCAAATGGTTGTAAATGCAGATGTTTGGAGTGCCAACGTGAGGCTTGGCCTTGAGCTCATGGTGATGAAGGCTCTTTCCAGCCTAGGGCTTCTGATAGATACCCAAAGGGATCTTGATATAAAAACCAATCGAACTACTCATTGTAACATTAGGGTCAAGGTAAGTTGGAAATGACTTCAAGGCACACAACATCACACATTACTATTTGACATTTGAAAGCTTTTCTTGTTATATAGACTGAACAAAATGCCAGAAAATCCCACATTTTAAAGTGTAGACCTTTCATAAATTGAGAAATGTGAGCATCATATAATTTATGAATATGGACAATATGTTAATTTTATAGACCATAAACAAATAGCCAAGTTTGCTGAATCAATATTTTCATTTGGTATTTAGGTAGAACACAAGCTTGTTAATAGCTTCTTCAAGATTATAAACCCTGCATGTCATGAAGTTTGACTGTCCCTTATTGTAATTTTGAAAACCTGGCAACACTATGGTGAATAAACCTGTTTTCCTTCCTCCAGCTGGATAACTACAGATGGGACAAGATGCAGATCCCCCTGTTTGGTCAGCTTCACGACCACCCTGCCCGCCCAGCAATGAAGCATCCATAGCAGTACCTCAGGGCTAAACAGGGCAGAATTGTGCATGCAAAGCATTACACTCCATGCACCTGATGCATTATCTCAGATGTTAAACCCCGTGACCTTCCCCTCCTCCTCAAGAACTGATCCAGCACATCTGGAGCTGAACAGAACAGATGTCACATCACTTTCAGTTGCCATTTTCAGCTGAATGACAGAGAGGGGAAAGACTTTTGGAGGATTCTGGGAAGTGAGAAAGGCAAAGTGTCATGTTTCCATGTTGTTTCAGATGCAGTTTGGCACAGTTTGGCCAAAATGACACCATTTTAAAAAATAGATGTGTTGGTGAACTTCTAGGGGGCCTGTCAAGGGGCTATGCAGGGAAGGCTGCAAAATTGTTTGGAGGCTGCACTGTCCCCACACCTTTCTTAAAAGGTATCTCCATATAAAGATCTCTATATAAAAACAAAACAGTGGATATCCTCTTACATATTTTTATTTCATTTTCCTCCTCTTCGTGCTTCACTTACTTGTTTTTGTTTTTTTAGTATGAAACAAACATACGTATATAGTGAAATCTGAATGGGACGGACACAACAGAGTGATTCAATACATGATTTACATGCAAAAGGTCTCAAATTCCTAATGAGCTTGTCGGTTTGAGGTGCAATCATAGTCGGGCTGACCTTGTGGTGGTGAGATAGTGTGAGGTGCCAGATGCTGGTCTCCCTTAGGCAGCAAAAAGTCTTGGGGTATCCAGGTAAAATACAAGCACTGGAAAGCATCCCTAAAAAATTAACAATGCAGCCTTGCTAGGACTATAATCAGTCTAGCAACAAATAGCCCTCTGACACCCCCAAGTGGACGATCAACCAGGAAATGTGCTACGAGAGCCAGGTTTAGGCCTGCAGGATTTCTTAGAAGAGGGAAGAGAGTACAATGTAGATTTGACTTTAATATGTGTTTAAAAATAACAGCAACACAAACAGAATTATTAGAGATGAGGAGACCCTCAGCATACGACTGGGCATACTTGTTCTTGACATACCACAATGGAAGAAAGTCTCCCTGCTCACAAGTCTTATTTTTAGCTGGCGGCTGTTCTTACAACAATAGCTTGGTTTTGTTTTGACTGGACAAAAGCTCGCTTGACAGATATTTGGGAAACTAATTGCATGGTGTTGAGACAATGTGCTCCTCTGCCCTTCAGTCTTTGACACTGATAGGTGGGAAATTGCTAATTGTATATGTTACTCCATATCAACAGGAAGGACAGATTGCAGAATGACCCTAGGGAATTGCACTGAACCCCGACAATCATTTTTTTAAAACTCTTTCAGAACAGATTAACATTAAAGATGTTGGAGAAATAGGCCAAAATGTGAAGCAAACAAAAGTTACCATCTGGTTTTCCTCTAGGGTCAGGACTCCTAGATTTTAAAAACTTTTTGTGATTGACAGATATGAAGTAGTTAGCAGGGGCAGCAGGCGGCTCCTATGTCAGTGGCACAGTGTTGTGCTCTGGGTTTTGTCTGAACTTGAAAGGAGGTATCCAAAATGCTGAGGCTATTTTAATTCACCCTGTAAAAATATCTGCAATATGTATCTCAATGATGGAATCTCAGCTAAGGATCTCCCTCCCAGTGATGTTCTGGTCCCGACTTTTCACTGTTGTTATTTAGTCACCAACTGAAAAGCAGTTATTTCTACAAGCCTTTATGGGATAGTCAAGTGCTGCATTCTCTCTCTCTCTCCTAAATGGTAAAAGTAAAGGTAGTCCCTTAACATCAATGTCTAGTTGTAACCAACTGTAGGGGGCTGTGCTCATCTCCATTACTAAGCCAAAGAACCAGCGTTGTCCGAGGATTGCTCTGGTGGTCATGTGGCCAGCATGACTGCACCAAAGCAAAGCAAAGCAGCTTCATTTATATACCACTTAATATCGCGCTATGGGATGTCTAAGCGGTTTACAACTGTAAGCTCATTGCCCCCCAACAGTTGGGTACTCATTTTAGCGACCTCGGAAGAATGCAGGCCTGAGTCTAGCCTGAGCCCTGGCTAGTATTGAACTCGCAACCTTGTGGTCTATGAGTGAGTGGCTGCAGTACAGGCATTTAACCACTGTGCCACCAGGGCTCCCAAATGTTGTTACCTTCCCACCAAAGTGGTACCTATTTATCTACTTGCACTTTCATGCTTTCTAACTGCTAGGTTGGCAGAAGCTGGGACTAGTGACAGTAGCTCACCCCATCATGCAGCACTCGGGCCTTGAATTGCAAACCTTCTGATCTTCCATCATCAGAATTGGTGTCTTAACCACTAAGCCACCGCATCCCTTTTTCTCTCTCCTACCCATCTTATTATTTATCTGTATTCTTGGAATTTGCTTTACATAATGTTTTTGTGCTAGATTTGTTAGTGTAAGAGTGGGATATCAATCAATCAGCCACTCAGTCATGAAAAGAAACAACCTAAAAGGGCCGGTTCATTAGGAGAACTGGGTCTGTCCACCCAACACTCATGCAAGAGACACATGCAATACTGCCATGCACCCCCATGAAAACTACCCAGCAGCCCCCTGAGCCAGTCGTCTTGCATGGTTTCCTGCTTCATCGCCACTGCCACATTTTAACTTACCCATCAGCCTGTGATGAAGGAGAAATCCAGGATTTACTGCTTCAGCTGGCCTGGCCAGTTGGGAAATTTTTAGCCCCTTCAATTTGGGATTTTCCAGTTTTTCCAGGACAAATGGCAACCCTACTCACACCTCAGTTAACATGAGGAGGGGACCTCCCACAGGTATCAATGGTAGTTTTATTTCTAGCACTGATTGCAATAGAAGGAAGCAATTTTTTCTAGGATGACTACTGAGAAGGGAAGACCTATAGTCCTCTTCCAACACACTGTGGTTGTTAATGATTATATTCCCCTGTCTGCAACATGCCTTTGATATTTACTTTTAAAAACCAACAACATGACATGGGTAGGAGTGCATGTGTGGCATCCTGTGGCCCTCAAGATGTTCTTGGAGTGGAATTCCCATCATAACTAGTCAGCATAGCCAATGGTAAGGGATAATGAGAACATGTACAGAACTATTTTTTTTAAAAAAAAATCAATTTTGCTAAGAAATGCAAATTAGTGGTTATGAGTCATTCTCTGCATTGCTTTTTTCAAGTTTCACATTGAATATTCTTCTCTTGATACTACTTTTCCTTCTTCTTTTGTTACTAGGACATTTCAGTACATCGCAGTGCAGGAAACAGAAGTAATGAACAGAAAGTAAATGAAGGTGAGTATTACTTTTGAATACATTATCATTTGACACTCACTTTTTAAAAAATGAATATTCTTTGCACCAATGCAGTCAATGTAATGTTAAAATAGTGTTTAAATTTCTCCAAAGGACCAGACAAGGAGTTAGCATCAAACTCTTGGGAGATACTGCAATTTGGATTTGCCATAATGCCTGATTGAATGTGGTAGTATATAGCTTGAAAATTCATAGTCTCCAAATGTAAGAGGACGGTAAATGCACTTGACCACCATGACTGAATGCTGCAACAGGAGTGGAGAACCTACTCTAGATTTTATTTATTTATTTATTTATTTATTTAGAGTATTTATATCCTGCCATAAAGCAACAAAGAGTGGCTTACAAATCTTGGAGTGGCTTACAAATTGTTATTTTGGCAGTTCTCTGCCCTCAGGCATACAATCTAAATAAGACATGACACAAAAAGAAAATGGAGGAGGAGGTTAGATCCAGAAGTTACTGCTGGTTCTTCTCTCCCTCTGAAACCAAGGCAGTAACAGCTGGGATAGAGCCACCATTTTAGAGCCATTTCCCCCAGAACTGCCCCCCAGCTTGACACCAGTAGAGTTTCTGCTCAACAAAAGACTGCAGGAGGAGTGGTGGTAAAACCCACAATGGGTTTGCTGCCCTGAAGTGGTGGATCCAACAGGCAGATCCACCATTTTTACGGGGATGAAATTACAAAAAGGCACAGTATGTGCCCGGGGTAGGCAACCTTTCCCCTTTAAGGGCCGAGGGACTTCAGCTCCCAGAAGCCTCAGCCATGTTGGCCAATAGTCCCATGTTGGCCAATAGCTCCTGGGATTCTGGGAGCTGAAGTCCCTAGGCCCTTAAAGGGGAAAGGTTGCCTACCCCTGGTATGTGCAATGGACAATTAAATAATCTCTTGGAATAAAGAGTTAAGGAGGAAAAGGCCCCAACTACAACTCCCAAAACACTAGATAGCATGGCCACTGCTTATGTTGGCTTGAGGAATCTGGAAATTGTAATCCATAGAGAGATTTTTTTAGTTCTACTTATAGCAGGCTACAGTGTCACTCCCAGCATGACCAGAAGTATTGTAACGTGACTTCTGATTTGTGTTTTGAGCTTTAAAGGGGTTGTTTTTCTTTGGGGCTGGCCTTGGGAATGGTTAAGGTCAAGGGAACTCAAGTTTTTATGGTTTGGAAGTTTTGGGGAAGTGTTTTGGCTGCAAACTTGGCCAAAAAAATAATTTTTAAAAATTAGGGGGCTTGAGGATCATTTGGGGCAATTTTATGGGCTGAAAACTAGGGTCCACATGCAGCCCAGGGCCCTCCTATGCCTTAGCCATGGCTTATACATTTCCTGTAATATACAAGTTAAAAATAATGTTTAAAATAAAATGCATTAAAAAAATAATAAGGAGTTTGGGGGACTGTGTTTGGAGCAAGAGGAAGAACAAGAAAATGGTATGGCCATTGCCTAGAGAAAATGGTGATATGCTAAGAAGGGAGAGAAAGAAGGCCAAACTGTTCAATATCTTCTTTGCCTCAGTCATCTCCCAAAAGGAAGACAGTACTCTAACTGGTGAAAATAGAATAAACCATGCTTTTTAACTTTACCAGAATAGTTAAAGTATAATAAAGGAATATCTTGCTATTCTGTATGAATTCAAGTCTTCAGGGCCATATGAATTGCAGCCAGAAGTACTAAAGGAGCTTGCAAATGTAATTTCAGAGACATTGTCAATAATAGTTGAGGATTCTTGGATGACAGGAGAGGACCCAGCAGATTGGAGGAGAGATAATGTTGTTCCTGCCTTCAAAAGTGGCAAAAAAGAGGACCCAGGCAACTAGTGACCTGTCAGTTTGATGTCAATACCAGAACAGATACTAAATATAATAATAGAACAGATCATTAAACTGTCAGTCTGTGCTCACTTAGAAAGAAATGCTGGCTGGAATCCTGTACTGGATTTAAGTATGCATAAGCACTATAGTTATGGTACTACACAGTGAATCCCAGCCTGACATCCCAAATTCCCACTAACTGGGAAACAGCTGCTGTGATTGACAGGGGTCTGTTCCCTATCACTCAGGAAGCAGCTGACTGACATTTCCACCGCCTCTCATGAGCTACCTCCAGTGTGACAGGCAGAATTAGAGTCCCTGTCACAATTTCCCTGGTATCAGAGATCCCCTCTAAATGCAGGAGGAGACATCAGTACTCTGCTTCCCCATTGACAAGAGGAACAGTCCCCTGTTGATCACAGGGAGTGCTTTACAATAAGGAGATTGAAGGGCTTTCATGGTCCCTATTTAGCCCCTAATTTAAGAGCTATCTAAGGATCATTAATATGTAACAGTAGGTTATATTTCAGAGGTAGGAACTGGCAAAACCATCTCTGAGTATTCCTCACCTAAGAAAACCCTATCACCATAAGTAGACAGGTGACTTGAAAGCGTGCATACAAATGCACACAAACACATACGTGTGTAACTCTTGGAAATGCATTTGTAACTGCCACAGAGGATTTCAACCACTTTGATAACTAAGAGCTAGCATTTCTCAAAAACAAGTCATATCAAACTAATCTTATCTCTCTTTTTTTGGACAGAGTTACAAGGCTGGTAGATTAGGGGAGTGCTGTGGATGTAGTATATCTTTGTTTCAGTAAAACTTTTGACAAAGTCCCCCATGAAATTTTTACAGGCAAGCTGGTGAACTATGGGCTAAACAGTGGTACAGTTAGGTGGAACTGTAATTAGTTGAACAGACTGAACCCAGAGAGTACTCACCAATGGTTGCTCTTCGTCCTGGAGAGATATAACTACATCTGGGTACAACAGTTATCTGAGCTGTGGAGGGAGAGAAAGGTGAGTGTACTTTCGTGTCAATTCCACTGTACTCCAAATCTCTGCAAGAGCTCTTCCAACTGTTTCATAGAGATTCTATGGGTTAAGTGTTGTGGAGGAACCAAACACTTCAACATCTTTCTCACTCAGAATGTCCTAGAGTGTTGAAGAAAAGCGATTTCCCTATAACTACTAAACTTCCACGATTAATTTGAATCAATGCCACATCAATACTGCAAGATGAGAAATCATGCATAAAGGCACTTCACTTTCATTTGATCCATATTCTTTTAATGTTGGTCAATATTTCAAGAGCTCCTTTGGCATTAAGTATCTGTATTTAATTAAGATTATATTTCCTCTGCTTTCAGGAATCAATCTATTAAACCAGAGGTAGGCAACCTGAGACCTACAGCCCAACCTCATGAACTGCTCAGCCTTCTGTAAACAATGAATCAGGCCCTCTACAAGAACAATCTGCATCTTCTCTACAAGCAGCTCACAAGGTGAGGAGAAAGAGGGAGAAAGACTGGAAGGGGTAACAAATGCTGAGAAAAGGAGTGAGCTCGCTTATCTTTGCTCTGGCCCTGTTCACTACCAGTTTCCATCATTCCCTAGATGCCACCTTAGATCTCATTAGCCAGTTGCCAACATTCTCTTTCTTGGCAAGGTATTGGAACATGTGTGGAACTCCTAGCTCCAGGAGTTTCTGGAGGATATTGGTTATCTAGATCCATTTCAGTCTGGTTTCAGTTTTGGCTAAGGGACAGAAACAGTTTAGGGTGCTGTGATGGATGACCTACATAAGAAACTGGTTGTGCTGTACCTTTCAGCAGCTTAAACACCATCAGTCATGATATCTTTTTGAACCACTTTGCTGAGATGGCATTTGGAGGCACTATTTTATAGTGGCTCCTTTCCTTCCTGGAGGGATGAACTCAGAAGGTGCTGCTGAGAACTTTTGTTTCACCTCTTAGCCATTGGGGCTCAGTTCTGTCCCCCATGCTATTTAACATATATAAGAAACTGCAGGGAAAACTGAACCAGAGTTTTGGGGTCAAGTGCCGTCAGTTTATAGGTGACACCTAACCCTGTTTCCATCTCAATCAAAGGAAGCTGTTTCAGTTCTAAACTGGTGCTCATCATTAGTAATGAACTAGACTGGTACAAATAAATGGAAGCTTAATCTAGGCAAAACAAAGGTGCTTCTGATCAAATGAAAGGCAAGTCAGAGAATAGTGATTCACCTTGTGCTGGATAGGTTTACACTCCCTCTAAAGCTTCAAGTTCACAGCTTGTATATACTCCTGGATTCAACCCTGAGCCTGGAAGTTCAGGTTCCTGTGGTGACAAGGAGTCTGAACAGGTAAGTCTTGTGCACTAATTGCACCTCTTCCTAGATATGTTGGATCTGGTTATGGTGACAAATGTCTTACATCCCATTTGGATTGCCGTGCCCACAACATTCTGCATGAAGTTGTTTTCTGAGAGTGTTGAGAAACTTCAACTGATTCAAAGAGCTGCCACAGACTACTAACCAGACTTAGTTGCAGCAAGTGTACAACTCCCTGTTTCAGCAACTCCACTGGCTGCCACTCTGTTTCCGAGAACAATTCAAAGTGCTGGTTATAACCAATGAAGCACTATATAGCTTGTGTCAGGTCATCTATAGGACTACGTTCTCCCATATGAGCCTGTCCATGTCTTGAGATCTTCAGGAAAGGCATTCCTTCCATTCCACTATCCACACAGGTGGGAATACGGAGGCGGGGGGGAGGGGGCCTTCTTATTAACTGGTCCTAGGCTTTGTTACTCCCTTCCCAGAAAGGTATCCCCTGTGGTATCATTCCAGAAGCAAGCAAAAAAAATTTTCCCAACAGACCCTTGGGAAATAATTACCCATGGAAAAGGAGCTGTTACTCATGTGCTGTATTGTCTCTGTTTTAAGTGGGTAAGCATTTAAATTGCCTTTATTTCTGTTAATAGTTCAATTATATTTTAACTTGTGCATGTTCTAATGATGTGGACTTTTGTCTGTACCTGTTTTAAAGTTAACCACCTTGAATCCCAGAGCTGGGGAAAAGTTGGAATATAAATTGATAAAGGGAAGAAAAAGACAAGGAGGAGGAGAAAGAGAAGGAGGAGGAAGATGATGATGTTTGTTCTGACCCAGCTTGCTGAAATGTAATGCCTGACAGCAGCAGAAGAAACTGTTGATCTTGGGAAAGAATCATTTATAAACTACAACTGCCACTGGCAAGCATGGAAGATTCTGGGATTTTGGTTGCTGGTCAGAAGAAGCAATTTTTCTAAGAGTTGAAAAATCCCTGAACTAGATAAAGTCCATGGTTTAGGTAAGATTTGAATCTGGATTTCAGTTTCAATACAGCAGTCAATTGGACCTAATACTCATCTTCTGTCCCATGGGAGTTACAACTTTGAGAAGAAAATGAATCTTTCACTGAAGGTGTTCTTCTCTTTTATCTTAATGTCATAGAATTGAACTTTTCTTTTGGTGAAGTGAAACCACCAGCTGATGACACTGTTCCAGCTGTACAAAGATACTGTTCTTTAAAAAAAATGATCATCATATGATGTGTGTTCACATTCTTACCTATAGAATTTGATGAACTCTGGTATAGAACCTTCCAACTTATCTTATTAATTGTATCTTATTAATTTTACTATCAAGAAAAAAAATCTTTTAACTCTGAAAATTATGGATTGGTTCTACTGATGGCCTGAAGCGGCTACTATCAAAACTAATGCTATTATAAATTTAATGCTTCTGTGTTTCCAGGACAAAAACTACATTTTTAAAATTATGACTTCTTCAAACCACACTCAAAGAGATCAAAGCAATTTGATACAGACACTAGTAGCTGTGAAAATAGGCCTGTATTTTATTAATTTCATCTTCATTACTGTTGTGAGCATATTAATAATCAAGACTGTGAGACAGAGCTCCAAAATGAAGAAAGAAATTAGATACTTCCTCCTGTGCCATCATCTCCTCTGTTCCTCATTATCTTGTTGCTTTGGCACAATGTTGAATGCATTGCAGAATGCCAAAGTACAAAAACTCTGGATATGGATAATTTTTGGAGTACAAACAGCAGTCGGAGAATCAGTCCTCATAACCTTGGCTCTGATGGCACTTAACACGTGCCTTGCAGTTTGCTGGCCTTTCAGATACTTGGCATTGGTGCACTCAGTGAAAAACAAAGTTATTGTTTCCATTTGGGTTGGGACAATCGTCAAAGCTGCATGTTTGATATTGATAGAAGGTACAGAGCAGAATCCAATGGACATATATGAAGCAGAGCCCTCTTGCCCAACTATCCTGGGTGGTGATTTTGCCAAAATATCTGGAATTGTTCTTATTTCACTCCTTGCAGCCACCATAGTAATTGGCTATTTCTTCCTGTGCAGAGAAGGAAAGATCACTGGTCATTTTAACAGTTCTAATAAGAAAGCTAGAAAAACAATAATTATTCATGCTTTACAAATGAGCTTTCATATTCTTCCCCCTTTAATCATCACAGCTGTTGGAAAAGGAACAGAACACACAGAGATAAGATTTGGAGCTTTTGTTGTTTTCTGTTTTGCACAAAGCTTTAGTCCTATGGTTTATGGGCTGCGTAACAAAGAATTGCAGGACAAGATATGTATCAGACAGGAAGGAAGTCAGTATAGTAACCACTTGGTAAACAGCAATAACATGCCACCACAGCTTCAGATGACAGAATCTTCAGCAAACGGAAAGACCATTTGTCAGTGTACTACAGAAGTGCCTCAAAGGCAATGAATACTACATCTTCTATTCTAGATCCTTGGGTTTCTAAATAATGGATTTTAATTTAAAACCTTGGGGAAAACATAAACTGAATCCAACATCAAGCAATGGTTTGACTTACTCAGCTGAACACAGAAACCTTTTTATTTTTAGAACCAGATGGGCCTTATTGTAACTGGGACTCCTAACTGCTATATTCTTTATTTTACAGGATGCCAAAGGGTGGGAAGAGGCTTAGGGACTAGTGGTTACAGGAAATGTTTACATGATTAACATCTCCTACTGAGGAGCATCAATGAACAGATAATTTATGAGGCCGGTGGAAGAAATGGAGATCTGAAGAGACTCTATATCATCTTAAATCAAATCATTGGCCACTGTGGCCACTACAGTAATACAAATACTTCTTTATATCCCTTCCTACAAGCTTGTAATCCTATTTGTCGTAAATAGGAACTGCCATATATACTTGACTATAAGTCAGCCTCATGTATAAGTTGAAGTCAGGTTTTGCAGCCAAAATTATGGATTTTGATATGACCCATGAGGGTAAAACTTAGGGGCATGGATCTAAAGCAGAAGCAAAGGGAAATGATGCCAAAGAACTTACAAAATTCCAACAGTGCTCATCCTAAAAGCTGATGGATGAGATAGTAGAGGAGATCAGTGCTTCTTTTAGGTGCTCCAAGAGGGGGTTAAGCTATCACCTTTCACAAGGGGATGTTTCCTTTTTAAATAATAATCGTAGAATCATAGAGTTGGAAGAGACCACAACCAGTCCAACCCCCTGCCATGCAGGAACTCACAATCAAAGCACCCCCAAGAGATGGCCATCCAGCCTCTGTTTAAAGACCTCCAAAGAAGGAGACTGCACCACTCTCTGAGGGAGTGAGTTCCACTGTCGAATAGTTTTTACTGTCAGGAAGTTCCTCCTAATATTTAGGTGGGATCTCTTTTCCTGTAAAAGAATTAAGGTGCAGTACTTACATTGACTCATGGATAAGTCATCCCAGGTCTTTTGGGTCAATTTTTTGACTAAATTTCTAGGCTTATACATGAGTATATACAGTAATTAATATATGATGAATCTGTTGATTAAATAATATTTCAAGCATTTGAACAGGATATTCATACTGTTTCCACATTCGTCTGCAGATTTTTTTTTTTAAGTACAATCATTTGTGTTCATTTTTATTCAGACGAAAACTTCAAATATATTTTTGGTATGAATTTTTCATAATATTTACATTTTTGCATACTTGTTTCAGTCCAGCAGCTGCACCTTTCTACACAATATTTCATGTAATACTTTGAAAACTTTTTATAGTGAACAGCATCACATACTTCAGAAAAATTCAAAAACTACTAAATACCTGCATTCTACTTCATAGATTAGTTTGGGAACTGAAAAATTAGTTCAGTTCATATTAAAAGGGGAACCAATAGAATTTCACCTTCATAGCCAGTGTTAAGCCATGCATTTTACTATTTAGAATGTCCATGAAAATTTCAACCAGTGGCATGAGGACTGATTTTTTAAAAATATTTTTTGTTGTTCTTGCAGCCAATAGTTAGGGTGTGACATGTTTAATATGGTGAGCAATAATAGAACAATCCAGATTCTTTTCTGATACTTGTTTGTTGCAGTTTAATAACACTGGGTGTGTCTCTTGCTCTGTCTGCATGTGTGTGTTGAGTGATGAATGACTGTGTGTGCTGCTCTACCTTGTTTCCACATGTTCTTAATGAAAAGTAAACAGTTTATCGACTGTCCTGTATTCATTATATGCTGAATTGGATCTTCCGTTCAGTGCATGCCCCCCAGTTTCCATCCATACATTTTCAAGTATTGCCTCCTCCCCACACCTGTTTTCTACTGTGTTACACATTTTGCTTTGTTTCACAGAAAAGAAAGGAAAAATACAAAGTACATAATTTGCCTTCCTCATCCCTTTGGTAGCTACTAATACCATATATACTCGACTATAAGTTGACCTCATGTATAAGTCGAGGGCAGGTTTTGGGACCAAAACTATAGATTTTGATATGGCCCGTGGATAAGTCTAGGGTAAAACTTAGCAACATGTAACAAAGGATGTAAAGGCTGAAGTAAAGGAAAACAGTGCTAAAGATCTTTAAAGGTTTTGACAGGCATAAATGTTTGTCCTCACCCTAAGATGGATGTGATAGTACAGGGAGTTGATGCTTCTTTTAGGTTCTCTGAGAAGAGATTAAGCTCTTACCTTTCACCAGGGCATGGTTCCTTTTTTGATAAGAGTTAAAATACAGTACTTACACTGACCCATGGATAAGTCAATCCAGGTTTTTTGGGTCAGTTTTTGACTAAAATTTCTAGACTTATACATGAGTATATACAGTAACTGATATGTCAAAGCTGAGGCCTCCAGTGCTCTTGGATGGTAATCAGAATACTTGTAGGTTCTTCTGCTAAACATGGACATACCTGAAGGCAAGGCATCTTATAGAGTGTTTCAGAGTCAAACTAGACAAATGCACTTATATTTATAAACACTGCTCCTTAACTGATTAAAGACATGTTTTTCATCAAATCTGTATCTTGCAAAGATAGGTGCTTTGTATTGTGATTGGTCATTGGAAGGTAAACACAAGCTTAATTTGCAAGCCTTGTTACAGCGATATATAGCTCTAAAAAAAAACATTATTGGAAGAAAAGATATATTGGTTGGGAAGATACATTTCCTTTAACATCTCATTTGACTTTCATATATATGACACACACATCCCATCACAGTTTGGTTTTAGCTCCTTTCCCTCCTCTCCCACATCCCCACCTTAACATCCAGTCCGCCGCTCCAAAGGACAGAGTTTAGCAGCACTGGTGAGTAAAGTGATGAAGACTGATATGCCCAGCCCTTCCAGGCTGTGTTGCACCAACCAGAAAACAGTGATCCATATGGAGTCCTGTCACAATTTGTTGCACCAGTACCACTTTATGCAGCTGAGTTCTAAGGTGGGTTTCAGGGGCATTTACAATTGTGGCCGTGGTTGTTGTTGTTGTGTGCCTTCAAGTCATTTCTGAATTCTGGTAACCCTAAGACAACCCTACCAAGATTTCCTTCTTGCCAAGATTTGTTCAGAGAGGGTTTTCCTTTGCCTTCCTCTGATGCTGAAAGAATGTAACTTGTTCAAGATTATCCAGTGAGTTCCCATGGCTGAGAGGCATTTCCATGCCTGAGAAGGGATTCAAACCCTGTTCTCCAGAGTCAAAGCCCAACCTTCAACCCACTACACCATACTGGCTCTCTTTGCAATGGTACCACAATCATACATGTGAATAGAAAATATTTACAAGATCTAAGCCTAGCTTAAAACATAGCAACTGAATAACAGGATGCCAACTTTTATATCTAAAGCTTTTGCCTTTAAAGGTAGAAGGGCTGTGGGAGTGCTGGTAATATCTTTGTTGGCAATATCTTTGTTTAGATATTTGATGCTTCAAGTTGTTTTAACAGCAGGCTTGATGTCTCTTCTCTTGGAAGATGGAGAGCCAGTCCACTTGTTTTCGCTTTGAGCAATTCTTATTTTTCTTTTAGTATGTTTCCAAGATTGAAGCATTCTTCCATTTTTAGAGAAAAGCTATTTTTCTTTTAAGTTTTCTTTTATTGATTTTCAAAGCTTTTGCCAAGGGAACATGTTTTGAACATTTTAAAACTTCGAGTTGAGGCCCAGACTGTGGAATGACCTGCTGGATGAGATTTGTTAGCTCGAGACACTGTCTGAGTTTAAATCAGCAGTAAAGACCAGTTTCTTCTGGCAGGCCTATCCAGATTATTTTTTAATTATTATTTTTAAAGTATTTGTTGATGGATTTTTAAAATATGTATTGGTTTTATATGGTCTTTTAACTAATGTTATTTGTTGTATTGATTTTTGTTTTTCTTTTGTGTGTGCTATTTGTTGTTGTTCCCTTCCACGATCCAAAGAGCAGGGAGAGGTAGATAAAAATATTATTATTTCTTCTCTTCTGAGAATTCTGAGCTGTCTACACAAGTGGTAAATATAAATTACTTTTATTGCTGGAAATTTAAAATGCTTACATTTGCTAGACTAGAGTAGATATTAGATCACTATACAATTTAATGCTTAACATTTGTTCTGATTTTTGTGCCTACTACTTGCCACTTATTATAACTTGTTAAATTGTTATGTTGTAAACATTATTATTATTACTACTCTTATTGCCACTACTTCATGTTTTATATTATTTACTGTTTTTCTAATCATTTATTGCTTTTCACCATCTTGTGTATCATTTCAATAAATTTCAAATTTGCTTTACTCTTCATTGTGTAACTAGTTCATAGGTGGTGGTGTTTTTTTTATTCATTTATGTTCTGCTTTTTCCCCAATCATGGAGCACAAGGCAACTTATAGATTATTAAAACCAGTATAGATAAGAACATAAAAAAAAACATGGAGGGAGAGAGAGAAAGATTTTTTTTAAAAAAACACAAACAATTTAGAGTTGAAGCCATTTGAAATGTATTAAAAGTCAGAAAAGAACAACGCACTGTTAACAGTCGACTCCAGAAAGCTTGATGGAATAAGAAAAAAATTCACTTGACAGTGGAAGGAAAGCAAGGAGGGAGCAAACCTGGCCCCACTAGTGAATAAGTTCAAAAGTCAGGGAGCAGCTACCAAGAAAGCCCTCTCCCTTGTTTCCACCAGATGAAACTTGGAAAGCAGTGGTACAGGGAGAAGAGTTTCTCCTGAAGAAGCTCATGTAGGGAGATTATGGTCCTTTAAACAGCCAAGATCCGAGACATATAAGATCATTCTCTCTTTTTCCCCCGATTAGGGCTATATAACAATTTTCAAGAGGTAAGAGCCAGCTGTCTGACCTATTCCTGCTGCCTTCAAGAACAGTTAAGGATGCTTTCCCATTGCTAATCCAGTCAGCTTCCATATATGGAATGGGCAGAGTTTGGAATGTTAATTTTAAATTTTAATGCAATGTGTTTGAGAATAACATGTCACTCTTTTGTATTGCAAGTAGGTATTTTGCTACTTAATTAAAAAAATACAATTAAAAACACAAAGGGCCAATAATAACCAGAAATGACTCCCCCACCACCACCACCAAAAAAACCCCAGTGTATTTTAGGAGTAATATCATTTGTTGTTACTTGACTATTTAAAATGTTAAAATTGGGAATGTCATGACTTCAAATGCTGTACATTATAGGTAAAATATTTACTTATAATGCATTATTTTTCACACTCTGAGGTTGCAATGCAGTCTTTTTTTGAAAACAAAATGGCTGACCCTGGAGTTAATGAACATAACAAAGTCAATGTTCATAAAAATTAAGGTAGAATGGGATTCTCCTTTGCTGAAGAGTGATGGACAAGATCCCTGAACCTTTGCTGGGAATTTGGACCTTCACTTCATCCTGATCTTATTATGAGAAAGCCTAAATACCCCAAAGGCACCAGTTCTATCTGATCTTGGAAAATAAGCAGAGACAGCTCTGGTTAGTATTAGGTGCTGTAGGCTATAGTTTAGAGAGGAAGAAACTGGCAAAACCACCTCTGAGTAGTCCTTTCCCAAGAAAACCCTATGAAATTCATGAGGTCACCATAAGTCCACAGGCTACTTGAAAGCACAGACGCACGCACACATACACACACTTTATAAGTATAAACTGTTATGTCCATTATGTCCCATCTTTGTCACCAGAGGGCTCTGAAGCACTGCACAGCAGGGAACAAACTGCGATTACTAACAAGAGCGTGCATCAAACACATTTTGGTTTCAGAAATGACAGTGTGCGGCCAGCTTGCCTGCTCTTTTTGCTTTTGTAGGGCAAGTAGTTTAGAAAGAATGGGAATCTGCATGGGAGTGGTTCACTGAAATTTTTCTGCTATAAAAGGTATTTCAAACAAGTTGTTTATACAGTGTATATATGGTTGTAGCAGAACTTGGAGGTTACATTATAAAAGTGATCGGTTACAGTTGTATGCTCAAGGTTCCCCAAAATGGCTATTTACCAGTCCAGGCACATTTTTTTTTAAAAAAGTAATTCATTCCCATTTCTCAAAAATAATAAAAAAAAAACCACAAAAAAAACCCTTTTACTTACTTATTACGTAAGTATAGTTACTAGCTACATGTTTCAATACTGGTTACTTTTGCAAGTTATTAGTTACCATTGCAGTTTAAAGCCTGCCCAAAAGTGGTTACTTACAGTTATAAGCACTTTTTAAAAAGTAAAATAGTTACCTTTTAGTTACCAGCCATGAATATCTGAGTCCTAAAAGTCTCTATCCTGTGGTATAAAGCATACTTTCTTCTTGTCTGCATTATCATCACTGTAGTACTCAAAAAATATGAGACAGCAACATTAGGCATAGCAAGAGTC
Organism: Phrynosoma blainvillii; assembly: GCA_026167975.1. Classification (NCBI taxonomy): domain Eukaryota; kingdom Metazoa; phylum Chordata; class Lepidosauria; order Squamata; family Phrynosomatidae; genus Phrynosoma; species Phrynosoma blainvillii. The sequence goes on along the minus strand of JANUYF010000003.1, from coordinate 46,519,654 downwards.
AAGATTTGAATGGGGTGATATACTTTCTCCACCATTTAGTGAAGCCACACTCTATAAAGAGAGACAGCATAGTGTACTGGTTTAGGTGTTGGACTAGGATTCTGGAGACCAGGTTAGCCATGGAAACCCACCAGGTGACCTTGGGCAAGTCACATTCTCTCAGCCTCAGATGAAGGCAATGGCAAACTCTCTCTGAACAGATCTTGCCAAGAAAACTCCATGCTGCATTTGCCATAAGTTGGAAATGAAGGCACACAACAACACTCTACAAATATGAAACTGAGGTCTAATCTGCACTGCAAAAACAATACAGTTTGACACTGATTTAACTGCATGGCTCCATCATATGGAATTCAGGAATTTGTAGTTTGTTGTGGCATCAGAACTCTATGAAAGAGAAGGCTAAATGTCTCACAAAACTACAAATCCCAGAATTCCATAGCATTGAGTCATAGAATCATAGAATCATAGAATCATAGAGTTGGAAGGGACCACAAGGGCCATCCAGTCCAACCCCCCCTGCCATGCAGGAACTCCCAATCAAAGCATCCCCGACAGATGGCCATCCAGCCTCTGCTTAAAGACCTCCAAGGAAGGAGACTCCACTACTCTCCGAGGGAGTGTGTTCCACTGTCGAACCGCCCTTACTGTCAGGAAGTTCCTCCTAATGTTGAGGTGGAATCTCTTTTCTTGCAGCTTGCATCCAGTGTTTCGGGTCCTAGTCTCTGGAGCAGCAGAAAACAAGCTTGTTCCCTCCTCGATATGACATCCCTTCAAATATTTAAACACGGCTATCATATCACTTCTCAGCCTTCTCTTCTCCAGGCTAAACATCCCCAGTTCCCTAAGTCATTCCTCATAGGGCTTGGTTTCCAGACCCTTCACCATTTTAGTTGCCCTCCTTTGGACACGCTCCAGTTTCTCCACATCCTTTTTGAATTGTGGTGCCCAGAACTGGACACAGTATTCCAGGTGAGGCCTGACCAAAGCAGAATAGAGTGGCACTATTACTTCTCTTGATCTAGACACTATGCATCTACTGATGCAGCCTAAAATTGCATTGGCCTTTTTAGCTGCTGCATCGCACTGTTGACTCATGTTCAACTTGTGGTTCACCTGGATTCCTAGATCCCTTTCACACGTAGTCTCATTCAGCCAGGTGTCCCCCATCGTATATCTGTACTTTTTGTTTTTCTGCCCTAAGTGCAGTACCTTACATTTCTCCGTGTTGAATTTCATTTTGTTAGCTTTGGCCCAACTTTCTAGTCTGTTCAAGTCATTTTGAATTTTGATCCTGTCCTCTGGGGTATTAGCTACTCCTCCTAATTTGGTGTCATCTGCAAATTTGATAACTATGCCCCCAATACCGTCATCCAAGTCATTAATAAAGATATTGAATAGCACTGGGAAGTCACGGCAGTTAAAGTGGTGTAGGGCAGATTAGACCTGACTAAAAGTTATAATTATGTGACCAAAGGAGTAAAGTTATCCCTTCCCTTGCCAAGTTGCAATAGTGATGTAAATGCAGTAGTAATGAAAACGTACGTGCTTCTTCTTGGAAAGGGAGTTAATTACAGTTAACTAGTTGTTTAAAACTAGTTGCTCCCAAACTTTGGGTTGTAAAAAATGTAATAAACAAATAGTAAAGTGGACTGACATCCATTAAAGTTTATGGAATAGAATTTTAAAGGTGCTGCCAAATCCCCCCCCCCCAGTGTCTTTCCTTTTTCTGTTAAAAGAAATAATGAGTTGGTGTTAATAAAATATGCATGGGATGTGGGGGATCTTATAAGAATCAATTGTTTATTCTGTCTCAGAACCTTGGCCAGACAGCTGCCCCACCTGTTCTTTTGAGAACTAATCTCTGCATCCTAAATTCTCCCCTGCAGAACAACAAATTTCTTCTTTCCCATTGCTTCTCATGATAACGTTGTTACATCTACCTCATTTCTCCAACTAGTGAAGAATCCAAGAGATGCAGTGTTTACCTGGCTTTGGTTCTCTTTGGTGGGATGACATTGGGAACTGACTGACATAGTGTAATATTTATGTTCTGATATACAGGTTGAGAATAGGTTGGAGGAACATCTACACTGCACTGCAACACCCAAACTAGATTACTTCTATATCAAACTGGTAGAGCAGAAGTAGGAAACATATAATCCTCTTCCATCACCCCAGCCAGCATGTACTGAGAGCTGTAGTGTAACATCAGGAGGGTTGTAAACCCACCCCTGTTTTGGGGAGACAACCAGCACCCCAAAATGCTATAACAATATGGGGGTATTGAGGCCCACCAGCCATAAGGCCATTATTGGGGCTCCCATCATCATTATTATTATTATTATTATTAATTTGTATAGGGCCCACTATCTACCACTTCCTCCATTTTTGCTTTTGCTTTTGCCAAATATGCCCCACACTTCAAGGTTCTGCACGTCCTTCAGCCATTTTAGGCCATGAAAAGACTTCTTTTTCTGCAACAGGAAGTCTATCAGAAGTTGACTTCTGGCTGACTTCTTGTGGTTAAAAAGCCCCCTTCCAGGCATAAAAATAGCCCAGGGTTTCCAAATAAAATATGGCAGAATGCTCCCCACATAGAAGGACTTTGGGGCCATGAGAGGACTTTGGGGACCAAATAATTTAAATTTTGAGGGAATGTGGGTACAGCAGGCCACAGGGATGAAAAGTGCATCTCTCCACATTCCCATAGATGACAAATGTACCCCCAACTGCAGGTAATTACCTATCATTGCTTTACACAGTCCAAAGTCTGATCTTTCTGTGTCTTTTCCCCAGCTCCTTCAAGCTGCATCTTTTAACCTGTCTTCTTTTCGCCAGCCTCCTTCCTCTGGGTCAGGGTAAGGTGACATCCAGATCACTTGTCTGCTATGTCCAGCCTTGTCTAGGCTTCTTAGGCCATCTTAGTGCATCACCTGGATATTATGGACTATCAACATACTTTTGTCAAGTTCCAGAAGTGACCAAAGTATTGTCAATGAAGACCCTTTGTGTAGTTCTGCTCATAATGTTCTAATACAGTGATTCTCGACCTTTGGTTTTCCAAATGTTCAGAACTTCAGCTCCCAGAATTCCTGACCATAGGCCATATTGGTAGGGACTTCTGGAAGCTGAAGTCCAAAACATTTGGAGGACCAAAAGTCAAGAACCACTGATCTAACAGGAACCATGACAGTGCAACTGTCTCCTGATCAGGAGCATCTCTAGAGCACTGATTCCTTATAGATATTTCTGGGGAATGAGTGCATCATCAGGGACCCCAAATCCAAAGACTCTGTACAATGTCTGTGATACACACACATTGGTTGGGTGCAGAAGCCTGATGACACACTGAATGAGCATACCAAGAATGTCTGTAAGAGATTACTACAGTGTCAACCTATAAATATACATTCCCAAGTGCAAAATCTCACCAGAGCAAGAAAACAAGTCCTTGGTGGTGCCACATTTTTAATTTTGCCGAAATGCAGCCACTAGTTTGCATTTGTCAAAAGAATCTAGAATCTTAAGCGAGAATTTCAGTTCTGTCTCTTTAATGGTAATTTGAGCTAACAAGTATCATTTTGAACAAGATGTTAGTGGTGTCTACCGCCCATGACTTCTGTTCTGAGAAGCCACATATCTTGACAGGTGCATTGAATTTATTTTCTGTAGCCATCAACCTCCAGGCCTGCCAAATAGGTTTCGGTACATCTGTTATAGGAACAGAAGCACAGTCTTATGTGACGGCACTTACTAAGAGGTGTTAGGTTTATTTTAATGAATATGTTAACACTCCACAGAAATCATGCTAGATTAGAATATTTTATTTGACTGCTTTGAAAAGACCAGGGAGAGCAAAAAGCCTGGGAAGATACCATCTTGCCTTTCCCTGTGATATGTAAGCAACTGGCAATGTGATGATCAGGAACAGTTCTGAGAGACGAGACTTTTTTTTTCACCCTTGAAGGGAATGACAGCTTGCAGCGAACGTAGTGCATTCACTTAACCTGGAATTCATGTTTCTAAAAGACCCACAATGTTTATTTTATTTTAAAAAGCATCATAAAAACCAAATTTGAGTACTAAACTGATTTGGATGAAAAATATATAGTAAAAAGCAAAACATCAAAGATTCGTTTAGTAAAATGTTAACATGGGGGGTATTAATTTTCATCAGCCCTTTTAAGTCATATAGTTTAATTGATTTCATTGAGAGTATTGAAGCTAACAGGATTTAATAGTACTCTTTTGCTGAGTTTGGTTTTCTTTCTTGCAAATCTGTGTCACTTCTGAGGAGTTCAGCACTTCTGTGGGTGACATGCATCCACAGAAGGTGCCCCCAGTCTTGGAGGAGCTACTGATACATCATCTTCTGAAGAGGATTTCTCCAGACCCAGAGAATGTGACAACTACCTCCCCATTGCTAATATCCCCTTTGGGGGCAAGGTGCTTGAGTGTGTGGTTGCTGGACAACATCAGACTTTCTTGGAACAGATTATCTGGACCCATTTCAGTCTGATTTCCCTGGCCAGAGTCGCTCTGACTGATGAGTTACTCTGGGTGAAAGACAGGAAGAATGTTGCTCTGTTGATCTTCTTGGATTCCTCAGCAGCTTTTGATACCATTGATCATGTTATCTTACTAGAGTGGCTCCATCAAATAGGAGTAAGAAGTACTGTGTTGTAGTGGTTGTTTTTTTTCCTGCAGACCCTGTTCCAAAGTATAGCATTAGAAAATTTATGTTCAGTTCCATGGCCATTAAGCTGTGGGATGCCAGAGGCTTCCATCTTGTTCCCCATGCTGTTCAGCATCAGTATGAAGCCATGAGGGAGATAATAAAGGATTCTGGAGTTTAAGTATCACCAGTACATTGATGACATTCATCCTGAGTTATCTTTGTAGGTGCTAGACCTGTGCCCGCATGATGTAATAGAGTGGTTAGGAGCCAATAAGCTGAATTCTGATAAAATGGAGGTTCTGTGGATTGGGGGCTCTCAGGTCTAGGAATTAGTTAAGCAATCTATCCTTCATGCTGTTGCATTCCCCCTGAAGGAGCAGTTGAGTAGCCAGGTAATACTCCTAGAACTATCTTTGTCATGGGAAACCCAAGTGGACTCCAAGGCTTGGAATGTTTAGCACCAGTTTTGGGTAGTAAGAAGTTATGGCTTTTCATGGACAGGGATAATTTAGTTGTGGTTGCCAAAGTACTTGTGTAGATTACTGCAATGTACTCTACATGGGGTTGCCCTTGAAGATGACTTAAAAGGTACTGCTAGTGTAAAATACAGCAGCAAGATTGCTGACCAGAGTATCACAAAGACAAGGAGCTGCAGTGGCTGCCAATTCCTTTCCAGAGTGAATTCAAGGAGCTTGTGTGACTATATTTAAAGTGCTAAGCAGCTTAGGACTTCAATACCTGAAAGAGCACCCCTCTCTATGTATGCTTGCCTGAGAATTGAGGTCTACAGGAAGGGCCCTCCTCTACGTCTCACCAGTGGTGGGAAGTACAACATGGGAGGACATGGGAGAGGGACTTCTTGGTTGTGGTGCTCCCTTTGTGAAATGCTTTCCCCTTGGAGGTCAAACTGATGCCAATGTTGGTTTCTTTACACCAACAAGCCAAACTATGGCTTTTTATTAAACCCTTCAGGACTAATTTATTTCAAAGTGTAAGACAGCCAGCTTGATGTAGTGCAGGGGTAGGCAACCTAAGGCCCAGGGGCCGGATGCGCCTCCCCGAGGCCCTTGGACCGGCCCCAGGCCGGTCCTGCCACTGCCGCCCCCGATGCCCCCCGATGCCCCCCGACGCCGACGCCACCTGCCATGATGATATTGATTATTGTTGTTATTACTTGTTCTTGGGGGGGGGGGTTGGCAAAGTCTCCACAGGGGTTTTGCCATGGCTTTTCTGGGGCTGAGAGAGTGTGCATGCATTTTTTAAAAATTTATTTATTTATTTATTTATTTTTGGTGCTTCAGCCCCCCCCCCCCCATTGTCTGAGGGACAGCAACCCGGCCCCCGGCTCAAAAAGGTTGCCTACCCCTGATGTAGTGAATTGAGTTTGGACTACAACTCTGGAGACGAAGATTCGAATCCCTGCTTAGCCATGGACGCCTCTGGGTGACCTTGGGCAAGGAATACTCTCTTAGCCTCAAAGGAAAGCAAAGGCAACCCTCCTCTAAACACATCTTGCCAAGAAAACCCCATGACAGGGTCAACAAATGACTTGAAGGCACACAACAACAACAATATATGTATTTGTTCTTAAATTGGTGTAGCTCTTAAAGTGGTTTCAAAACTGCTGCTTTGCTTGACATGTTTTTACCTCATTCAAATTATTTATGGTTTTAATCTGGAAGTATTTTAATTTGTTTAGATGTATGCCACCTGAGATCCCATGATAAAGGGCAAGATTTGTTGTTGTTGTTGGGTACCTTCACGTCATTTCTGACCTAAGGTGAACTTATCAGGCATATTTCCTGGTAAGATTTATTCAGGGCAATATAGACCTGTATAAATACATACGTTCATACATGCATTGTCACTTTCATTTTTTACTAAAGTTACAGAAAGAATAATAGAAATTTCTCAGTACAGGGGTAATTATCCTGCTTGATTGGACCAAATACCTATTTAGTTCAGCATACTGTTCCCACAATAGACACCTAACATAACTGTGCAAAGCCCACAAGCAAACATGTCCTTCTGCTGGTGTTCTCCAGCAACTGGCACTGTTGAGATGCATACTGCCTGTGATACTGGACATAATATACTGAATAGTTAGGTAAAGGTATTCTCCATTGACAAGGATGTTAAGTGGTGTCTGACCATATGGAGCGGTGCTCATCTCCATTTCTAAGCCAAAGAGCCAGCATTGTCAGAGACTACTCTGTGATCATGTGGCCAGCATGATTGCACAGAATGTTGTTTACCTTCTCACTAAAGTGGTACCTATTTATCTACTTGCATTTGCATGCTTTCAAACAGCTAGGTTGGCAGAAGCTGGGACATGTGATGGGAGCTCACCCCATCATGCAGCACCCAGGCTTCGAACTGCCAGCCTGCCAATCTTGCAATCAACAAAGTCAGCATCTTAACCACTTGAGCCACTGCATCCCAATAACAGGGGAAGGGAAAAGCCTTTTTCTTCCCAATAGGGTCAGAATGAGAATAATAATTCCAGGGCTTTGGAACAGAGAGCCTTTACTGTGTGATCATGAATTACCAGAACCTGTAAGGTAAACGATAAGATGATCTGTAATATGCATTGGCAGAGGTGGTGGATGGGAACACAAAAGTTCATGCAGTGACTGTTGAGATAGTCCCAAGGAAAATGTACATTGTGGGATATAATAGTGACTGAGCAACAAAGGGTCACTGGCAGTCAGAATGACAAGGCACCTTTCCTCCTTGTGCTGAGTCATGGGAAGTGACATCAGATGATGGTCACCAAGTGCAGTAAAGTGCTGCAAAAGGCTGCAAAACTGCAAAGTCATCATGGAAAGGTGACAGGTTCCACTGTGACACAGGAGGAAGAGGCAGGACCAAAAGGCCACATGGAGCCCTTGCTATATAAGAGAGGTGCCTCAAGTCACAGTGTGGGTTGTTGTGATAGTGGACGTAGGTGTTGTATAATAGTTTTGTATACAGTGGAACTAAGATTAAAAGCCTCATCTGTGAGACACTTGTCAGCAGTGTTTCTTCACTCATTCTGGAAGAGGAGAGGTGCTTCTCCAGCTCACAAGCTGCTGCCACCTGCATCCCAGATGGTGGTGATCCTGGTTCCAAACGTTGACATGGTTAATGTGCTAACAGTGACATGGATATGAAATAAAGGTATAATTTTGAACAAGATCTGGTAAAGGCATTTTGATTTTACAATAATATATTATATAGTATTGTATGTTTTGCTTATCATGCCACATGTGTGAACACAGATACAGAGTATAGCAATGGTGGCGAACCTATGGCACGCGTGCCAGCAGGGACACCCAGAGTCCTCTCTGTGGGCACGCATGCCGTCGCCCCAGCCCAGAGTTCACCAGAGTTAATTACTAGAAAGCCAGAGGGACATGGCACGTTGCGATAAATAAGTGGGTCTGGGGTTGCAGTTTAGGCACTCGGTCTCTAAAAAGTTTGTCACCACTGGAATATAGTGTTTATTGGTTTGGTTTTTTGTATTTGTATTGTACCGATTTGTATTTATTGACTTTTATTTCTTCAGGCTTCCCTAAACTCAGTACCTAAATTCCAAAGTTTCTCTGCTCAAAACAGTAGTTTTGTGTATTTGCCTTCATGAACAGGGTGACCAGGTGTCATCACTGCATAGGAGGACAAGGTACCGTAAAATGTAGGACATTCAAGAAAATGTAGGGCATTACAAAATAACAGCCAAAAACACTAATATAAATGTAAATTTATGCTTCTTAGTCATGCTCAAAATGGAGGACCTTTTGAATTCCTCCTGGAATATCAATGTAGGAAATGTCCTGGAAAAGGAGGATATCTGGTCACCCTGCTCATGAATAACATTTTCTCTCTTCCTGCCTCACTGCATACTTTTGACCACACTCGGGTGTGACTCAGCCACCTATCTTCTAGCTTTCATTGTGAAATGTAGGAGAGTATGAATTATTAGAAGTGGATTTTTTCCCCATGTAAAAATAATAATAATAATAATAATAATAATAATAATAATAATAAAATTTATTTCTATACCGCCCAATGGTTACCCAATCTGGGTGGTTTACAAGTTAAAAACAAATTACAGTAATAAGATATCCCTCCCCCCTTAAAACAATATTAAACAGTAATACAATTAAAACATCAAGAATATAAAAGAATTAAATGTAAAGCTAACAATGAACAGTTAACAATTGTAGCAAGCAAACTCGTTGCTAGTATTGAATAGGAGCCAGGATTGAAAGGAAGGAGGGAGCTGGCCAGGGCCGGGTCATTTAGTCTGGAAAGGCCTGCCGGAAGAGATCCGTCTTGACAGCTTTTTTGAAACTGTCCAAAGATGTTAATTGACGGATCTCGTCCGGCAGGCCGTTCCAGAGTCTGGGGGCAATGATAGAAAAGGCCCTCTGGGAGGTCGTAGAGAGCCTCACTCTCTGAACCTCTAGGAGATTTCTCCCAGAAGAACGGAGCGCACAGGGGGGGGGGGGATTATATGGGTAAAATATGTAAAAAAACAAATATGTGACATTTTCTAGATTTTCCCCCACAATATCAAATGTTCCAGCCAACTTCACTATCCCAACATACTCAAGCCAAAGTAAGAATAACACATTTCTGTGGCGGGCTGATTGTTGTTGTTGCATGCTTTCAAGTCATTTCTGACTTATGGTGACCCTAAGGAAAACCTATCATGGGGTTTTCTTGGCAAGATTTGTCCAGAGAAAGTTTGCCATTGCCTTCCCCTGAGGCTGAGAACATGTGACTTGTCCAAGGTCACCCAGTGGGCTGATAAACTGCACCAAAAAAAGGAAGTGGCCATGGTGTGGTGGCAGATCATGTGTTTTGCATTCAGAAAATCTCAGGTTCACTTCCCACCATCTACACTTAAAAGATCAGGTAGCAGATGATGTGCAAAGCCTCTCTTTCAAAACCTTTAGCACTGCAGATTTATAGCACTATGATTCACTTCAACTGCCATGGTTCCATCATATGGAATTATAGAATTTGCATTTTAGGGAGAGGCAATTAGAATTCTCAGCCAGAGACTACAAGCACCAGCATTTCGAATTCTCAGCTGGAGACTATAAACACCAGCATTCCATACGATTCAGCCAAAGCTATTAACATGGAATCATAGCACTATTAATGTTTGGTGTGGAAGAGCCCCTGGGGCACTGCCAAATTGGAGTATTAAACTATCATCCTTCACATGAGCTGTGAGAGTAGGTAATATGAATCTAGAAGGCCAAATAATCTGTTCTGGTGCAGCAATTAATTCCAGCTATTCCTTTCTTCTTGATGGCTGGAGATGTTTTAACATAACCGGGTCCAGCAAATTCACCCTGCAGGGTAGAATCTGTCTCATAGTTACATTGCATACCCTATGAACCAAACAGTGTAACTGCTTTATAAGAGAAGACGATTACAAGGGATTGTATTTTATAGTTTTTGCTGACAGAAAGCACCAGAACAAATAAACACATGGCAGTGTGGTGTCACTTCTTAACAAATTATAAAGCATGAGGGGTGAAACAAGACATGGGGCTTACCAACAAACCAAAACACCTTTGTAGCACATATTTTGCCTATTAAACCAGGAGTGGGAAATTGGTTTCAGATCCTGGACCAGATTCCCAGCCTTTTGATCCAAAATAGGCCAGATTGTGGACACTCACACACATAATGTCATGGTGTGGCCATAGCCCTAGCAGCCTCCTTACTTAAAGCATTGGTTTTGCTCTCACCTTGACTACCTGCTTCTGATCTAATCACAAAGTTTACACATCCTGGTACACCAGTGTGAACTACTTGCATCCAAGCCTGAATTGTCCCCACAATATCCTTACAAGCTAGACCTATGGGCAATGTAGACCCTGTGATGTCTGTGAAAATAAGAGCTCTCTAGGTGAAGGGCAGTATCTAAATATTTTTAAATAAATAAATAGATAAATGTCATGGACCTATAGTTGGCCATTATATAATCTATGACCTATGCCAGAGTGGGGAATATTTGGACCTCTGTATGTTTTCTACTACAACTCTCAGATCCAAAACCTCTGGAAAGCCAAAGTCTCTCTTCCTATGTCCTATGTCTTATGACTTATGACTGTCATTCTGTCTTATACCTATGCTCACTGTTGTGTCTTCCAGTCTATTCCATTGTCTTCAAGATTTCTCCATATGAAGCTTGCCATTCTTGCCATTCGTTTTCTTCTCAGACTGAGAGAGTGTGACTTACTCATGGTCATCCAGTGAATTTCCATGCTGTTCAGGGATTCAAACTCTGGTCTCCTGGTCCTCTTAGTCCAACAATGATATGCAAACTCTGTTAAATCATTATATGGTTAATGTGTATGGTGGGGGACTAGATATGTATAAGTTTTATATACCTTTTATTTTCCTAAACTAAATATACTGGCAACACCCTATGCTCATGATTTTGATTCCCTTGTGAACTGAGTGACTATTTCACCAAATGTAAAGTACAGAATGTTAGCGAGAAAGAGGGTGTGTGAGAGTATGTGGCTTCTGGTGCTGCAGTCATACAATAATGCAGCCATACATTAGTATAAGCACCTGCTGACCATATTATTCTGTTGAAGTTACAAAATCCTAAATCATTATTGTCAGCTGGAATTTTGTCATGGCCTTTAAGAATATACTTCCTAGTTTCAAAATATTAATTGAGTGTATTGCAGTAAAACTGCGAGTATCATCATGACCTCAGGAAAAGAATGCTTATTTTGCAATAATAGGGTTGTGTCACGTCTGCCTATAAGCCCAGCCCTTATTTCTGAATTTCTTCTATTGCCATTTGACTGATGTCAGGCTTTTGGAAAGAGAAGCTATTTTTTAAATTAAAATACTGGATTGGATGGTTCTATGATGTTCAGGCATAACACAGTGTACAAAAGCTGAGGGGAAACCTTAGAAATAACAAAGACAGAGGGAAAAATCACAGTGCAGTATTATATATGTCTACATGGTTGGATTGTACTTTATTCCCATTTCCCTGAGATTAAACCTCATAGTTTCTGAGTAGACACATATAGTATTGAGATGTAATTCACTATTAAATAAACCATAAAAATGGGACTAACAGTCTACAAATATTGTCACTGGGATTCTATTAAATGTTACTTATATAGTATGTACTTCTTCATTTTTTAAGTGGGATTGTTCTTAATTATACTCTAGACTGCCAGCCATACTTACAGCTAATCCAGAAATAAATGTGTTGAGGATGCAGTCATATTTATTGTTGAGCATTCCTTGTGGGATTTATAGTAAAATCACTTTTTCATTAAATTAATCAGCCATACATAGCATAGCATACGTATCAGTGTATAATATAAGATTACAAGGATTTGCAAGACAAACAAATAATTTTCCAGTGAATTAGAAATATGTAAGCTGTTGTGCAAAATCCCAATTTTTGTGTTCTGGTCATGGAGTGAAGAGGCGTGAGGAATCAGTGAGAAGAACAACAGTGGCATATTATAGAAGGAAAGGATTTGACCATTGTGTAACCAGGTAGGTTTTTAGATGTTTCTTTCTCTTTTAACCAACGCTTTAGTCTTAAGGGAATGCAGTCCTGGCAGAGCAAGCTGTTCTCTTCCTCCCTAATACCCCCCCTTGGGGAAGTGCTGGCATTGAATATAAAGGAAGAAAGGGTTACATTCTGTGTATCTGAAACAATTTTAAAGTTAGACCCCTTTTTATTCTCTTTTCTCAGTCTTACACATTTAATACAATTTAAGCTTCTTTTAGGAACATGGAAGGCTCCCCACCCCACCCCACCCCACCCCAAAAATCATGATTTATTTTAATTTTAATCTAATTCACACAATTGTCATCCTTTATCTTCTGTATTAAATGCTGGAAATTTCCTTTACACAGCAAAACCAAATAACATGTTATTCAATCTCAAATGTAAGAGCAATTGCCATTTCAAGGAAATCCACGCAAACGTGTTTGCTTTTGCTGTTGCTTAAACAAAATTTGTATTTTGTTTGTTCACATATGGATTTTTAAAATAAACCATACTTAAATGCCTGCATTAACTTCCATGATGTCAGAATGACACTGTGCAACCATAGCTAAGAAAACCCTCTGAGGGAAAAATGGCAACACAACAGGAAAGAAAGAAAGAAATTTCCTGCATCTTACCCTTAACATAAGATGGGAACTTACAGTGCACTGTAGTTTGGAATTTTTACTATAATAAAATCTGTGCTTTCAGGCTGATTAAACTGTCCTTGTTACATTTCACTGCTTTGACAGTGGGGAAGGTATGTGTGCGACTTAAGTCATCTTACCATTATTTAGGTCACTATGTTTAGGAGCAGTCTTTATGGTCTTTCACTGCTGAGTACATACAGCAATGCAGGAAATCGCGGCACGACATTTTCTAATAGGCAGTCATCTTATGTGCGCTTAAGGATGGACGAGCACTTTGTAACGTAATCTGTGTACAGCAAAATAGCTTCCGCTTATGCCTTGCAGATATATTTAGCTCTAACCTTGCTTGTGGTTAAGCATGGTGCAGCACAGATGCAGACAGCTGATTCTGCAGCAAGCCAGACCCCTCTGCACTTGTGATTTTGTCAATATGCTCAGCTTTTTGATAATCCGCTGCAGGATTAGAGTTTAAGCAATTGTGGTTTTGATTTTTATATGCTTGAAAACAACAATAACACAAGCAACAACAGTAAAAGCAAAAATGCATTGGTTCAGAAAATAAAGAAAACACAGCTATAGCGCTACATATCTAAGACCTAATACGTACTATATGAAATTTTCTTTCATCCAGAGGATATTTCTGAAGATAGTCTATTCATCCCTCCCTCCAGCAGGCAAAAAGGCATCTTGTGTTTTTCTTGATAGAAGGAGACAGTCATTCTGGGGACAGCTTTTGCGACAGAAACTGAAATCCATACGACAGTATCACTGATGAACACAGAGCTTCGCTGAACAGTGCACAGTAACAATTCATCTTGCATCATCAATAGATGACATTTTTTCTTCCTTTGTTCCCTCCCATCCAGTTGCTTTAAGACTCGGTAGCTGATTTGCAATGTCACTTAACAACATTAATCAGATTCTGATACTGCATTTAAGGTGAGCAAGTCCCTTGCTGTTCCTCTTACCAGATATGTGCTGATGTAGTGTGTATCATCCTGCTGCAAGCCTAAAATGGCAGGCAGGTTGAATGCTGCTTGTGCTGTGTGCATGCTGTAGAAACAGAATTCATTATACCATGCCTAGGATTTCTGATGGGAGGGTGTAAATGGTATGTGTGCCATAGCATACTGTAAGTGAAGACTTGGGCTTCCTGATGGGCAAAGCTATTTAGCAGCCACCTTTAGAATTCTATTTCATTTTTAGCGTAGTGAGTTGTAGGTTTATCACTGCATTTCGAAACCAGTACTGTCTCTGTCTGTACTGTCTCTCTCTGTCTCTATACATATACATATACATACATATATATATAAAGCAAAATCTTTTTCTAGATGGCGACACTCTTGCCTCTACTGCTATTTAAATAATGTATGTTGTATTGTTAATTAATGGCAATATCAAATTAAACCCCTTGAAACTGGCATATTTATTATGCAGGGACGTTCAATCTATTTTTAACTCTTACGCAGTCTGTGTGCAGCTTGTGCAATGGGGCTTTGGTTGCTGAGTTTTTCTTTCAAGCAAGAATAGCAGTAGACTAATTTTCAGCAAATGTGACAAGCTGGCCTTTACGGGGGTCATCTTTAAGCCTTGAACCTAAACAGAAGGGGGAAAGAAACCCTTGTACTGCAGCTTAAAAAGACCCACCTTGGATGAGGACATGTCCTGCTCGTCCCCTCCCTTGCCACACTTCTCTCCTTCCCATTGATAAGTTCAGTTATCTTGATCACAGTCCATTCAAGAAAGCCATTTTTGAAAAGAGGTTCTGAGGTTTTCTGGTTATTATTATTATTATTATTTTGGGACAACCAAGATTTCAGTGTCTCTCCATCGCTCTAAATACAAACGGCTTGGTGGAATACCATGCTAAGACTTCATTAAGGCATATGTACAGGTAGGTGGAGATATGCATGTTTTTTCCCCCTGACTTTCGTTCCATGATACCGAGATAGGAAATATAAATTGGAAATATAGCTGGGGATCTGTTAAACAGGCTTATTTCATTTAAGGATCCCATTCTAAATTTTAGAATTGTACATGTTGATTTGAGAGTAGACCTTGACTGCTTTAAAAATATACCTCTATTGTGAACTTTAAAATATTATGTCTTCTAGATAATCAGGGCGTGGCACCGCTTATGCCACAAAGAATTTTTTCCAAATCCACTGTGCTATATGACATATTTGAAGCAAAATACAAAAATGAAGAATATGTTGTTCGCTAAGATGCAAAACTATAAGTTGTAGATATAGCTATAAAAATTAAAATATTAAAATTCTGTCATTAGAAACGGTCTTTGGGCGTTTATTATGGAAACGTATTTAACCTTCACCATCCTTTTATAAGGATTGCTGACATTATGTAAGCATGTATTTGATTAGAGACAGAGAGAGATTAAAATGTCAGGTATTTTAAAGAAAGAAACACCTAAAAGTACCCTTGTCACCTTGAACTGAATATGAAAAGATATGGCTTATAAAACTAAATATGTATCAATACACCACTCTGCAAGTATAACTGCAAGTTATTTTAAAATCATTATTGTATAGATACAGAATATAGTCTTAATTTTTTTATATTAACATCGGACCAAAGCTTGTTTCCTTGGCAACCAAATCATATAAGAGGATGCAATGACAAGGATGCAAAGGTACTTATTATTGTTTAATTTGACATTGCAAATGATTTCATGTTACATTTCTCGGTAGCTATAGTTCCTTGCGTGATGTGAGATGTTAGCACTGTACGTAGCTGAAATCTCTTTTTCTCCCTTTGCTTGATTACTTCAAGTCTTCAAGTAATCTGTATGAAATAGTTCATAGGGACATACACAAAATACATATATGTGAATTTGAAACAGTAATTTGGTTTTCTTATTGTACAGGTATAGCTAAAAAGTATGGGCTGCTGAAAAATATTAATGTTTAAATCTTTTCTCTAACCATTGTTTCATTAAACAGTAATTAACAATTGCAGCAGATAGAACTGAACAAAACACACCAGTACAGCCAATTTGAATGTCTCCTAAAATGATATGGGGGGTGAGATGATCAATTTTGCGGTTTGTGGTAACACTAATTCAAGTTAGAAATATAACAGTTTACCTGCCATTTCTAATAGTATCTACAGAAACCAAACCTAGAAGTAAAAGGTATTATTTAATGGACTGTTCAACGCTACTTCACATTTCATACAGTTTGTTAAAACATGATTTCTTTCCCTCCAGTAGGGGTACATCTCACTGCAAAGACATTTTTCAGCAGGGTAGCCATTTTCTTTTCACATCCTCGACTTCAGAATTAATAAAGATGAAGTATGGATCATAATCAACAATAGATCCATAGGCTCAATATGAAATGTAAAAGAGCAAATACATTGCGCATTTGTATTACTAGAAATAGCAAAGCAATTTTATAGATACAATGATACTTTTATTTTTTTCAACCCTGAAGCTCACCAGTTCAGTAAAATGTGTTACAGAAATGCTGTATTTTTGTCATAGAATCCAAAATGGTGATATTTGATAAATGTAGTACGAACTGAAGTTTTCTCATCCTGTTTTTAGTAAGTTCTTTCAAAAGCTACTTCCCACTGCAGGAAATAAAATTGCTAATAGTATTGATTTCATTACCTACAATTTTGTGGTTTTGGTAATTTATTTCTTAAACATTAGCTTCTTTGTGCTATCATGAACATTATTATTTTTCATTGTTACTGTTAAGTGCCCTCGAGTCTATCACGACTCATGGTGAACCTGTGGATGAGGCATCCTTCATTGTTCTGCTTAGGTCCTGTAAATTCAAGCCCATGATCTCCCTGAATGAGTCTTATCCATTTGGCGTGCAAGTCTTCCTCTCTTTCTGCTGCTTTCTTCCTTCCCTAGCATTATTGCCCTTTCTATTGATTCAGGCCTTCTCATGGTGTGGCTAAAGTGTAACAGCCTCAGTTTTGTTGTCTTTGCTTCTAGGGAGAGTTCAGGCTTGATCTGTTCAAGAACCTATTTATCTTTTTGATTGTCCATGGTATCTTCAGCACTCTTCCTCAGCACGTCTCAAATGAGATTATTTTCTTTCTGTGGGGAATATAATGGCTTAGATGATTCTTATTTTATTGTTATGATGTACATCTTTACAATTTAGGATCTTGTCTAGTTATTTCATGGCTGCCTTTCCCATTTCCCACATGGAGTCATTTTAAAAACAATGCTGAAAGTATTAAGTCCTTTGATTAATCATTTCAAAAGGATCAGATGCAAACAATTACAAACTATTTTTCCTGCTTTTTCCTCATGCTTCCATCAATTTATTTCACTATGGCTGGTTTTGCCCCCTTTCTGAAGCAATCAAATATTTCTCTCTCTCACTCACTCTCTTTTCATATCTTGTATTTGTGAAAATGAATCTTATGCTATAATAATTTATTATTTGTGGGTGTTATTTAGTTATCTAAATGTTTCCCATTTAAATATTTTACATGATTGCTAATAAGGTGTAGCACAGCTTAGGGTCAGAAAAAAATTTGTTCTGGCTATGAGGTTTTGGAATAAATGTCAATAACACAGCAGATTTTCTAATCTAAGGTTCTCCAGGTCATCTCACTATCAAACTATCCTTCCTTTCATCCTCAAAATTGTAATGTATTGGGATGATAATACTGCTAAACTGCTCATCAGATTCTGGTGCCTAATTTAAACAGTACATTCTTATGCTCTTTGGAAGGCTGCTCCTTCCAGGTTGTGTATAACTACCCACTCAAATCAGAAGAACAAGGATTTCAAGGATTTAAGAGCCATTGTCCAAAAATGCTTTTCCAAACTCTGGTATCTGGTATATAAGAAAAATACATTTATATAGAGAATCTTTACTTGAAGTCTGCTCTCAGTCACAACCACATACAAGGCACCATTGTATGTAGAGAGATCTTGTAGCACCTTTGAGACTAAATGAAATAAAGAAGTTGGCAGCATGAGCTTTCATAGACTTCAGTCTACTTACTCAGATGTAAAAGGTACCATTGTTTTGACCTATTTTTCCCTACTCTGAGTCCATAACACTGAAAATTACAACTACCCTTGTAATTTAGCCTACTAATGGCTGAAAATTCCCAAAGACAATTTACAGTGCTCTTTTTTTCTCAGGTGTGAAGTGATCCTGTGCTGTTATTATTCTAGCATACATTATTTCAATACCTAATGCTTAAGTACCCAAACCCTGATCCCACACAAACTGATTTGGTTATTTTTCTCTCCTTTTTAAAAGATAACTTTAAGTGAAGCAACTTTAAGTGAAGTCTAAGAAGTAGGATGCAATTTTCTATTGATTGGCTGCTGTCGTTTTTATTTATTTATTTATTTATTTATTTATTTCCTTCCTCCCTGTACAGGGACTCGTATGTCTCTTACTAAGAGAAGTAGATCACTGTGAACCTAGTGGTAAATACAAGGCTATAGGAAACAGTGAAGCAAGATACAGTCCATATGAAAAGATTCTGAATGAACCAGTGCTAGAGGAAGAAAACAGATAAGGTGTAGAAAAAAGAAAGAACTATGTCAACCTTCATCAAATTGGTGTCCTTCAGATGTGTTGAGCTCCTACTCCCATCATTCATAGATAGTTTGGTCATTGGGTCCCAATGCTGGGGAAGAATGATTAACACTATGAACAGTCTGAAACTATTATTTTTTTCAAAAAAAAAACTAACAATAATTTCAATGAAAATTTCAGTCGATGAAGGATATAGTCAAGAATGTATATTTTATTATCTTATTTGTCTGTTTCCATGTCCCCAAATTCTTATATAAATCTCTGTCTCTAAAATTGTTTCTCTATTACTTTTGGTTGTTGTTCACACAAAGCAAAACTATAATCAATGCAACTATTCATGGTCAAGCTCAAACATTCATATGGGAATAACATACCAGTTCTAGTTTTTACACATTACCTTCAATCCTGGCAATATAGTTAAATTTATGTATGTACTGCTCACATTTCTCTGAATGTCACACTGTCACCATCATCATCACCACCATCATCATCACTATTGTTGTTTTAACTGAAGCAAGTGGATTATATCATCAACTGAAAAGCATAGTGTAGTAATTGAAAAGAACAATAACATTTTCATCAGGACAGTTTAAAAAGTGGTTTCCAGTTTTGTTTCTACAGATGATTACAATTCTTATTGCCTTCTGACTACTTGGCATTCTGGCCAGGGGTGGTGAGAACTGTAGTTCATTTACATCTGGGGAACCAAGGTTGGAAATCACTGGATTAAACAAATCCTAGCCAAGTGCTGCCATATTTTACAGTGTAATTTTGTTCACCAAGGAGAGCAGCCCAGGGAAAATTTCCCTACCTCAAAATTATTAACAGAACTCTAATTCTGAAGTAGATTCAATCTTGCATTCTTCCTCTCTGTCCTGAAAGAAAATCCTTCCCATATACATCCAGCACCAAAGTTCCAACAATGGATGCAGGATGAGGAGGTTTTAAGCCACATCCCTAGAAGGATACTAAAGCAATCCTAGAAAGTTATTAAATTGAAGGGTTGTTTCCTCCCATTGCTGACTTTGTTTAAAAAAGGTTTATTTAAAAAAATACTGAAGTAAAAACAAACAAACATGAATGCTGTTTCTCCTTTCCACCTTCTGCCAGCAGAAGACAGCAATGCATTGCTCCTACATAATCCATAGAATCGTAGAGTTGGAATGGGTCCCCATGGGCTCATGGGCCAACCCCCTGCTTAGTGCAGGATCTCTAGCTAAAGCATCCCTATAAGGTAGCTGTCTAGGCTCTTTCTGAAGATGTCCAGAGAAGGAGAAACCACCACCTCTCTAGGCAAATGATTCCCTTCCTAAACAGTTCGTACTGTTAATTAGTTCCTTCTAATGTTAAATTGAAATATTCTCTCTTGTAACTTAAAACCATTAGACCTGGTCCTATTCTCTGGTGCAGTAGAGAACAAGTCTGCCCCCCTCCTCTCTGTGGATGTTTTCACACACAAACGTCCCATCCGCCTGGAGCCATTCCGGAACGGAGCCTTCCGCTCACTCCGGAATGGCTCCGGCGGCAGCGACCTAATTCCTTTTAAAAAAAGGAATTACAACTCCGGGGCTTATGCCGGTGGGCGTCCGGAGTTAGAGCTAAAGGGGGCGGGGCTTGCTGCGACATCATGTGAACAAGCGCAGCAAGCCCCAGACTGACGCCGGCTAGCGCTGGGGATAGCACCGGAAGGGGCGGGGCTTGCTGCGACGTCATGTGAAAAAATTGACATTTTGCCGGAGTGGGGCCGGATGGAGGCCAGCTAGCGTCCTCCAAAAGCCCCGTGTGAAAACGTCCTGTGACAGCTCCTGTGGTATTGAGAGTGCAATATGTCTCCCCTCAGTCTTCTCTTCACCGAGATGAAAAAACCCAGCTCCTTCAATCTTTCCTCATATATTTTGTTCTCCATACCTCTTATGCTTGTTGCCCTTCTCTGAACCTGCTCCAACTTGTATATAACATAAAATGAGGCAACCAGAACTGAATGCAGTATCCCAGATAAGATCTGACCAACGCAGAAAACTATGGACTTGGAAACTATGCTTCTGTTAATGCAGGCTAAAAAAAGCACTTGTCTTCTTGGCTACAGTGTAACACTGCCAGCTCATGTTCAACTTAAGATCAACAATAATACAAGGTCTTTTTTGTATGTGGAACTGCCAAGCCTTGTATCTCTCACCCTATACCTGTGCATTTGATTTTTGTGTTCTAAATGTAGAATTTTGAATTTGCCTCTACTGGATTTCATTTTATTTCTTTTTGCTCATTTTTCTATTTATCTAGGTCATTTTGAATTCTATTCCCATCTTCCAATGTGTTAGCCACTCCCCCCAGTTTTATGTCATCTGCAATTTGATAAGTATTCTCTCCACTCCTTCATCTCTCATTGAGAAAAATGTTGAAAAGTATTTATTTTACCAATTTTTTCCCCAAATGCTCTCAACTGGTCTACTCTGATCAATCTCATGGGTTTTTGTATAACTGAATTTGTCTTTGGCATATAGCTTCTACTACTACTTTTGTGCCACATCTATTCTTTTTAAATAGGTTATGCCTAGCAATTGTAGTACTCTAATCATGGGACTCATCCCACCAGGTCTCCGTTATTCCTATAAAGTTATTTATCTTCCTGTGCTAGGATTTCAAGCTCATCTTGTTTGCTTCCCAAATGCTGTGTGTTGCTGCAGAGTTAATGCAGTTTGACACTGCTTTAACTGCCATGGCTCAATGCTATGGAATTCTGGGGTTTGTAGTTTTCTGGGGTTTGTAGAGTTTTTTCTGACTGAGAGCTTTGGTGCCTCAACAAACTACAAATCTCAGGATTCCTTCAGATAAAACCATGACAGTTAAAGTGTGTCAAACTGCATTAATTCTGCAGTGTGGCAGCAGCCTAAATGTCTACTCAAATAAGAAATTCCCTGATCAACATTGGAGAGACTACTTTCTCAGGCTGGAAAGACTACTTTCTCAGACTTGCAGAACAACTGGTGGGACTGGGTGCCATGATTCATGTTGCTTTGGATTGCTTTGAGGAGGAATGGGATGCAAATAATGAGATAAAGATGCAACATATTCAAAGTATGGCCACATCCTGGGAGGAAGTGATAAATAATTATACAATTGTTGCAACTTACAAATAATCAGTTTCTAAATCCCTCAACAACAACAACAATAATTATTATTTTTATTTACAGCCCGCCCCTCTGCTAAGCAATCGGGGCGGGTTACAGCATAATTAAAACATAAAGAGTTAAAAACAGACAATCCCAATCCCTTAACCCTCCCACCCCTTAAAACTGAATTAAACTATTATTCTATTAAAAACCATATACAAACTTTAAAACAATATAAAACAACAAGGCAGCGGACACAATTTGGAACAGTAAATCGAGGCGGCTTGCCAGGCTCCTCATGTCCGGGAGGTTATTCCAGAAAGGCCTGCTGGAAGAGATCCGTCTTTACTGCTTTCTTAAAAAGCAGCAAGCGTAGTAATGAGACGGATTTCGTCCGGCAGGCCGTTCCATAGCCTGGGAGCAGTCGCGGAGAAAGTCCTTTGGGAGGTCTGCGACAGCCTGGTCTTCATGGGTTGTAGCAGGTTCCTCCCAGAGGACCGCAGGGTACGAGGGGGCTCATATGGGAAGAGGCGGTCCGTGAGATAAGATGGACCCAAGCCATGTAGGGCTTTAAAGGTCAAAACCAACACCTTGTACTGTGCCCGGAAACTAATTGGCAGCCAGTGGAGGGATTTAAGCACAGGTGTTATGTGCTCCCTCCTAGATGTACCAGTAATTAACCTGGCTGCCATATTTTGGACTAATTGCAGTTTCCGGGTTAAGCACAAGGGTAGCCCCATGTAGAGTGCATTGCAGTAATCCAGACGTGAGGTTACCAGAGCGTGTACTACAGTTTCCAGATCCCTCATGTCCAGATAAGGGCGCAGCTGGCGTATCAGCTGAAGCTGATAACAGGCGCTCCTGGCCGTCGCATTCACCTGACTAGTCATGTGAAGCGACGACTCTCAGAGCACCCCCAGACTGCGAACACAGTCCTTAGAGGAGAGTGTGACTCCATCCAGGACTGGCAATTGTATTCCCAAATCTGATTTCGGGCCTGTCACTGTTAGTACCTCCGTTTTGTCTGGATTTAACTTCAATCTGTTTTTCCTCATCCAATCCATTACTGCTTTAAGACAGTTATCGAGAGCAGAGACGCCATCTGAAGTCTGGGCCGATGATCTGGTCATGGAGAAATATATTTGGGTGTCATCAGTGTACTGATGACACCGCGCTCCATGCCTCTGAATGATCTCACCCAGAGGCTTCATGTAGATATTAAATAACATCAGGGACAGGATGGTGCCCTGAGGGATGCCACAATTATGCTCGATTTTGGATGAGCAACTGTCCCCGAGCCTCACCCTCTGGGATCTACCCGAAAGGAAGGAACGGAACCACTGCAAAGCGGTGCCTCCAATTCCTAACTCTCTCAGGCGATCCAGGAGGATGGCATGATCTATGGTGTCAAAGGCCGCTGAGAGATCCAAGAGCACCAACAGGGTCACACTACCCCTGTCGATGCCCAGGCGGAGGTCATCGGTCAGAGCAACCATGGCAGTCTCAACTCCATATTCTGTCCTAAAGCCGGTTTGAAATGGATCAAGATAATTGGTTTCATCCAAGACTAACTGGAGTTGGGAAGCAACTGCCCTCTCGATCACCTTGCTTAAAAAAGGAAGCAAGGAGACTGGTCTGTAGTTATTTCTATCCAGGGTGTCCAGGGAGGGTTTTTTCAGGAAGGGCCTAACTGCCGCCTCCTTTAAGCAAGATGGTACTCTGCCCTCCCTGAAAGATGCATTGATTGTATCCCGAAGGAATACTCTCAATGCATCACCCCCCTGGACGACCAGCCAAGATGGACAAGGATTGAGAGGGCAAGTCGTCTTCCTTACCTTTCCAAGCAGCTTGTCCACGTCATCGGTACTCACAGATTGAAATTGATCCAGTAAAATGACATCAACGGAGTTGCTGGATACCTCGTCTATGGATTCTGCCAAAACACTGGCGTCCAAGTCGGCTCTTATCCGAGAGATTTTATCTGCAAAGTGGATGTTAAATGCCTCACAGCAGGCTGTCATTGAGTTAAATAGGGGATTTGGTGCAGGAGGTACCTTCGTCAGCTCCCCCACAACCCTAAACAGTTCTACCGGGCAGGACTCTGCAGACACAATACATGCAGAACAGAAAGATTTCTGCGCTGCACGTAAAGCCTCCCTGTAGGAATCAAGGTGTTTCCTAAGGCGAGTTCTGTCGGATAAGAGACGAGTACTTTGCCATTTGCACTCTAGTCGTTGTCCAGCTCGCTTCATCTCCCTAAGCTCCTGTGTATACAATATAAATTAAACACTTCTCTTTGAAATGAACATTTATGAATTGCTTTGTTATGTGGAATTTCTTAATAATTAGACACTAAATTGATGGGTCATTTGTAATCAAAAGATTCACTTTGTGAATGCCATTAAAAGAAACTTTTGTATTCAGCAACTGGAATTAGAAAATAATGTTAAACTAGACATGCTTCGGTTTTAAACATGGTTCTTCACATGGGTTTATTTATCAAATACACAAAACACCCTTGTAGGTAGGCTTGTAAGTCAACATCAAAAACTGTGTAAGTTTGATAACTGGTATCAGATGATTTGACATTTAGTTTGTTTGTTTTTGAATACACTGAATCTATTAAAATGAAATGGGGAATCATGGTTTTTCACTACAAAGTAAGACTCAAGTATTTGTACTTCATATTCCATATCCTCTTCTTTTGCAGCCATGGAAAAGAGTTGCACTAATTCTTAAGCAGACCACCATTCCCTTAAACATGGAGAACTGTGGTCTGAAAATAAACCAGAAACTTAAAGCATGGTTTGTTTTCAATAATTATTTTGTAAAACACAGTTTCCCAAAGGTTTTTGTGGACTTTTCGGGTTGTAAGGCCATGTTCTAGAAGAATGTATTCCTGACATTTCACTTGCATCTGTGGTTGGCATCTTCAGGAAAAAAAACCTATGTATGCCAGCCGTGAAAGCCTTCAACTTCACACAGTTTCCCAAGTTTGTACTTGTGGTTAGTTTGAAACAGAAATCAGAGATTTTCAAAGTCATGAAGAAAAATAAGAGAGGAGGGGGACAAATGTGAGTCTGACACTCAAAGTTACTTTTTCTTATAACAAGAAACCATGTTTCCTTGTTGCATCTGAGACCTTGGGTCTGCACTGACATCCATATGCTTTTTGGAAATATTTTAAGCTGATTAAGCCAGTTTAAAAGTAGCAGCACAAAGAAAACTTAAAATATATGAATATGTACTTTACATTTGAGAAAATAGCCATTGAGTCTATACTTACAGTAAAAAATAACGATGCTACCATAGAGCTTCGCCTGCTGTGTATAGAAGTGAACATTCTTTCTGTTTAAACATTGACTATAAGCAATCACTCAAGTTTTCATCTAGAATTAATCTGAACCACAGCATGTTCCCTTGGCAACCACATAGCAATAAAGGGAAAATTAACAAAGCTGCAGATGTGCACCAGTGCATACATATTAGCCAGCAGAAGGCATTTCTGTAGCATGAGCTCTGGGGCTCATGATAATTCATGACTGGGTGGGGGAGCATTTGCTAAGAGGGATGCTTACAAGAGAGTATCCAGGAGAGGATTTTAAATTCTCAAAGGAATAGGTATTATGGAATTATTAAAGAAAAGACAATGCACATAGCTTACTGCTGGATGTGATTGTGGAGACTGCTGAGTTCCTATTACTCTTGCTGTCCATAACCCTGAACACATTGGTGTGCAGCCCACTCAGGAAGTGTTTCTATTTACCATAGGGAAAAGCATAAATACCGCATTCTACCTCACATCTACATATAACTATATTTTAAAGCAGCAACAGAAGGCTTTTCAATTCATCTTTCATTTCAGTCTTCTTTTATTTCAGTCCTGCTTACTTATGAAGAGTGGCTCAGAGTGGCAGACCACCAATTGCAATGGCTACAGTCATGATATTATCTTTATATTATGAAGATTATATTATCTTTAGTACCAGAGGTCTTCCAATATCAGTTGCTAGGAAAAAAACAAGCAATGTTGAACTCATGTTCTGTTGTGCACTTCCCATAGGTAGGAGGTTGACCACTCTTGGAACAGAACGTTGGACTTTGTTCTGATTCAATACTTGCTATGGTTTTAAAACAAGAAAATTGCAAGATATACCTAAAAAAAAACCCTACTATAATGTTGTTATGAGTACCAGCTGGTCATATCCTTAGCTGAGCATATGATTTGCTAATAACCAGGCACAGGATAGTCAGGTAAATGTCTCCTCCTCTTGTTGGGAGCCAATGTCTAGGAACCAGTTGGAGGTTTCACTGAAACTTTGCAAATCAGGGAAGGCATCCTCTGAAGAAGGTGAGACTCTGTGAGTCAAGTGTGTATGGTAACAAAATACATGTTTGGATACAGAGAGAATTAGTGGGGAGGTGCGCAAAGAATTAGCTGAATTCTGATTTTTTTGTGGAAATCTAAAGTGGTGTCATGGATCTGCTCTAGAGTACAGGAAAGGTTTTTGTTTTGTTTTTTGTGCTACAACACCCAGAATCCTCCAGGCAGTGCATGAAGCCAAAAGGTAACACTTCCAAGCTCTGGTTTAGACCCTCCTATGTGTGCTTTTAGCTTACATCTATTTGGTAGTTCCAACTAGAGTAGACCATTGACTCAATGGGAACATAGTAAATCAACACTTATGTAAGCTGATACAAAGGATCTACTCCCATTGGGAAGACCAATTGGATGCAGACCTTTGTTTTCACCTTCACTTAGAATCATAGAATCATAGAATCATAGAGTTGGAAGAGACCACAAGGGCCATCCAGTCCAACCCCCTGCCATGCAGGAACTCCCAATCAAAGCATCCCCGACAGATGGCCATCCAGCCTCTGCTTAAAGACCTCCAAGGAAGGAGACTCCACTACTCTCCAAGGGAGTGTGTTCCACTGTCGAACCGCCCTTACTGTCAGGAAGTTCCTCCTAATGTTGAGGTGGAATCTCTTTTCTTGCAGCTTGCATCCATTGTTTCGGGTCCTAGTCCCTGGAGCAGCAGAAAACAAGCTTGTTCCCTCCTCGATATGACATCCCTTCAAATATTTAAACACGGCTATCATATCACCTCTCAGCCTTCTCTTCTCCAGGCTAAACATCCCCATACTTTATTTATATCTTTGTAAGCAAATTAAATACTACACAAATCCAGAAATCTCCAGTCATCTTTCCCACAACCGGAAGCTAAACTTTGTTAGCACTGACCCCAGAGCTTCTTGCAACTAGAGGAAGTAGAGAGCATGTAAGAATGTGCTGTACTCTGCTAAACTAAAATAACTTCAAATATACTTAGAGCCAGGCCACTGTCAGCAAATAAGAGAAAACATTGCCCCGTGCATTTGGAAGATACTTGTGGGGTTGTTGTTTTTCAAATGCACTGCTTTGGGAGGAAATGATTTTTACCTCATTCTTTCAAATACGCAAAAGATTTTCAGGACTGAATAAAATGAGCAAGTGGAATTAATTATTAAAAATGCAAACTGATGTAATGTCAAAATAGAAGATATCTTATAAAAGGAGATTACAGTAAAAACATTTATTTGTACCTCAGTACTGTTTTCGGACCCACAGTAACTGTGAAAGCAGAAGCCAAGATAGAGAGTATAGGGAATCAGGCAGCAATGCCAAGGAGAGCAGTAGCAAGGCCCAGGGCTCTGCAAAATCACGGACCTTAGTAGGGGCACAATGA
Source organism: Phrynosoma blainvillii (assembly GCA_026167975.1). Taxonomy (NCBI): domain Eukaryota; kingdom Metazoa; phylum Chordata; class Lepidosauria; order Squamata; family Phrynosomatidae; genus Phrynosoma; species Phrynosoma blainvillii. The sequence continues at coordinate 46,492,407 of JANUYF010000003.1, read as the reverse complement.
TGCCAACTTCCACTGCTAGCCTGGCACCCATGTACCCCTAAGCATATTGGTGCTATATTTTAGTCTGAAGATGCTCTGGGAGCCAATCCAGTTTGAAAAGTGGAATATACATATAATGTCTAACGATAAGGGAAAATACATATTGTGTATGTGTCTGTAGTATAGCTCCAAGACTATGAGTCCTAGCTAGCTGAAACTTGTCATGGATATATCAGTGACTCTAGAGTTTGCATCTTGGAGTTATTGGATTTTTATAAAAATGGATTTATGCACCTCAGTTAAAATTTATCTTTAGCCTGCCATACCATCTTGAACCACTAGATGTCAGAACTTCCCTAACTAAAGAAGGCAAAGATGTTGGCAGGCCTGAGAAATTCTTCCATAGGGCCTCCATCAGTTCCATGTGGTGCTCTGTAGGGCCTTCATATTCTTCAAACAGTTCAGAGAGCAAGGGAACTGCTAACTAGCAAGGGGCAGTGACAAAGTGAGCAAAGAGAAAACACCAGGTGGAAGAAGAGAAAGACCAGTGAGAAAGAAAAAGATGCAGGGGAGGTTGAGGAAAAAACAGTAGAGGAAAAGAGAAAGAACTTTGGTGGGGAGACAGCTAATAGGTTTCTAGCCCAGTAAAGCTGGTATGTTTGTTAGTGTTCAGTAAGTCAAAGAACATAGACAGGTTTAATATAGGTTTTGGTCTCAGTCCCAAGTGAAATCAGTTGTCATTAAACCCAGTGAAATGAATTAACTCTAGCATGACTAGTTCTGGGTTGAAATGCAGCCTTCACTTGCTGGTCTTCTTTTATGCTTAGCAACTAGAGCAATGGGAGTTTCTTTTAAAGGTTCAGAAAAAGCAAATAAGCAACAATAGAGTGCAGCTTCATAATTGTACTAGATGTCAGCTGAAAAATAACACTGTAAGGATGGAAATAATACTGAAACTTTTAAAGTAAAGACTGCAATATGTATTTTCAGTAGTGGCACCACACGGATCGCCTTTTTTTGTCTTGCACTTGACTGTATGTAAATCAATGCTGTGCTCTGAATTCCTTCTTCGTAAAGGAGTTGAGGGAGATACAGAGGTATATTTCTCTGAATTAGACCTGATAAGAATATTTGACATTAAAACATAAAGAACAACATTACTGATTTAATAGGAATGTCTCATTTTGACACAGTTTTACAAACAACATAGTATTAGCAATCTGCACTGGGGGTGGGAAAATGTGTGGGTTTCTCCCACATCCAGAAAACCCTAGGTTTTTTTCCATCCTGAATATGAAATCATCTGTAAATTTTGATTACGGTAGTTCTCCCCATGGCTACTGACCAAATTCAAAAGACAGAGTTATTCTGAGTATGGAGAATAGTATGGTATAATGGAATATGGTACTGTATGGTACCATGCTGTACTATGACACAAGGGTCTAAATAAAAATTTGCTAACCCTAACTCCCAGCCCTGGGGCAAGATGGATGAATCTGTCAGTATCTATATCTTTCACATTCTGGGTTTTTTTACTCTCAAGTTTTTCCATCACAAACCAGAAGAAATTTGCAAAGGTCAGTAAATTCTTATTTAAAAAAACAACAACAACTGAAATGATCCCTCTCTGTGAGCACACAAGGAAAAAACCTACGTAAGAACATAAATGTTAATTGGATGGATTTGTTTTAAAATTTCTATACTAGTCGTCACTCTGAAAAATGAGTTACAGTATAGCCTACAAAAATAAAGGCCTAGGTCAGGGGTAGGCAACCTTTCCCCTTTAAGGGCCGAGGGACTTCAGCTCCCAGAATCCCAGGAGCTATTGGCCAACATGGGACTATTGGCCAACATGGCTGAGGCTTCTGGGAGCTGAAGTCCCTCGGCCCTTAAAGGGAAAGGTTGCCTACCCCTGGCCTAGGTCCTTTATCTGGAGACATCTATGTAGCTATGTAGCTATGTATCCTTAGATATGTCTCCTAATGCTACCAAAAAAAAAAAAATCACCTTGTACATAACACAGTTCCCCCTGCCCCATATAGCCATTTCCATTTTGTCAAAGAGCAGAGGAATGAGCAGGAGCATGTCTATCTATTTTCCATTAACCATCAACAGCTGCTTGGTCTCTTTACTAGTGAATGAACTCGGGAACTTCTGCATGTAAGGGATGCGCTCTAACACTAAGCTAAGCTCTTCCCATAATACTGGGACTCTGGAAAATAAAAATGTTCTCCTCTGGTTTATCAATGGTTCTATTCCAAAATCTTCAGCACAGAAAGACTTTAGAAAGTATGGACATATGTGTAATATATTATTTCCTTCCTGGGTATGAAAAGAGTTTTCAATTGACCAGAATGCAGGATGCTTTTGTGTTTACTCAGCTGTGACAGCCTTTTCTCAAATATTAGTAAGTGGGGACATTCTAGTAATAACATGGATGTTGCCATTGGCCAATATCTGTTTCTTATCTTACCAGTGGCCTCTCCCCGTGTATGAATGAGAAAGTATTGCCAATACACACAATTGCCCATTCATAACATCATTATGAAAGCCTGCCCCAGTTCTAAATATGAGGCTGTTAGGATCATCCAGAAAGAACAATAGCATCTGAGCAGTTTGCTTTCTCAAAAATATTTGTATTGCACTAGACCAAAGAATCACGCTATACAAAAATGATCCTGGATTCTTTATGTACTGAATACAGCTAATTTTCAAACATTGAGAAACAACAGAGGATCATTTGAACACACGTACTACAGGATTAGAGAGCCAACATGGTAGAGTGGTTTGAGTGTTGGACTAAAACACTAGGGGACTAGGATTTAAATCCCCACTCTCCCATGGAAGCCTACTAGGTAACTGCGGGCAAGTCACATTCTGGAAGACAAGGGCAAACCACCTCTGAATAAATTCTGCCAAGAAAACCCCATGATTCACCTCAGGGTCACCATAAACTACAGGACAACTCTTCAATCCCCAAATCTTGAATGCGGAATTGAGACATTCTCAGGGGATTCAGGGAATCTGCTTTTCCTGTAGTGTTCATTTGATCCTCGGTTATTTCTAGACATTTGATAACAGGATGTAAGGACACAGATCACAAGGCTGGAGAAAGTTGGTAAATCTTTATGCATATTTAATCAGATGCAAATCTTATTTGGATTCAGTGGGATTTAGTGCCAGAAAAGTGTTCCTGTGTGTCCTAATGCCCTGGCACCTGCTTGACTACTGGAACTTGGATGAGGAGGAGAAGGTGGTGTTACCTGCTCTCATGAGAGCAATTGGCTTTTGCCCTGGAATAGATGTCTGTTCCAGCTCTGTGAAACCCCAAACTCCTTCTCCCCATATGGTGAGAATTACTGAGCTGGGCAGCAGAAGCAGAGTTGGGAAGTAGCATGCCCAGCAATGGCAATACTAAAATTGAAGTTAAAACGCAAAAGAAGGAAGGAAGGAAGGAAGGAAGGAAGGAAGGAAGGAAGGAAGGAAGATCATGTCCTTCTAATCAACAATGTATTTGTTATTTATTATATTTATGTCAGGGGTAGGCTACCTTTTTGAGCCGGGGCCCGGGTTGCTGTCCCTCAGATAATTGGCGGGCCGACGCACCAAAAATAAATAAATAAATAAATAAATCATTTTTTAAAAAATTAAAATTTTTTTAAAATATGCATGCACACTCTCTCAGCCCCAGAAAAGCCATGGCAAACCCCCTGTGGAGATTTTGCCAAGAAAACCCCAAGAACAAGTAATAACAACAATAATCAATATCATCATGGTGGGTGGCGGCGGTGGTGTGGGCAGCGGCGGCAAGACCGGCCTGGGGCCGGTCCAAAGGCCTCAGGGGGGCGCATCCGCCCCCCGGGCCTTAGGTTGCCTACCCCTGACTTATGTAATGCTCTTTCTCTACAGAGCTTAAGAAGTTTCTCAGGCCCTTCACAACATTCATGATTCCTCCCTCCTTCCAAACAATCTTGTGAGGTCTCTTACCCTGAGTTAAGGTGACTGGTCTGAAGTTATTTACTGCGCTTCATGGCTGAGCAGGGATTTTGCCCTGTTTTCTCCTTGGCCCAAATTCAATACCAAGTAAGCTGTTGAGATAATCTGTCTGCGGAGATAATTAGACAATAGATTTTGCCAACCTGGTCTAAGAAATGCCAGCCACAGAAGAACAAGGTAAAAGGAGCTCCTTGAAATATGTATCACTGGAGTATCAGCTTAATAATTGAAATAAGAATAGTCATTGAAAGCAGAGAAATGTTGTACCATGAGCCTGTTACTTGCAGACCTCAAAAGCAGCACTAAAAATATTTTGGCTTCTCAGGAGCCCTTGGGAAGGATCACATATCCTTCTGCCAGTCTTTCAAAAAATCTGATATGTGGAAATGCTTCCTAGTGCCCTATAGGGGATTTGGTTCAATTTTGCTACATGGGGGGTGGGGGCGGCTTGGTTAGATGGAAAATAGGCAAAGCCTATTTTTTTTCCCCAGAAGGATGTAACCAAAACGTATGTCTCTGGATCGACACCTTAGAGCACCTTAGGTGGGATACTTGCAGAGGGTAGAGGCCATTGCAGGTAGTTAGGCAATGTCACTTCTAGCTACCATTATGGCCCATTTTAGGCCAACTGGATGCTGTTGTTGTTGCTGTTTTGGTTTGGTTTGGTTTTGGTGGAGTTTTGTTTGTTTGTTGGTTGTTTCTTTTCTTTCTTTTTTTTTTCTTTTTTCTTTTTTTCCCGGCAGGTTTGGGGTGTTCTGGAGGGTTAGAGGGGGCAAACCACCACATTTGCGGGCAATTTTAGTAGCTTTTGACTGTCTGTTGAACCAAAAAAATAGCCTGAAAATCAGGGAGTCTTCAGGGGCTATCCCTGGGGGTCTCAACGGCTGCATGCAGCTCACAGACTACACTTTACCCACCCTTACCCTGTGTGTGTGCAGTATGTTTTTTCAAAAAAAAGATAGGGTGGGGTGCTGAGGAATACAAAATGGGTCAGATGGGCCATATGAGACCTACAAGTTGCACTTTCCCTGCCCCTGCTCTAGTCTATAGCATCATCCCCATGGAGAGTCCAAAAGCGTAGGTGGATGTGTTGATCCAAAACAATTTCTAGACCTTTTCATCTCATTCCAGGAGCACATCTTTTGCAAAGCCATCCCCAAATGCTTTGTATTACTAAAGGGATTGTTCATCACAACACACAATTGCTGGGAAAAATACATTTCTGCACCAGTCTTTGTGAGGATTGCAACTAAATGGAGAGGCAACAGATGAATCCAAGGTTGGTGGGGGCGGCGGCAGCGGCGGTGGCAAATGGTGTCATAGTCCTTTGTAATGAAAAAAAAATCCTAGAATTCAACCCTGTGAACTGTGGCTCCTTTACACCACTGTCTTTGTTACCAGCTCTTTATTTTGTCTGTATGCAATATGACTTTCTAAGTTACACAAATAACAGAAGTCACACAGGTGTGGTAATATAATGATGGTAAAACATGGTTATCATATTTTAGTATGGTAAAATCTTGAACACAGAAAGTTTTTGTTTTTGTTTTAGTACAACAACAACAAAACAAAAAAAACCCAGGGAACAATCCAGTCCAAAGCATTAGAGAATGACTTTGTTTTACTTATGAGAGATGGGGAAACAACGATACTTCAAAATGTTTAGCTGGATCACATCTTAACTGTTTTAGAACAATAAAATAAATACAAAAAGCTAATACCTGTTTTTTCCAACAAGCTAACATCTTTCTTAGGCTTGGCTGTGTTATTCTGTTATTCCAAACAACCAATTGTATCAATTGTGAATAAGTTGTGTGTGTGTGTGTGTTTTGTCAAGGCTTCATTATTAGAGAAGCATAAGCAGATCAAACATTTGATGCTCAAGACCTCAGAGCTCCCTGCAGTCTATTATAGAGGAAGTGAAATGTCATTGCCTCTGCTATCTATAAAGCTATTTCATGTTTCAAGAGATAATGTCTCAGCCAATCACAGGACAACAGCTGCTATAAGGTTATTGACGCATAGCCCCATGATGGCTGTCATGTTAGTATGCAAATCCATACACTCCGGGTTTGCTACTGTGCTATCAACCCGTTCTCACATCCCATAACAAATATGGCTACCATGACTTCTCATTTCATTTATATTTCTCATTTCATAAATCACATTGATATTTCACATTAATATTCATATTTGCAGATTTATATTTACACGTCCATACACAAATCACGTTTATACGGCATATAAATGAAATAAATATAAATAAAAATAAATGTAGGGCCACATTTTTCTCAATTAAAAACACAATTCTTCTAGCTGTACAAACTGGAAAGGGGTATATTGATAACAATAATATGGGGGGGGGTATTTTTAGTAAATGCCATATATAGGTCTATGTGATACTGATATAGAGCCTCGAATCGAGATAGTGATCATGCATAATCAGCAAAACCTCTAAATATTAAGCACTGCACACATGGCAATCCCATTTTCTTGCACCACAAGGCAAATTCAATAAATAAAACAAGCTGGTATTGATTTTGAAAAAGTATAGTTTATTAATTGTGGGTAATTCTATCAGCCCGATTATAAATAGTTTATTCATATTATTGAGATTATATGTCAGCTATTTTTTGTTTCTTGTTTCCATTGGACTGGTACAAGTCTTCTTTGCCCCTAGCTCCATCTTGTGGTCACACATGCAAGGCAAAGAGAATGGATGTGTCAGAGAGACAGTCGGATATACATAATGGGGACTGCAGTTAGGAGATTCATAGAAAGAATTATATTATAGGAATATGGAATACTTATATCATTCTAATGGTTAGGCTGCTATGGAAGTCCTTGCTCAATTATATTATTTATTTCATTCATATTTATATTGATATCCCATCTTTTCCTCAGCCTTAGGACTCAAGAAAGCTTGCAAAGTTAAAAAAAATACAGGGAGAAAATCCACATCATTACAACATACGAAAGTTAAAATATAATTAAATTAATTAGATACAATTAACACAGAATTAAATAGTCAGAAGCCAATTTGAAACATACTCATGTTTTTTTTAAAAATAAACTGTGATGTTATTATTTATTTTGATTAGAGCCACAACCTGCTCCTCAAGGTCTAGCCTGGAAAGTTTGTTCTTCATCTTGAAGTTGAGAGTCTGTGAATAGTGATAGTCACTGCCTTCTTCTCAAAGTAATTTTTCAGGTGAACCTCCCACATCCCCCTGAAAAACTTGGGGGCAGAACTTGGCAGCACTAATGACTATGATGGCTTGGGAGTAGTACTAGGGGAGCTGTAGTCCCTAGTACTACTAGCTGTAATAACATTTCCATGCTCAGTGTGGAATACAGAATTTGAGGGAGGCAGCACAGGAGCAGAGTAAAAAGAGGTCAGTTTTTCTCAGATTTAGATATATCAATGGAGGAACAAAGGCAGGAAGAAGCAAAATTCACCAAACCCACTCCTGTTTTCTGGTAATTTATTTCTCTGGCTTTTCTTCGCAAACGAAGATTCAGGAAGGACTCATCCCACGCTTTTTGCAAGCATGTTGATGACTAAAAAGGCCAGTCCAAGATAAACAAGTCCGGTTGCAGAAAGCACAGCAGAAGATCTCCTTGGGTGATGTTTCCAGGTTGTGATTCTTTCTGCGTTGTCGTTTCTCTTCAAGACTTGTTTGGCGTGACTTCTCAAATAAGGCTGCAGCATTGTGGATAGTGAGTCTCCATGCCTCCCAATGTGAGGCCAGGGTGGACCATTGTTGGTGATCAATTTGGCCGAGCCTGAGATGTTGTTTCAGGGAGTCCTTGTATCACTTTTTTGGAGTGCCCCTCTTACGTTGACCCGTGGCGAGTACTATTTTTGGGAGGCGATGGTCCTCCATCCTAGAAACGTGCCCTGCCCAGCACAGCTGTGTTTTCAATAGCATGGCCTCAATGCTGGTGATCCCTGCTTGCTCAAGGACAGCAACATTCGTCACATAGTCAGTCCAGTGTATATTTAGGATTGTGCGTATACAGCGCTGATGAAAGCGTTTGAGGAGTCGTAAGTGTTGGCGATAGGTGACCCATGTTTCAGACCCGTAAAGGAGAATAGACAGTACAATGTGGCCTTTTGGCCCTGCCTCTTCCTCCTGTGTCATAGGGAACCTGTCACCTTTCCATGATGACTTTGCAGTTTTGCAGCCTTTTGCAGCACTTTTCAGCACTTGGTGACCATCATTTGATGTCACTTCCCATGACTCAGCACCAGGTGGAAAGGTGCCTTGTCATCCTGACTGTCAGTGACCCTTTGTTGCCCAGTTACTATTATATCCCACAATGTATATTTTCCCTGGGACTCTATCTCAACTGTTCCATAGGTATGTAAGGTTCATTATAATTTCTTTGCAATATATAATGTATTAATTATTGTATCTGACATTTGACATCCACTATATAACAAGGATTAAAAGCACATAGACGATTTAAATAGCCTTATGTTGTAACATCCTTAATGCACTAAACAGATTACAGTGATTGGCCACAATCCTCACAAGAAATATAGTTCAGGCCTATCCTGGAATTACACTCTGGACCAGTGCAATAAAACTATACTGGCAGAATGATCTTATGTCAGGGCTGCTTCACCATTCTATTAATACTATGTATTGCTTCCATATCCCATCACTAATAGAACACAGCTACTAGAAGAAGCAAATCTGAACCATTGACAATATGGTGGGGAACAAGTAGGATGTATAATAATAATAATAATAATAATAATAATAATAATATAGTTTATTTATATATCCCGCCTCTCCCAGCGGATCGAGGCAGGAGTACAAGATAAAAGAAAATACAACTAGCTAAAACATAACAATAAAACCACAACAAATAAAGTGATAAAACAAAAATAGCAACATAATTAATACAATTAAATTTTAAAATTACAATAAAATTACAAAGTTATTAAAATTACAGTAAAATTACCAATGTATTTTCTATTCTACCCTATATCTGGACATCTCAGAACAGAGTAAAGGTAATAAATGTAATTTAAAGCAGTTAAACCAAGAGATAAATGACATTTATACTTACACAGTCCTCCAAAAGATTATGATCATCAATTTGCATATGCAGTATGAAAATATTTCACATAAAAATAAATGATTTTACATAAAATTAGAAAAAAATGCATTCCACAGAGAGAGAGAGAGCAACATAAAAACATAAAAATATATTCCATTTATAGTACCATATATAAACATATATATATATATATATATATATATATATAGGTAAAGGTATTCCCCCTTGACAAGGTAATGTCCAACCATAGGGGGCAGTGCTCATCTCCGTTACTAAGCCGAAGAGCCAGCGTTCTCAGAGACTACTCTGTGATCATGTGTCCAGCATGATTGCACAGAACGCTGTTTACCTTCCCACCAAAGTGGTACCTATTTATCTACTTGCATTTGCATGCTTTTGAACTGCTAGGTTGGCAGAAGCTGGGACTGGTGACCGGAGCTCACCCCATCATGCATCCAGGCCTCGAACTGCCAACATGCTGATCTTGCAATCAACAGAGTCAGCATCTTAACCACTTGAGCCACTGCGTCCCTATATATAGATATAGATATAGATAGATATAGATATAGATGATATAGATATATAATATACCATATATAAACATATATAGACAAATATAATACACACACACACAAATATACACAAATATGCAACATTTTGGTATAAGATACCAGCTTTATTCATAAAAATACTGAAAATAGTGTTCTAACAATGGTTTATAAACATAGAAAAGGGAAACAAGTAATTCCCTGTTCCCAATAAGGAAATAAATTGAACTGATAAAGAACATACCAGACTAATCTGATCTCTTTTTTTGATAAAATTATCAGCTTGCTAGATGAAGGGAATGCAGTAGACATAGCATATATTGATTACAGTAAGGCTTTTGACAAGGTCCCCCACGATATTCTTGCAAACAAAATAGTAAAATGTGGGCTAGGCAATGCAACTGTTAGGTGGATTAGTAACTGGTTGACTGACCGAACCCAAAGGGTGCTCAGCAATGGCTCCTCTTCATCCTGGAGAGAAGTGACCAGTGGGGTGCCACAGGGTTCTGTCCTGGGCCCAGTGCTATTCAACATCTTTATCAATGATTTGGATGAAGGAATAGGGGGCATGCTTCTCAAATTTGCAGATGACACCAAATTAGGAGGAATAGCTAATACCCCAGAAGACCGGATGAAAATTCAAAATGACCTTAATAGATTAGAAAGCTGGGCCAAAGCTAACAAAATGAATTTCAACACAGAGAAATGTAAGGTACTGCACTTAGGGCAAAAAAATGAAATGCATAGATGTAAGATGGAGGGACACCTGGCTTAACGACATTACATGTGAAAGGGATCTAGGAGTCCTAGTGGACTACAAGTTGAACATGACTCAACAGTGTGATGCTGCAGCTAAAAAGGCCAGTGCAACTTTAGGCTGCATTAGTAGAAGTATAGTATCTAGATCAAGGGAAGTAATAGTGCCACGGTATTCTGCATTGGTCAGGCCTCACCTGGAATACTGTGTCCAGTTCTGGGCACCACAATTCAAAAAGGATGTTGAAAAACTGGAGCATGTCCAGAAGAGGGCGACTAAAATGGTGAAGGGTCTGGAAACCATGCCCTACGAGGAATGACTTAGGGAACTAGGTATGTTTAGCCTAGAGAAGAGACGGTTAAGAGGGGATATGATAGCCCTCTTTAAATATTTGAAGGGATGGCATATTGAAGAGGGTGCTACCTTGTTTTCTGCTACTCCAGAGAATAGGACCCAGAATAATGGATGCAAGCTGCCGGAAAAGAGATTCCACCTCAACATTAGGAGGAACTTCCTGACAATGAGAGCTGTTCGACAGTGGAACATTCTCCCTCAAAGTATGGTGGAGTCTCCTTCCTTGCAGATCTTTAAACAGAGGCTAGATGGCCATCTGTTGGGGATGCTTTGATTTTGAGTTTCTGCATGGCAGGGGGTTGGACAGGATTGTCTCTGTGCATCGGTCCTATGACTGTGATACTTTGGACACATTATGGGAAGGCATGACTCATTGGAAAAAACAATAATGCATGGAAAGGTGGATGGAAGTAGAAAGAGAGGAAGGCCACATTCTAGATGGATGGACTCTATTAAGGAGGTCACAAGTTTGCAGGAACTGAGCAGAGCAGTGGAGGACAGGGAGTCCTGGAGATATCTCATCCACAGGGTCACCATGGATCAAAATCAATTTGAGAGTGGTTAACAACAACAAAAACTATACAATTGGTGATACCTCTTGCAAATTGGTGTGAGATACTATTGCTGATGTAGTAACATGAACAGACAATTCCAATATGCAATAAAGAAAGACTTGCTCATAGGAATCCTGTTATCAGTGAAGTGAATACTGAGTGTGTATGTTTTGTGAATATGGAAGGTGGTTTACAATAGAAATGATAGAAAAATAGTTCTGTGTTGATAAATGGTTTCTTATACTGTTTATCGGTGGAAAATGGAGCACAATGAGACAACAATAATTTGTAATTCCAGCTATTCCCAAGGAAGCAGTATGAGAATGTGCCTCATTTAGCAAATTAAGTGTATCCCCATTGCCTGTGTTTGTCCTTAAAGATAAATGGAAATAAGGTATTGGCTTTTTGTAGGAGCCCTGATGGCGCAGTGGTTAAATGACCTTACTACAGCCACTCACTCACAGTTGCAAGATTGTGAGTTCCTTCCAGCCAGGGGCTCAAGGTCGACTCAGCCTCGCATCCTTCCAAAGACACTAAAATGAGTACCTAGATTGTTGGGGGCAAATAGCTTACACCAGGGACTGGCAACCTACGGCCCGGGGGCCGGTTAAGGCCCCGGGCCCCGGACTTACCGGCCCCGTCCGAAGGCTGCCGCTGTCGCTGCCGCCGCGCGCCACCCCCGCCGCCACGCGCTGCTGCCGGGGAGCGTTTTCGGGCACGCTTGTCACGGCCGCCATTTTGGAAGCCAAAATGGCGGGTGCGGCACGTTTGCACATGCGCAATACTTTTGCGCATGCGCAAACGCATCGCGACCGCCATTTTGGCTTCCAAAATGGCGGCCACGCATGCGCCATGGCAGCTGCAGCGGTGCGTGCTACGGCGGCGGCCGCGGTAGTGGCTGCGCCGGCAGCGTGCGCGGGGGGTCGCGCGCGCAGGAGGAGGGTGTGCACACGCATGTGCGCGCGCGCTCCGCCATTCCCACCCACCCCCTTGGCCCAGCCGAGCGGCAACCTTTTTGAGACCGGCCCAGGTCTCAAAAAGGTTGCCTGTCCCTGGCTTACACATTGTAAACAACTTAGGGAGTGCTTAAGTGCACTGATAAGTGGTATAGAAATCCACTTGCTATTGCTATTTTATCTCAAAAGATATGTGGCAATTATAAGCTAAAAATAACAACCCCAAATCCTCCTACTAGTTTGTTTCTTAACAGTTGTCATTTATTCTGATGAAAGGAATAATAGCCTTGGTATACTTAGGAATGAGAGCCTGTGTGGTGTAGTGATTTGAGGTCTGACTGGTGCCAATATTGTTTTCTTTCCAACACCAAACCAAACATGACTTTTTATTAAAACCTTCAGGATTAATTTATTTCAAAGTGTAAGAGAGCCAGTGTGGTATAGTGGCTTGAGTGTTGGACTATGACTCTGGAGAGCAGGGTTCAGATCTCTTCTTGGCCATGGAAACCCACTGGGTGACCTTTGGAAGCTCACACCCTCTCAGTCTCAGAGAAAGGCAAAGCAACCCCCCTCTGAACAAATCTTGCCAAGAAAACTCCATGACAGGGTCACCATAAGTTGGAAACAATCTGAAGGCACACAACATAATTAGGAACAAGATGTCAAGAAATCATCAGACCATTCAAAAGATGGTAACTCTGTTGTGGCTGGAGTGGTTGCACAGAGAACCAAGCTGGTAAATTTCTGTTAGTTATTTATTTTATTTTATTTTATTGCCTTCCTCCCAAAAAGGGACCCAAGGCGGCTCACAGAAAACACATAAAAACAACATTTTAAAAAAACAATTAAAATAGCATGATTTTTTAAAAGCTTGCTGGAATAAGAATGTTTTTGCTTGCCTGCAAAAGGCCAGCAGGGAGGGGGTCTAGCATCCCATGGAAGGGAGTTCCACAAGTTGGGAGCAGCCACCAAGAAAGCTCTCTCTCATGTCCTCACCAAATGAGCCTAGGATGGTGGTAGGACCAAGAGAAAGCCTTCTCCTGAGGATCTTAGGGCTCTAGGTGGTTCGTTTGGGGAGATACGGTCTCTCAAATAGTCTGGACCTAAGCCAAGCTTATATATCAGGAAAGAAAGTTGACTGCATGTCTTTCTGGACTTTAAAAAAAAACTTTATCAATGGTTGCAGTTGTGAAATCTACTTTAGACGTCAGATACTTGTGTTTCTCATTCCATATCACATGAGATTACAAGGTCTGATGTAATCTCAGACCTTGTCTACAGGAAGAACAGTTGCTAATAATCTGTTATCTAGAAGCGTGGCTGCTTGCCTGAAGCAATGGTCTTGTCAGTACTCTTTATGTTGCGGGTTCTTGTAGACAGAGCTACGAAAACTAGTGCAGCTTTCATCTCATTATCTGATTAATGTGAACTTATATTTCCTTTTCTCTCTTCATGGGGATGTTAACATTTGAGAGTTATGGGTACAAAATGGGAAGTGCGGCTTCTAAGTTGACATGTATCTGCATAGCTCCACATATTTATTTTACTATTCAATTATGACTGACATTCTGACCCAGAAACTACCACCTACAGAATTTAGTTCATTTCCTTTTAAATTGTTAGATCCTATTTCCTGTTTCAGGGCAGACTTCTCAATTCATCACCCGATGAATTACATATTTTATGTGAGCCATGCATTTAGTATTACAGTTGGCCCTCCGTTTTCGCAGGGGATCCAATCCAGACCCCACCCCCCCAAAAAGGACACTCACCAATATTCAAGCCCCATAGGCTTGAATGGGGCACGCGCCCTCTGGCACACGACCCATTGAAATTAAAGGAGGTCACCCCTCCATGAATATTTGAGTCCCCAGATCTCTAGTCCATCAGAACAGAGGCACAACTGTATAAGAAACCTATTTTCAACAACTGATAGATAGTACTTCACAGGAGAAATCATGACTGATTTGGATTGTTGACCTCTGCCAAAAGCATCACAAAGAATATTGAAAATTGCAGAGGTTAGGGGTGGTGATATCTTTCTATGAGTTCTAATTTATGTATTTTAAATGTACATTATTTTATAAATAGCAGCTAAGGATACATTCTTTTCTTTTCTTTATTATACCATATATCTATACATTTAAACTTGTTTAGATAGAGTCCCAAGGAAAATGTACATTGTGGGATATAATAGTGACTGGGCAACAAAGGGTCACTGGCAGTCAGAATGACAAGGCACCTTTCTTCCTTGTGCTGAGTCATGGGAAGTGACATCAGATGATGGTCACCAAGTGCAGTAAAGTGCTGCAAAAGGCTGCAAAACTGCAAAGTCATCATGGAAAGGTGACAGGTTCCACTGTGACACAGGAGGAAGAGGCAGGGCCAAAAGGCCACATGGAGCCCTTGCTATATAAGGGAGGTGCCTCAAGTCACAGTGTGGGTTGTTGTGATGGTGGACAGCGTAGGTGTTGTATAATAGTTTTGTATACAGTGGAACTAAGATTAAAAGCCTCACTTGTGAGACACCTGTCTGCATTGTTTCTTCACTCATTCTGGAAGGGGAGAGGTGCTTCTCCAGCTCACAAGCCGCTGCCTTGCATCCCAGGTGGTGGTGATCCTGGTGCCAAACGTTGACGTGGTACATCACGCACTGTGTAACCGCGCTAACAAAACTATAATGGTTTGTATCCTTCCTCCAATTATGTGGGCTTGATTCTACTCCAGGTGCTTTTTTCATTGCAAAATTTACACAGATGTAGACCTATCATATAATCCTGTAGCACAGATGTAGCTAACAGCAGCTCACCAAATTTGTTGAACTACAACTCTGATCAGCCCTAGCCTCTGGTGAGGGGATATGGAAATTGCAATACAACTACTTATAGAAAGTCAGAGTTCCTCATATTGTTCTAGGAAATTATCACCTCTATGGTATTAAATAACATCCTCTAAATTCAATCATGTACAACATACAGTTTTTGTACATAGAATTGTCCTTAATCAATTGATTCTAGTTGGGGGGAAAAACTGGACAAAAAGTTCAGCAAATATTTTGATTCATTTTTGCTATTAAGGTGCTTTCTTGTCCCATCCAGTGGAACGTTAGGTCAAGATAACAAGTGTCCCATAGCTTTGATAGAAAGAAGCAGAATTCCGTGTTCATGTTCTGCAACCCTATATTTGGCTTTGTTTGTCAAGATATTTTACAAACATGGGGCTTCTCTACACCAGTGAAAAATTTCATACTCACCCCAAAGCCAGTGCTGGCAGTCCTCATGATATACACCAACTTCCAGGGAGATATTACAGGGAAAAGGGCTGGCCTGTTTTTAGTGCCACTGCCACCATGGCTTCCTCGCAGTTAGCACCTCTGTGTAAAGCCTGCCCAACATGCCATCACTTCTGCTGAGTTCAGGATGGGGCACCCAAGTGAGCAACAAGGAGGGCTGATTTTCCCCTATACAAGATATTATTTTTAAAAATCCCACTGATTTTATTTATCAGTGGGATTTTTAAAAATAATATCTTGTATAGGGGAAGACTATTTATATACCAAGCTTTCTTGAAATTAATTATAAAGAAATGGATTCTGGTTCAGATTGTCAGTAAACATGTTAGAAGCAAGTAATGTGTGTATATACGGTAGCAGGGTGGACAGCATATTGTATGCCCTGAGTTTCTGAACCAATTGGTTCCCAAATGGCCAATTGCCTCCAGAGCGGCCACCCCAGGGCTATTTTAGGACCATGTTGGCAAAATGGCAAGTAAAGAGCTTGAATAGCTTGACTTTACCCAAGGAGCTTGACCATCCTGTCTTCTAGGGACTTGTTTCAAGTGTGATTTCATTTGGCATACCTTTTACTGAATGATAATTTAAAAAATCTGCTAAACTATATTATATTTCCCAATTTGAAATTTAGATATGCATATTTTTAGTACCTAGAGCAGGGTTCGACAACCTACAGCCCACAGGCCGCACCCGTCCCGTCGACCCCCGCCAACCAATCCCCGCCGAGCCTGCTGACCCCCATCATGCGTGCTGCAGCCGTGCCACCACTGCACGCATCGCAGCTGCCATTTTGTTTGCCAGAATGGCAGCCGCGACTTGTTTGCGCATGCACATTACTCCTGTGCATGCGCAAACGAGCCGCAGCCGCCATTTTGGTAAACAAAATGGCAGCCATGACTCGTTTGCGCATGCGCCGAGTCGCGGCCGTCATTTTGTTTTCGAAAATGGCGGCCGTGGCTCATTCGCGCATGCGCAGGAGTACTGCGCATGCGCAAATGAGTCATAGCCTCCATTTGGCAAACAAAATGGCGGCTGCACAGTGGCAGCACAGCGGCAGCGCGTGCGGCGGCAGTGGGGGTGGGCGGCGAGTTTCAAATCTTTTCTTGCCTTTTTTAGAGAATGTAGTCATTCCCAATCAATTTCTGTTTACATATAATTACATCTGTAATTCTGGGTCCTTCCAGAGTCCAGAAAAGAGTTTTTAAAAGTTCTGTACAAATATCTTTGAAGAAAATTTCATTTTCAGCCCAGCTCCTTCTAGTACCACTCCTTCAATTACAAAATGTGAGGAAACAGCCTCAGGCCACAGATTTGAGGCATTATAAAGAAGCAGAAAATTAGCTGTTTAATTAATTATTCATTTGTCAATTTGTTGTTGTTAACTGACATAAAGTCAACTTCAGCTTATGGCAACCCTGTGAATGAGATATGTCCAGGTCCCCCAGCTGTCAACAACCTTGTTCAAGTCTTGCAGACTCAGGGATGTAGCTTCCTTGAGTTAGGAGCTAAACAGTTGGCGGGGGAGGGGCGGCATCCCACCACTCCTTTCCTTGGCGGATTGGGGAAAGTGGCCCTGATCCAGAGGTTTGTCACTCTAAAAAGAGCTGGCAAATACCACTCCTTCTTAGAGCGGCAAAAAGCTGCCTTTGCCGCAACAGCAGAGAATTTTCAGTGCTCCTTTGGCACAGCGCATATGAACGCTGTACCAAGGGAGCGCCCTGACGCCGCCCGCCATGCGGTAGGTTGCACAGCATGCAGTCTCCATGCCCCAAGCCCACCCCCAGGCCAGTTCTTTTGTCCAGTCTGTATTCCCCCTAAGTCCTTCTATCTGCAACACAGTCTTCCTCTTTTCCGACTGGCTTCTACAGTACCAAGCATTATTGTCTTGTCTAGTGAGCCATGTCTTCTCATTATATGGCCAAGATACAACAGTCTCGGTCTAGTCATCTTGGCTTCTAGGTAGAATTCAGGCTTGATTTGCTCTGGGACCCATTTATTTGTCTCTTTAGCAGTCCATGATAACTGTAGAACTCTTCTCCAGCACCACATTTCAAATGAGTTGATCTTCTTCCTATCAGCTTTTTTCATTGTCCAGTTTTCACAACTATATATTGAAATGAGAAATACAATGGCATGGAAAATCCTAATTTTAGTATTCAGTTATAAATCATGACACTTCAGGATCTTAACTAGTTCCTTCATAGCTGTCCTTCCAAGTCCTAGCCTTCTGATTTCTTGACTTTAGTCACCATTCTGTGTATGACTGGGCCAAGGTATGGAAAACATTGAACTATTTCAATGTCGTCATTATCTGCTTTAAAGTTATGTAAATAATCTGTGGTTAATTTTCTTTTCTTAACATTTGGCTGGAAACCTGCCTTTGCACTTTCTTCCTTGACATTCTTTAGTAATCATTCCAAATTTTTGCCATTTTCTGCTAACAGGATGGTGTCACCTGAATATCTTAAGTTGTTGATGTTCCTTACAATATTCATGCCTCCTTCCTCCAAACCTCATCCTGCTTTATATATGATATATTCAGTGTACAAGTTAAACAGATAGGGTGATAAGACCTGCTTGCCAACTGGAAGCCATTCCATTTCTCTGTATTCTGTTCTATCAGTAGCCTCTTGTCTTGAGGGCACCAGGGCAATCAGATATTGTGGCACACCCATTTCTTGAAAAGCAATCCATAGGTTTTCATACTAAATGCTTTTTGCTAAAAACTGGGACAAGAGCTTGGATGTTTTTCTGCCTCGTGTGTCAAATAGCTGGGCTGCCTTTGGATATTGTGCAACGGTGGGAAAGGCGCCATTTGCTATTCTGTCTCAGAAAGCAAAATATCCCAGGAAGACTCTGGGGCCTTCTACTTTGTTAATGTCTATGTTGGATAGAATCCATCAGCAGTTGCTTTATGTGATTGGGCAGGAGCAGCACTTTCTGCAAAACACAGGCAAATTGTTTTGTGTTAAGCACACTTTAGGACTATCCGTTTTTTCATTTGTAGTTTATGCAGTACAGTGATAAATGTTCTTTCCCATTATCAGACACTTCTTCCTGGATAACAAAGGGTTAAATGTGAGAGGAGGTACAGTTATATTTTAATAAGGTTCACCTGCCAGTGAGATGGGCAGTTGGGCAGAAGCACTTCTGAGCAGAGGGTATAAAAAAGCCTGAAGTAGCACAGAGATTTTTGTCTCTGGCTCGCTCTAATCAGACCATTAGGTGATCTCTAACAAAGGGAGTTTGGGCCATGGATGTCCCCTGAGTAACTGGTTAAGGCTGGACAAGGGATTTCAGACTCCAAACTACTCCCTGAACATCAACGACTACAAATCCCATCTGATCTGTGAGTAGAATTAGGAGAGTGCATTAGCTAGTCACGTCAGGTTTTTAAAATTCTTTCTCCTGTTTTGGCTGAAATGATATAATCTGTCTCTAACTGGTAATTCTGTGCCTGAAGGAAAGATGTCTTTCAGTTCTATGCAACTACAGACTACAGCTCTGGAGAATAGGGTTTGAATCCCCACTTGTCCATGGAATTCCATTTAGTGACCTTGAGCAAGTCTCATTCTCTCAGCCTCAGAGTAGGCAAAGTCAAAAACCCCTGTGAACAAATCTTGCCCCCCCCCAAAAAAAACTGTGATAGGTTTATCTTAGGGATGCCATAAATCAGAAAGAACTTGAAGATACATAACAGCAAAAATATGTATCTTTGTGGCATGTTGTCATTTCCTCATCTGGAGCACCATTTTTAATGTAGGGAGTATAGTTCAGTTTTAACAGTAAATAAAACAGTATTCTGAGAAAGACAAATGCAATTCATCAAGTATTGCTCTTACCAGGAATTTCACTCACTATACACTTTTAAAAAAACTTTTTACCCAATTTGGAATAAGTACTGTAATGACAACTTTTTGAGTTTCCTTCTAATGCAATGCAAAATGTCAATTTTCTTAAAGGGAAAAAGATTCTTGATTAATATATCAATAGCAAGTACATTTCTATACTGCTTTTCAGTGAACTAAGCACTCTCAAAGTGGTTTACAATGCGAAAGCTAATTGCCCCCAACAAGCCGGGTATTCATTTGAGCAACCTACGGAAGGATGCAAGGCTGAGTGGACCATGGCAAAAACACACTCTCTCAGCCTCAGAGGAAGGCAATGGCACACCTCCTCTGAACAAATCTTGCTAAGAAAGCCCCATGATACGGTCACCATAAGTGAGAAATGACTTGAAGGCACACAACAACAACAACCTTTGAGACTAACTGTGCTATATATATATATATATATATATATATATATATAGCAAATTTGTAGACTTAAGTCTACTTCCTTAGATGTTGGAGGCTTGTTGGAAAATGTCACAGATTAGAATATGGTACCAGAAATTTATAAGAAACACTGTAGGGTTAAAAATCGTCCAAAGGACCAGTCCTACCATGAGGCTCAGTAAAGGAGCGCAGGAAGCAGCAACCATGTTGCTGTCTCCCTAAGTGCTGCTGGAACTGACAACAGGCCAGAAGGACCCATTTTGATTTAGAGAACTGCCATTATGGGTACCATTCCACAGCTGGCAATTGTTTTTTTAAAGGCTCGATTCTGAGAGGCTCTCAGAGGCAGTATAACAGAGATGAGGGATGAGAGGCAGTGTGAGCAGCACAGCCAGTTTTCCTAGTCACTCCTTTTCCCCCCGCCACACACACACATACACCCTTGGCTTGGTTTCCAAAATTCCCGAGAGCTAGGGATTTAAAAAGTCAGCTCTAACAAAACAAAAAAAGTAGCCAGCAGTTGCTTCCACATTTAGTGGCATGTAGGGGACACTGGTGCCAGTGTTGTCTTTCTCACCTTTTCCTTCTTCTCCCATGGTAGGGTGAGTGCAGAGATGCTGCCACCACCAACCACTACCTACTGCTGCTAATGTAAAGTAGGGGCTTGATGCCCCTCTTTCTGGCATGGGGGTTTGCTGGCTGCACTTTTGTGGATGCACACTGTTGTGTGTTTGTGGTCACCACACAATGCAGCCTTATGGTAGCCCCCATGAAGTGTGTGTGCTTTGCTTCTCACCTTTGGTGGGAGGAGAGCTTGGGCCTCAACTGAGCATCCATCAGTTGGTTCTCCAAAACATATAAGCTTACTGCACGGGACTTACAAGAACGGGAATGGAACGGAAGGGAATGGGGCAAAAGCGCATTTTACTGGATGGGAGAATGCCACCGATGCGGCTGGGAGCCCCCAAGGCGTTCCCCAGCCGTTCCTGGCAGCCGATTTTGAAGAACGATTTTGAATCTTCCTTCAAAAATCGGCTGCCAGGAATGGCTGGGGAATGCCTTGGGGACTCCTGGCAGCATTAGTGGTGTTCTCCCATCCAGTAAAATGCGTTTTTGCCCCGTTCCATTCCGTTCCGATTCCTTAAGTGCCGTGCGATAAGCTTAATAATTTTCAAGCTCATTGCCGGATACCTTCAGTTGGAAGGGTCGCTCCCTCATTTCTCACATTAAAGATTCATTGGAAAGGTGATTGATTAGGATTAAAGGGAGTCTTTTTCATGCAGTCCTGCCCAGAAGTGTCTCTTTAAAAAATTAAACATTTTTTCTTCTGCATAACTTGGGAGTCATCTGAACATGCAGAACCTGTTAGTTTTTTCATAAGGCGTTTTTCACTAATCTGCTGATTTTTACTAGATAAATGGAATACGTTTGTTCTCATTAAAGCTTGTATAATGTGGCCCCTTTATAAAGACCTATGTCTGCAAATAAAGATACTGACATTTTCATTTAAAAAAATAACATTGCTGACTGTGGATTAACTTTTCTCTCTCTCTTACTTTAAACAGATGACCATCATGTCTCACCTGAAAGATCTCAAAGATGATTTCCACAGTGACACAGTTCTCTCCATCCTAAATGAACAACGCATTCGTGGTGTTTTATGTGATGTCACAATTATTGTGGAAGACACCAAATTTAAAGCCCATAGCAATGTTCTGGCTGCTTCAAGCCTATATTTCAAAAATATATTTTGGAGTCGTGCAATTTGCATTTCTGGACATGTACTGGAATTAGATGATCTTAAAGCTGAAGTGTTCACAGAAATACTTAATTATATCTACAGTTCAACAGTAATTGTTAAAAGACAGGAGACCGTTTTAGACCTTGCAGCTGCAGGGAAAAAACTGGGAATATCATTTCTAGAAGATCTTACAGACAAGAGCTTTTCAAATCCTCCTTGTCTTTATTCATTTTGCAATACTGAAAAAGGTGAAGTGAAAGAAGAAAAAAGACAAGAAGATTCAGCAGTCACAAATGGACCAAGGATTACAAATGCATACTCCATTTATGAAACTGAAAATTGTAATAATTTATTTTCTCCTCTTGACCTCAGAGCAAGTTTTAAAAAAATGCCAGAAACAAATAAAACATCTGGTGTTGGTCTAGAGAAGAATGATGGTTGCAAAGATGTTGAGAGAGCCAGTACATTAGCTGAGCATTCCTATGCTGTTACTACAGGTTGTGATGCTTTTCAACAAAATTCCTTTTACCATGAAAGTAGCCCACTTAGTAAAATGGATGAAGACAGTTCTGAAACTGGCCAATTGATGCCTCTTATTGAGTCAATCTCTCAAACATTTAGTACATCAAAGACAGTTTTTAATTCCCAGACCTCTGATGTACCTTCAATACAGCTATCAACTCTCAAGGGAACCAATGCCGAGAGTCACCAAAAAACAGTAAATGATCATGCTATTTCTATTCAAAAAACCCATCCAAATACTGACACTTTTTTGCCTTCCAGGGAAGATGAAACTAAATCGGATCATATTTCTGGATCAATAGTTGCAGTCATTCCACATGTTTATAACTGTAACTGCTGTACTAAAACATTCAGTGATGGAACTCAATTCAGCAACCATCTCCAGCTTCACTCTCAAGCTCAAGAAACATTAATCTGCAAATACTGTAGCAAGCAGTTTGAAAGCATGATTGGACTAGAGACACATGAGCAAGGATGTGAAGGATTAGACAATTGTGAAAATGAGCAGAGTTGCTTAGATAATTTTGCTACTTCAAATGGAAAAACTGGCACTTCATATATAAGCCCAGACCCCACAATAACTGAAAATGAGCTTGCTGATTATTCTGTCACAATGCCAGAAACAGACCACTTTGTTAAAGTTGTTGATGGACAAGTTCTTTATACTTGTAGCGTTTGCAAACGTACCTATGTTACCTTGTCTAGCCTCAGAAGACATTCAAATGTTCATTCATGGAGAAGAACGTACCCTTGCCATTACTGCAACAAAGTGTTTGCATTAGCTGAATACCGTACAAGACATGAAATCTGGCATACAGGAGAAAGACGATACCAGTGTATATTCTGCCTTGAGACATTTATGACATACTATATACTCAAAAACCACCAGAAGTCTTTCCATGCAATTGACCACCAGCTTGGAGCAAGTAAGAAAACTGCAAATGGTGGCTTGAAACCAAGTGTCTATCCTTACAAACTTTACAGGCTTTTGCCTATGAAATGCAAAAGGCCACCATATAAGAGCTATGGGAACTCTTCATATGAAAGTATACAAGCAAACATACAAGTTAATAATGAAGATCCTTCTAGTACCTGCATTATTCAGAGCTCTGTCACTTCTGAACTGCCATCACTGAATTTCCCCCACAGTATGTTGCCAAACACAACTATGCCCTTGGATACATCTTCATGTAGTGATGCAACAACAACTCTTGTGAACCCTCCGAGTATTTCTTCTTGGGAAGCTGGTGCATCAGAAGCAGACCTTAAAAATGATACATGTACTACTGGAAGACCATTGTCCTCTACTCAGTGTAATTCTGGCCCTCGAGAATATGATTCCTCTCTTCAAACTATTAGTAACAGCTGTGCCAGTGACAATTCAACCTCTATTATTAGCTATAATAATTCAGCATCTTCTGTCATTATGCATAGTGGTAGAGTTTCCTCTGTAATCATGCACAGTAATGCTGTCAATGCAATAAGTAGTTCAGGAATTTCAGACATTACAACCAGCCAAGTAACAAATGATGACCATGTACATGGTTCAGAGGACAGCAAAAGCAATGTTAGAACAAGAAGCAATAAGGAGAAGAAAAAGGGGTCATTATACAACAGAGAAGAGACATCAGAAGAATTAAAGTATACAGCAAATGCAGCAATGTCTTCTAACACATCAACAGATTCTTTTGAATCTTCAAATAAGACTGAAACCTACATAGCAAAACCTGCATTGCCAGGAACATCTTCTGATAGCAATGTTGCTCCTCTTTGTCAAATAACAGTTAAAATAGGGAATGAAGCCATTGTAAAAAGACATATTTTGGGGTCCAAACTATTTTACAGAAAAGGCAGAAGATCTAAATATGAATCCAAAGAAGATCATACTATTCAAATTACAGAGCGGGGGAAGAGAGAAAGAAGCATGTCTCGAGTTTGCAGGTTAGACTACCTTGAACTCAATGAAATGTGTGAAGACGTCAGTGATCATGACTCCAGTGATAAACCATGGCGGCCGTACTACAACTATAAACCAAAAAAGAAATCAAAACAGATAAGGAAAATGAGAAAGGGAAGATGGAGGGGAAAATATAGGAGTAGAAATTCCTGCCAAGAAAGCGAAAAGACGCATGTCTCAAGCTATGCACTTAGGAACAGTCCTGAAGAAAAAGTCCCTCAACAAGAAGAAGATAGGAATATGCCAAGCCTGCATTGTGAGCTCTGTGAAAAAGATAACCCTTCTGTTGAAAAAGCTCAGGATCATTTACACTGGGACACAACGACATCTGTGTCCTATACTTGTGAATTATGCCAAAAAAGGTTCCAGAGCCCATCTGCTCTAAGAATGCATATGCGATGCCATACAGGAGAGAAACCCTATACTTGCAAAACCTGTGGGAAGAGCTTTTCGATATCAGGTAACTTACAGAAGCATGAACGCATCCATTCAGGTGTAAAGGATTTCATCTGTCAATACTGTAACAAGGCATTCAGTCTAAATGAGACACTCAAAATACACGAGCGAATCCATACAGGAGAAAAGCGCTACCACTGCCAGTTCTGCTTCCAGAGTTTCTTATACCTTTCTACCAAAAGAAACCATGAGCAAAGACATAAGCGAGAGCATACTGGCAAAGGATATGCATGTTTTCAGTGTCCCAAAGTTTGTAAAACAGCAGCAGCTTTGGGAATGCATCAGAAGAAGCATTTATTCAAAACTCCCAAACAAGAGGATGTAAATAATTATTTGTTTAAAGAAAGTAGTAAGACATTTGTAAGCCAACACTTCATTGACTCAGATAAATGTGAAACAATTAAACCTTTACTAACTCAAAATATAGGTGCAGATGGGCATGAAGCAAGTAGCACTTAAGAGTATGCCATCAGCTGTTGGACTTTAAGTAAGAAAAACATAGAGCAAAGAAAATCAAAAGAACATAAATACAACAAATTAATAGGGGGAAGTTCTAAAACATGAGGTGTTGTATTTCTATATAAATATATTTCATATATTACATGAAAAAATGTCCCATACAAGCAAAAATGGAAACTGTATAGCACTTCTCATATAGTATGAAGGTCCAATAGACATCTAAAAAGACATTTATGTCCCACAGAATAAGTCTATACTTAAATAGAGGCAAACAAGAATATATGTAATTGAAAACATTTAAATTGCTATTACAGAGTAATTCACTATTGAACCAGATCATATTAAGATTATGTGAAGAATCAGAACCATTCTGGACAAAATAAAGACAAAATATATATACTGAGTATGAAATGTTAAGAGTTTATTCGATAGAGTGTAGAAATCATACCCTGTATTCATATCCAGAATTTAATGTTAATTTGTTCTAAATTCAACAATGTAATTTGAAAGTTTAATTTAGCTGTAATCTAATGTATGCACTGTACAGCATCTGGTAAAAATTTTAAAGTTTGTTATTTGTGGCGGAAATGCATCCAGATATTATAAAGCCTGAGTAAACTCCTGCAGAACAACCTTATGAGGGCTAAAGAGAATGAGAATAATAATTAATAAATGCTTATACCATTAAAAGTGTATGGCAATGTGTCATAGGCTCATTATATGTTAGTGCTATCAGACGAACAGCTTGATCCACAACTGACTAAAGTTTAAATATTTAGAGCATGATCCATTCATCAGTGTTCACAGCTGCACACATGGAAGGAAGTTAACACAGAGAGCCTTTTCCCTCCCGCTCCTTAGTCTTTGCCCATACATACATACACCAGAACATATCAAACCATGACTTTCTGTGGAGAGCTCATGCATGTCTCCCACACACAGCTACTCCTCTCCACCCACCACAGGGACCTGATCCACATGTTAATTTTTCTCTCTCTGAGAAAGAGTAACCTATAAGGGACTGACGAAGGGAAAGGACAGTTGGATAAGTGCATATTGGGACTTAACACATGGGCTTCTACTGAAAATTATAGCCTATACCCCTATGCTTGATCATGTTCTTGTCTGGGCCCAGAGGGAAGAAGAGGAGAGAGGATGCCTCACATGAGCCTTTAGGTCAGGGGTGGACAACCTTTTTTGCACTGCGGGCTACATAGGGTGTCAGTTGGGAGGTCCAAGGGGACACACAACCTAGCATTCACAGGTGGGAGCTGAAAATCCCTTTTGTCACCCAGCCATCTCCACTGATATTGCTGCCTTCCTTTTGTTATTTATTATGGGGAAATTGTGATCTCAGAAGCCATGGAAAGGGTTTCTTTTCCCTTAAGTTACTGATCTGTTATTGGGCTGCAAGGAAGACTGAATGAAAGCTTTCCAGATCCAGCAGCCTTGTATGAATATGGCCAATGGCTGCATACCACTCCAGTCCCAGAAGTTGACATACCTGCTTTGTGCTACTCCCCCCCCCCCTTTCACATACACAGCTGCATCTATAGCAAGGTTGGAAGCCATAGATATCTTTTGGGGATGGAGAAAGTTTGCACCCTTAGATTTAACTGGAGAATTATACCAGAATAATTAATTTTATTGGTTTGTGGTTCAGGCTGTCATTGGGGGCTTACATTAAATAGACATCAAATGTTTATCATCATACAGTTGATAGTCTACTCTTATGGCATGATACGAATATCATAAACATGGTGTAGTGGTTTAAGCATTGGACTATGACTCTGGAGATCAGGGTTCAATTTCCCACTTGGCCATGGAAACCCACTTGGTTATTTGGGTAAGTCACACATTGTTAGTCCCATAAAACCACTGTGATAGGGTAGCCTTAGGGTTGCCATAAGTCAGAAATGACTTGAAGACACACAACAACAAGATGTCTATGGCTTCCAACATTGTCTCACTCCAGTTTACTGCTGACTCCCTGAAAGGTTCAGTGGTATCTTGTGATGCAAACCACATGGCTAGTTTACAGAAACTATATGGCAGCCACATTCCATTCCTAACATCAAGGATTTATGTATCAGTATGTACAAAATACTTGATTACTGAACTGTCAGTATTTCGTTATCTTTTCACTTTGCTTATTTAGATGTTGTATCTCTTCTTCAGTATATAAGATTAGATCCCAGTTTAGATATATACAGCTAAGATGAACTTCCCTGCTCTTCCTCTCCTCTGAAAATGCTGCAGCAAGGATCAGGGTACCCTACTGAATGGGGTCAGCTCTGGTTAAAGAGGAAGGGGGAATCACTGAAAATCAAGCATAAGCATCTTCCATGTGGAGGAGGGGCAGGAAAGCCTACTTTCATCAGCTCAACTGAATCCACTTAATCTGGTTCTAACTATTTAAAAAAAAAGTTTAAAAATTAGCTTTTGTAGAAATGTTTCAGCTGTTTGAACCTACAGATCTGTGTTAAGAGCACTTCTGCATCAACATTTTGCTGTTCCTACAGAAGCCTGGTTACCATCTTCCTTGAGTAAAAGCTTGCACTTACTACATATGTCTAAAGAAACTCTGTGTTGCCTTCATGACTATGGAAAGATACACACTAGTTTTTCACCTCTCATACAAGAAAATCTATGCTCCCCTCTAGAATAACCTCTTTAGGGATCTGAGTTTTTGGACCTCTTAAGTCATAAATTCCTATGGAAATCGTACAAGATAAATATATGAAATAAATCTCCCCCTACCATCACCATCAGCCCTTTATAGCGTAGTAGTGGCTTTTCTGGTGGAGTGGCTCCACTCCTGGTTTTGGAACATTGGCTTGTATGCTTCCATTCAAGAGCTGCCAGATAATCAGAGAACTGACAATCTACATTTGGAAGCAATTCTTGGATGATTCTTCAGTAAACTATGAACATTCATGCAACAAAGAATATAACTGGGCTTTGCTCATAAGTTCCACCACCACAACCACTTTCATTGATCAAACTAGATAGTATCACATATTCTGTAACAGAAAGAGGAAGACCAGAAATATAAAGGTATTACAGTTACCATATTTTGTGAAGATTTGTTTGTTTCATACATACTGAAAGTGGCAAATGATACAGAGCTGGCATGAAAGTAAATTAAAATAATAAAAGGCAAGAAAAATATCAAGAGAAACGTTCAGGAAGACAAGAGATTTATTGGGTATATTAAGAAGAAAACATGTGAGGTTCCTAGTAGTATGAGTTTAGACTCCATTTAATTCTTTTCTACTGCTCAAAGCCTAGACATTCCCACTCTTCCCAACCAAGTTTATTGGACATGCATGGTTACACCAGGAAGAAAGATTTCCCTTTGCTCTCCTGCTCACAGAAACAGCATTGTTCACAATTCATTGACCATTAAATATATACAATACATTTCAGTTGAAAGTCCTGAAAGAACTGAGTCTACGTTTCATTATAGCATAGGAATGCTCTAAAGAATATCTTCAATACTACACCAAACATTGACCTTGGGCTAAATACAGAGTATTGTCCTTGGGGGGGAAATGGGACTTACACGTAAATTGTGACTAACAAGTTGCCATTCATTTCAGTCAGTCTGCTCTAGGTTAACATTGAATTTAGCTCAGGGATTCTTAACTTGGGTATCCATGGTTAAACTTCATGGAGTCCAAGAACTGGGTGTTTTGAAAAATCTGTAATTTCTTTGCTTTTATTTTTGTGGCACAAAAAATGTTTTGATGTCAAATAATGCTATTAAGCTGTTGTGTCATCCCAAACAAGCAAATGGTGGCATTGATTTATACTGTATCCAGTCAGGTATAGTACAATTATCATTGCCATCAGATTCTGCAGAGGAGGTTTCATCAGAGTCTAAAAGGAGACCATGGCTCCCAAAAGATTAAGAACTACCGAATTTGCTCTTGTATGTTCATGCACATAATATTATTTAAAATAAATATACCCACTCCCATCACATATATAATCACATATTTATCCTTACTAGGTTGTTGTTTTGGAAGAAAATAAGCAGGAAATAAATATCGCACTGTCGATATCATCACTGCAAGAAGTTAACTGTATACTGAAAATATTTCAGCGTTATGCTATATTGGCTTTTTTCAGACCCTTTTGGTTAGGCAATGTACCCTAGGTGCAGCATGGTACCTAAAATAATAAGGAAATTATGGCATTTTCTAAAATGATGCATATGTTAACAATTCCAGACCAAAGCCACTAATGTATAATGTTTATATGTACATAGTAATAATTTAAATGTATTTTCTATAATTGTATAATTCATAGCTTCTGCTATGTTTGGGGGCTTTGTATATTTTGATTAAAAAAACCAATAACTTTGTTATTTTGTCTGTTTGCTACAGTTTATAGAACAGCAATTTTAAAATGGCAACAGATTGTTTGTAATACATTATTGCAATTTTATTGTATCAGCATAATGGGTAAAATATGGCTGACCACATGAGAACTGAAATTTGACAGTCCATATTGTTAAAAAGAGTGGTTTAGTATAAAATGGCAAATGTATTTTGTTGCAATAAACTATTAAAATCTGGTTTTCAGAATAATGAAAAGATTCCTATTTCTTTATTTATGCAAGATTAATGGTTACAATAATGGGCTTCTTTCAGCAAAATATCCAGTCCTTATATCTGAGGTTTTACTTCCAGAAATAATAATAATAATAATAATAATAATAATAATAATAATAATAATTTATTTATTTATAACCCGCCCCTCTGCACAGCAATCGGGGCAGCTTACAACAAATTAAAATACAACAGTTAAAACATACCATCTCCCCACAACCTCCATCCACCTCCCGCACCCCTTAAAACTAAAATTAAACTTGAGAGAATTAAAATATAACAAGTATAACAGTTAAAAAGATCAATAAATAACAAGAGCAGCCATAGTACCATATTCGGCAGAGAGATTGGGGGGAGAATAGAATCCAAATATACTCTTCCCTCTGAGGGCGTTATTCCGGGAAGGCCTGCCAGAAGAGATCTGTCTTTACTGCTTTCTTGAAAGCAGCAAGTGTCGTAATAAGACGGATCTCGTCCAGCAGGCCATTCCAAAGTTTAGGGGCAGTGACGGAGAATGCCCTCTGGGAGGTCTGTGTAAGTTTTGTCTTTGTCTGTAGAAGCAGATTCCTCCCAGCTGACCGAAGGGCGCGGGGGGGATCATACGGGAAGAGGCGGTCCCTAAGATAAGCTGGACCCAAGCCATGTAGGGCTTTAAAGGTCAAAACCAACACCTTGTACTGTACCTGGAAACTAATTGGCAGCCAGTGGAGGGATTTAAGTGTTATGTGCTCCCTCCTAGATGTTCCAGTAATTAATCTGGCTGCCATGTTTTGTACCAATTGAAGTTTCCGGGTTAGGCACAAGGGTAGCCCCATGTAGAGTGCATTGCAGTAGTCCAGACGTGAAGTTACCAGAGCATGCACCA
This sequence comes from Phrynosoma blainvillii, assembly GCA_026167975.1. Lineage (NCBI taxonomy): Eukaryota > Metazoa > Chordata > Lepidosauria > Squamata > Phrynosomatidae > Phrynosoma > Phrynosoma blainvillii. The sequence continues at coordinate 46,462,005 of JANUYF010000003.1, read as the reverse complement.
CAGTTTCCAGGTCCTTCCTCTCCAGATAAGGGTGCAGTTGGCGTATCAGCCGAAGCTGATAACAGGCACTCCTGACTGCTGCACTCACCTGACTAGTCATGTGAAGCGATGAGTCAAGGAGTACCCCCAAACTGCGAACGCAGTCCTTGGAGGAGAGTGTGACCCCGTCCAGGACTGGGGACTGTAATCCCAAATCCGGTTTCGGGCCTGTAACCGTGAGTACCTCCGTTTTGTCTGGATTCAACTTCAATCTGTTTTTCCTCATCCAATCCATTACCGCTCTAAGACAGTCATTGACAGGAGAGATGCCATCAGAGGTCTGAGACGATGATCTGGTCATGGAGAGATAAATCTGGGTGTCGTCAGAGTACTGAAGACACAATGCTCCATGCCTTATTTTATCCAGCTCTACATAATATACCTAGCCAGCTATCATGAAACTAATCACGTTGAGAAAACTACATTCAAGGTAACATTTTATTCTGGAATAGTGTTCAGTTAGGTGATTTTAGACCCTGACTATGTGCTGTTATGGGGAAAACACTTAGGAGGCCATCTGAATTATTTCAGTTGTGAAGCACACAATTCGTTAATTTCTTATCTTGCTGCACGCTTTGCAGTTATCTCCACATTCCTGATATATGGGGGCAGTGGGGAGTTTGTCAGGCCTGATTCTAAAAGAAAAATCTTCTAAGTGTGTTCAGGTTCACATTTAAACTCACTTGAATAACTGCAGATGGATGAATATGCTTTTGTGTTCCACCATTGCCTTGTAATGGATCATCCTCTAGTGTCCTGTTGTTAACACCACAGTGTAACAGATCTTCTGGACCACGGGTCCCTACACTTTTTCAGCCAGGGACTGTTTCGCTGTCCCCCAGATCTTTGGAGGGCCGAAGAAAAAAAAATGGTGGCTAGAGGTGCGCGCACGCGCATGCGCACAACTCAGGTGCCATTTTGGAACACAAAATGGCACCCGAGTAGTGCACATGTGCGCGCAACGTCAGGGGCCATTTTGTGTTCCAAAATGGCGTCTGGAGTTGTGCGCATGCACCCGGCGTCACACGTGCATGCTCAAGACTCCGGGCACCATTTTGGAACACAAAATGGTGCCTCGTGTCACGCATGCATGCGCACTACTCCGGTGCCATTTTGTGTTCCAAAATGGTGCCCAGAGTCGTGCACGCGGGGCAGCAGCGTGCAGGACCGCCCGCGGGCCAGCTGAAAGGCCTCAATGGGCTGGGTTCGGCCCGCAGTCTGTAGTTTGGGGACCCCTGTTCTGGACTGTTGTTAATTGCCCTTGAATCAACCTTGACTCATGGTGATCCTGTGTTTGAAACATCTCCAAGCTCCACTGTCCTCCACTGCTCTGCTTAGGTCTTGTAGATTCAGACCCGTGGTCTTCCTAATTGAGTCTAGCCATCTGACATGCTGTCTTCCACTCTTTCTACCACCTTCTACCTTTCCTAGCATTATTGTCTTTTCTAATAAGTCATGCCATCTCATTATGTGGCCAAAGTCCGACAGCCTCAATTTAATAATCTTGGCTCCCAGGGAGAATTCAGGCTTGATCTGTTCAAGCACCCATTTCTTTGTCTTTTTGGCTGTCCATGGTATTCTCAGCACTCTTCTCCAGCACCACAGCTCAAAAGAGCTAATTTTCTTTTTGGTCTGCTTTCTTCACTGTCTGTACTCTCATATCTGAACATAGTGATGAGACATGCAATTGCTTGTATGATTCTAACTTTAGTGTTCAGTTGTATATCTTTACTCTTTAGGATCTTGTCTCGTTCTTTCATCGCTGCCCTTCTTATTCCTAGGCTGTATCTGCACTGCAGAAATCATCTGGTTTGACACCACTTTAATTGCCATGGAATAATAAATACACAGTGAGAAGCCAATAAATTTGGGTGAGTGCATTGCAAGATTTCAGCGAGAATCTGTTAAAGCAAGGATAGCTGACTGGGCAGGAGGGGATGCAAATAAAGCTTTTCCTCCCAGCAGTATTCCACAGGGACTTTTAAAAGATTAAATGATTAATTAATAGAAACTTCTTGCCATATACAGTCCTGACATTTGGAATGAAGTGAAAGTGACTAAACAAAAAACAAAACAAAAATTGTTGTCAATGTTGCCATGGCAGTCAAAGTGGAATTATATTGCTATAATTTTATAGTGTGAAAGGGCTCTTTGGGCACATCTACACAGACAGGAAAATCCAGCTTAACTTTGGGTTACCCCAGTCTGCAGTGACCATGGTTTTATTACACATACCAAAGCGATTTCGGGAGAACTATCCACACAGTTCTTCCTTACAAATACACTCCAGTCCAATATATGTGGCCCCAAACTCATTGTCATTCCAGGGTTCTTTCCTGTGCACCCCCTCCCAATCTTACAAATATATGTATTTCTGAACTGCTCCCCCCTTCCCCAGCCTCACACTGACATTGCTATGGAGTGCAGTTCACATGGCACACATGAATATACAGATTTTCTGCTCAAAACTGGGATAAATCCCTACTTTTTCCCCTCTGGATTAAAGCCCTAAAGTGACAAAAAAGCCTGGATTCAGCTCCAATTGTCCCCTATCTCATTTGGACAATTTCCTGTGAAAATTAGGTGAAACTGTTTTATTTGGCCAGTATAGACATGCTCCATTTCTGTGAATAGGTGGTGGCTTGCAATAACAATACAGTGTACAAGACTTCCAGATAAGTTGCAGGTCTTCTTGCTTACCTGTGTGTTCAAGCAATTAGATTTTTAAAGTTACACCAAGGACAAAGAGAACATGATACTAAGATTTCCTCTTTGCCCATGAAAGCTAGAAATGAATTTTAAAGACATCTGACATTTTGAAGAACAGGACAGAAACTGCAGAGGAGGAGTGGTACATGGTGACATGGCACACCAGCTGTTTCTGATCCTTTGACAGTTGGCAAATGAAAAATGCATGATAAAATGTTTGTTCTACAAGAAAATGGTTTCATGACAATTTAGTGACTGTTGTATGCAGTTACTTGTGCTTAATTGAAATGGCAGACTCAAATGGCAGATGCAGTCTGTTCACTCAAACAATGCTTCACCCCTTACACATAGTGCAGGATTATCATTTTTTTGGAAAGCAAGAAAAAGACACAATTACTGGCTGACTTCTTCAAACCAACGCTCGCTCTGACAACTCTCACATTAAATACCTCTATTATATTACCTGTGATAATTGCTATTAGAAATATTCCTAACCTTCATTGTACTTAAATAGCAACAATTTTCTTGATTATTTAGGGATATTTAATAATACTGACATTTTGTCTGGTTACAACTGAATTTTCGGTAGCCAGCTAATCGTAAAATGAAGTGTGCCCAAATGATCACAAATATTACACTATGAAACATGGAACTGTTGTTATCTGTACAAATAAAAACAATGACCTTGTGACAAGTCTTTTTTGGGTTCACTTTGTACAAATATAGGGAGGAGGGAGGAATTAGGAAACAAAACCATCAGGTCAGTCAAGGTCATCAGTGAAATCCACATAGATTTAACTAGTCCAGAACCTTCTCTTTCCTCCATCCTCTTGTGATAGCTGTGTCAGCTAGAAGCTGGTGAGTCACTTGGTAACCCCAAAGGGGCTGAGGCTGGCTGCTTTGGGGGCTTCCCACACTTTGCTTTAGCCTGGCATGACTTTTTCCCCTTTTCCTCAAACCTCTTCTACCTGATTGGCCAGTTCTTCTGGTCTGGACCTTGTAAGAAAATCCAGACATATAAAAATCCACCTGGACAGAAATTTTAGCCCTAAAAATGAGGATATGCTTAGGAAAGGAGGACATATTATAACATAGTACATATAATGGTCTTCTTCTGAAAGCGGTTTCTTCTGTAAAAAGATAATAGAGAAGAAAGAAGCTAAACTTACTAGAGAAGGGAGACAGAATTATGCTGGCTAGCAGAGCACACAGATAAAGAACAGATGGACACATATGACTAGTTGAGGGATGCAGAGTAAATGTGTGATCTTTCCAGAGTTAAATTATTTTAAACCTCATGAATTATAGTGGGAACATTCAGCATGTACCTAAATCTCTCTCACTGAAACCAACAGACAGCACATGCTGTTTTTACACACATTTTACTTTACACACTTCAAAGTTAGCCCCATCAAGTTCCATCAGAATGGTTTCTGAGTAAATATTTATAGGATCTTATCACAATGAACCAAATGGGCTGAATGATGCCTGTTAACTAGAAAATCTGTCAAGTTGTTTAAAACTGGGCTTCACCAAGTTATTTCATAAGGAAACTTGCCAAGTAAGCTCCATAATACACTTGCCTTAGGAGCACCATAGTCTGAAACAACTTGAAGGCACACAACAACAACAATCATTGCACATGACATTTATCTGTATACTTCCCTTCATCATATTAGACATGGGTAGGCAGCCTTTCCCCTTTAAGGGCCGAGGGACTTCAGCTCCCAGAAGCCTCAGCCATGTTGGCTAATAGTCCCATGTTGGCCAATAGCTCCTGGGATTCTGGGAGCTGAAGTCCCTCAGCCCTTAAAGGGGAAAGGTTGCCTATCCCTGATATTAGATTTCAGAACAGTATACAACATAGAATCAGTACAACAAAGAATGTTAAAGCCATGATTTTCTCAAATCACAGTGTGCAAACAAGCTATGATTGCTCAAATTACAACAGCAAAAAGATCTGTCAAAATATCTGCGGAAATGAAAATTATTTAATAATAATGGAGAATAACAATTATGGAAATAAGTAAACCTCTTTAAGGAAGTACTCCATAGTTGGGACACCAATGTCCCTTACTAAAGAAGGGTATGCTATCTAGTCATAAGGAAAGAATTTAGAGTTTCACAATTATAGAATATAAAAGAGTGATTCTGTAGGATTATATACAGTCAGTTATATTTATGTGTGTTTTGTTAAAGCCTTCCTTGCTATAAAATAATTGCAAGATCACACAGAAATATTCATGCTGACTTACTAGGGATGCAACTCTCTCCACCCTTACCTGGATGTTACTTCTGAGAAGACTTATGTAAGATCGTGATGTTGATATTGTTTCACTTGTCCTTCTTAAATCACCTGCATACATAACAGATGACACTACTTTTTGTCCAAGATGTGTTTCACTGTTTTTACATAAGGTGGATGATATGTTTCCTTCTACAGCCAGTTCCTCTGACTCATAATCAAATTCTGATCCCTATGACTTTCCCTTCTATTATAGCAATTACTCCTGAAGGATAATGTATCTGTCCAAAAGCAGCAACAGATTCTTTTCTTTTCAACCAGTTTTAATATCAGTCCAGAAAAATTCTGTCTCTTCTGAAGCTTGTTTAACAAGAAATATATTTATGTAGTGAATTTTATTAAGAACCACTTTGCCATGTACTTGCTCGACACCCATTCACTATGAAGATATGTATCTATGTGGAATTGGTGTTTTACCAGCATGGAAGTTACTCATTTATTGCTCTTAAGTGTTTTTCACAAGGCTTTTTCACTACCATCTAAACAAAGCAGCTAAAGCCCAATATGGAAAGCAAGCAGATATTCAGATCACACCTATATTAATTTTTAAAAATACCTAACTCAGAAAATCATAGTTTATTACTGAGCAATGTTATGTGAGAGAAGAAACACCCTATCAGTTCAATCCAAAGCCCTACCTAATTCACCACTGTTTTCCCACAATGTCCAACTAGATGCCCAAGCCCACAAGCAGGACATTAAGGCAACTGCTGTTTCCCACTATTCCTCTCCTGCAACTGGGATTCAGAAGCATGCTGCCTGGGACTCCAGAAAGAGTACATCTACATCGTAGCCAGCACCCATAGATAGCCTTATCCCCCAATTTGTTTTTTGATCCCCTTTTAAACCTGTCCATATTGTTGGCCATTACTCAACTATGTGCTGTGCAAAGAGATGCTTCTTCTTCTTCTTTTTTTTTTTTGCCTCTGCCTCTCATAATACTAGAAACAAGTCATTCCATGAAGATAAATGACATGATCTTGGATTAAAATACCAACCTGGCTTGTATCACAGAGACCTGGTTGGATGACGCAGGGGGGCTAACCTCTCCCAGCTTTGTTCATCTGGGTTTTCCATGGAGCCACAGGCAAAGTCTGGGGGTGGGGAGGTGGAGTTCAGTGGTCTATCGGATTCCATCTCCCTCACCGGGTGCCCCATCTCACAGTCTGCTAGGTCTGACTGGTGGGTGACTGGGACAGAATAGGGACTCTGTTGCTGTACTGCCCATGTCACACCACAACAGTCTCCTTTTGTGGCTAAGTTTGTCTCAGCTGTGATGTTGAAGTCCCCTCAGCTAGTTGTGTTGAGGGACTTCAACATCTATGTAGAAACTTCTCTGTCAAGAGCAACTCAGGACAAGTAGTATCTTGTGCCATCCATGAAACAGGACACACTCTGGACCTAGTTTTCTGTGCAGGCTAGGGTGATGGTGATCTGAGTGTGGAGAAACTTTTTAGTTTCTGATGTCATACACCTTGTTGGTTCTATACTCACTTGAACTTAGAGCCTCTGCAGGACTGGGGGCTGATTAAGATGGACTGCCATAAGAAGGCTTATGGTTCTCAATAGATTCCTGATGGTTATTGCAGAGTTTACTGTTGCCTGTGCAGGTGATTCTGTCAAAGGCTTGGCTCTTCTCTGGAACAGGAAAATGGCCAGGGTGGTGGACACAATTGCTCCTACGCAGCCCCTCATGGAGTCAAACCAAGTGAAAACCCCGATTCACTGTTGAGCTGGAGGTGATGAAACAAGTGGGATGGAGATTAGTGATGAGGGCAGAAAACTGGAGTGTGGCCAAACAGAGGCTAGAGCTCATGGAAAAGCTTATGCCGTAGCAGTGAAGAAAGCCTTTTTCACTGCTGCCATTGCATCTGAACAATGTTATCTAGTGGGATTGTATCAAGTGGTCAGGAGCCTTTTACATTCTGCCCCATATGAGCAGTATATAAACCACTTGGCAGCCCATTGTGAAGAGTTTGTGTAACACTTTGGATGCTGTAGCTGATACAGGTCCAGTGGACATAACTTTGGCCCCTGCTTGTCCAAACTTCTCAGGATCCTTGGAGAGGTGGGAGCCATCCCATGCACACTGGACTCATGCCCTTCCTGGCTATTGAAAGCGGCCTGAGGGGACTGGCTGACTGAGTATGGGGAGTAGCTTTGTAATGCAAAATATGATCAACTGAGTTTGTCATTACAAGCTGGTAACAAGAAATAAATGGCATCAACTATTGACTGCTAATTAATACCAATTTTTAGTGGCCCCCAATATTCCTCTTCTGTTATATTACATTGAAAGGAATCTTTTCTTGTAAATGTTCCATTTCTAAAGTGAATCTGTATCCAACAGTTATATAGTCATCTGCACTGAATGTTCTGAAACCTTCTGCTTATATCCTCCTACTCCTATGCTGCTAAAAATACATCTTCCAAAAAGATCTTACCCTATAATCTTCATTACTTATTATTATTATCATCATTATTATTTATATTGTCTAACCGCTAAAAATACATCTTCCAAAAAGATCTTACCCTATAATCTTCATTACTTATTATTATTATCATCATTATTATTTATATTGTCTAACGATTCTCTACTTTAGTGGTGAGCAATTTCACAGTGACTGCCAAGCTGCTTTGTGTCTGATTACGGGAAAGGCAGTATATTAATGATAATAATAACAAAACAACATATTTTATTATTATTAAAAACATTATTATTATTATGGTTATTTTCATTTATATCCTACCATGACTATCAAGCTGCCTTGAGTCCATTACTGGAAAAGCAGGACTTAAATGACAATAACAACAATAACAATACTATTATTATTATAATTTATATCCCACCTTTCATTTATATCCCGCACCATGACTATCAAGCTGTCTTGACTCCCATTACTGGAAAGGCAGGATAGAAATGAAAATAAAAATAATATTAACAATATTATAAATTATTATCATTTATATCCTGCCATTCATTTATATCCCACACCATGACTACCAAGGAAAAGGAAAGGAAAATTTTAATAATAATAATAATAAAGGATAATAATAATAATAATAATGATAATTAATTAATAATAGTTGTTGTTGTTATCCTGCCTTTCTTTTATATCCTGCACCATGACTACCAAACTGCCTTGAGTCCCATTACTGGAAAGGCGGGATATGAATGAACATAATAATAATAATAATAATAATAATTAATAATAAATAATAGTTGTTGTTGTTGTCCTGCCTTTCTTTTATATCCCGCACCATGACTACCAAACTGCCTTGAGTCCCATTACTGGAAAGGCGAGATATAAATTAAAATAATAATAACAACAATGAAAACATTATTGTTGTGGTTATTATTATTGTCATGTCTCTCCCGTCTTTCCAATCCTGGACTCCCTGGAAGCTTGGCAGCGCCTGTGACTGAAGAAGAGCCTCCTTCGACGCAACAGGCCCCTGCCTTCCTTTCTTCCTTCCTTATTCCTTCCTTCCTGACTTCCTTCCACCGGAAGCGGGTGGAGCAATTGACAGCCAAGCCCTGAACGTGACAGGCCCCACAGACACTTCCCGTCGACAAGGAAATTGAAAAAAAGAGCAGCGGTGCGCATGCGCGACACTTGCTCCTCCTTCCTATTCCCTTTCTCTTCTTCCCCACCCTGCTCTGTAGTCGTCGTCGTCGTGGGTGTTGTTGCTGCCACTAAGGCCCCGCCTCTCCCCTTCCTCAGCCAATGAGAGGGGACGGAGTGGGCGGGGCCGAGGGGGCCAGGCCTTTTCCTGTTGTCGCCGGCGTCCCTGGGGCTCTCGCGTTTCTGCATACAGTTGGGTAAGGAGAAGAAGGAGGAGGAGAGAGGAACAGTAGCAGCAGCAGCAGCAGCAGCGGCGCGCGCGCGTGCGCGTGAAAGCGAGAGGGAGCGAGCGGCGGTTGGCCGTTGGCCATTGCCGCCGCCGCCGCCGCCGCCGCTTTGTCCGCGCGCCATGGCCGCCGGCGACGGAGGCGACCCAGAGGTGCGGGTGCTGCAGACGCTCCGCGGGAAGATTTGTGAGTCATTGGGAGGGGTCGAGAAGTATATGTGTGTTTATATGAGAGAAGGAGAATGGATTGGCTATGGGGAGAGGCGGAAGGAAGGGCCTTTGCCTCCCTGGCTGCGTCCGCACTGGAAAAATAACCCGGTTTGGCACCCTTTTGCGTTGCCTTGGCTCAAGGCTGGGGAATTCTGGGAACAACGCTTCCCAGAATTCCCCAGCTTTGAGCCAAGGCAACGCAAAAGGGTGTCAAACCGGGTTATTTCACCACTGCGGACGCAGCCTTTGACTATAGTCACCTCAGTATAGTATGTTTCACCTCAGAAACACCTGTGGGAGGCCCTGGTGTAAAAAGAGAAAGCAGAGAGGGCTTCCAGGAGGAAGGATTTGCCTTCCTTTTCATATTTTATTTTATTTCTAGGGTGCCACCTTTATACCCAAAAGGGACCCAAGGCGGCTCACAATATAAAAACACATTAAAACCATATAGAGAGAGAGAGAGTGAAAAAAATAGCAACAGCAGGTTCCTTTATATGCCACTTCTACCACTCTATAAGCAGTCTCTAAGGGTAGGTTTTTGTGGGTTTTTCGGGCTGTGAGGCTGCGTTCTAGAAGAATCTATTCCTGACACTTTGCCTGCATCTGTGGCTAGCATCTTCAGGGTGAGGAATAGATTCTTCTAGAATACGGCCTCACAGCCCCCAAAACCCACAAAAACCTATGGATGCCGGCCGTGAAAGCCTTCGACCTCACAGTTTCTAAGCGGTTTACAACTGTAAGCTAATTGCCCCCAACAAGCTGGGTACTCATTTTAGCGATCTTGGAAGTATGCAAGGCTGAGTCGAGCCTGAGCCCCTGCCTGGGATTGAACTCACAACCTTTTGGTTTGTTAGTGAGTAGCTGCAGTACAGACGTTTAACCACTGCACTACCAGTACCCCTAATTAAAACACTACATGGTTAAAATTTAAAACATACAAAAGTTAAAAAACATAATCTCAAATGGGGGTAGGCAACCTTTCCCCTTTAAGGGCCAAGGGACTTCAGCTCCCAGAAGCCTCAGCCATGTTGGCCAATAGTCCCATGTTGGCCAATAGCTCCTGGGATTCTGGGAGTTGAAGTCCCTCGGCCCTTAAAGGGGAAAGGTTGCCTATCCCTGATAAAACAATAACCCCCCTTCCCAATAAAACCAGGCTTGCATGATTTTAAAAAGCCTGCCTGCATAGAAACTTTTAAAGACCAGCAGGGAGGGGGCAGGATATTATTTACTTATATCCTGCTTTTCTCTTAATATAGGGACTCAAAGCAATGAACAAGTTTATTCCTCCCCCCCCCCATTTTAATATTTATTAAATCTAAAAATAACAGTTTACATTAAAAACAAAAAAAACAAGATCACATAAACAACCACGCAACCAACACATCAACAAATTCATAGTTTCTAACGTTGACACATCAACAAAACAAACGAAAAAGGAAAACTTCCTGAACCAATCTCGACTTTATATTCCAACTGTTAATTATAATTAAGAAAATTTTAATTTCTACAGAATTTCTCCTATTGAGACAAGGTCTTTTATGGGCAGCGAACAAGCTTAAAAGACTACTTCAGGCTAGGCAAAAAGACAACAGCCAGTTTAGCCATAGTGGTTGGATTGTTACTCTGGAGACCAGGGTTTGGTTCCCAGCTCAATCACGAAACCCACTGGGTGACTTTGGGCAAGTCACACTCTCTCAGCCTCAGGGGAAAGCAAATGGCAAACCACCTCTGAACAATTCTTGCCACATGATAAGCCTTAGAGTCGCCGTAAGTCGGAAATGACTTGAAGGCACACGACAACAGTAGCAACAGCAAGTTAAAATTCTCAGCCAGAATCAGCTCTAGTGCTTTGCCAGAAAACAGAGCCCTAGATTCCACAAGAGGTTGCCATGGCAATTAAAATGGATTGCCATTTTAACTGCATAGTGTGAATGGGTCCTCAAGGTTAGATAGAAGGAATCTGTTGTAATAGAGACAGCGGGTTAGATATGGGTCTGGGTGTTTGTGGCGGGGAGGGGAGAGCTGGCAACCAACAAATTAGGGTTGTGGGGAGGATGTAGTAGTAGTAAAATTTATTCGGTCATTGACCAGCAAAATCAAAAATCATTAGTATAAAAGTATAATATCTCTATCTCTATAAAAGTACAAAGTCACAATAAAAATGATCAATTCCTAAAACAATTGTAAGACATTAAAAGGAAAATAAAGTGAAATAAGGTTCGTAATATCTTAGAATATTAATTAGTTAGAGGATGTGTTTCTGACTTCTGGTGCCCCTGAGGTGAACCTATTGTGAGGTTTTCTTGGCAGGTTTCTTCAGAGGGGGGGTTGCCATTGCCATCCTCTGAAACTGAGTGTGTCTTTCCTAAGGCCACCCATGGGTTTCATGGCCAAGTGGGGAATCGAACCTGGTCTCTAGAGTCATAGTCCAACACTCAAACCGCTAAGCCACGCTGTCTTTCTGTGGAGGATAGGCAACTCCCCAAGCTAGAAAGGACTCCGCTCGTTGGGGGAAGGCAACCTGCTAGAGTTCCTAACCATTATTTGAGGAAGGGTGCCGCATACTACATTGGATGGAGAGCCCCTGCTGTGTGAGAACTGGGTACAAGCCCATGTTTGGAAACAGCTGCTTGGCATGTACTGTCATCAAGAAAAAATTGTGCCCAATAAGACCTGTTAATCTTTAAAAGGTTACAAGACACTGAAATATTTTTGATGCTTTGAGCTAAACTACATTTTAGGTGAAATGCATGGGTAGTTTGTAAAAAAGGCTTTGGAAATCTCTCACTTAGATAATGCTTCAGTATATTTAAAATTAATAGAACATCTCAATATTGTGGATGGATTTATATGTGCTGTTTAGCCCATGGATCTACAAGCATGAATTGGGCGCATGAGATTCTTTTCTTTTAAAGTATGTGGAGAATAAGGGCAGCGGGAGGTTTGAAGATCTTATGATCCAAAACACACTGCAGAAATAATCCATTTTGAGACTACTTTAACTGCCCTGGTTCAGTACTAGCAAATCCTGGGAATGGTAGTGTATTGTGGCACCAAAGCTCTCAGAGAAGGCTAAATGTCTCACACAACTACACTCTTCCCTCCACATTCGCTGGGACACAGGACCCCCATGAATATGGAAAAACTGCAAATAACAAAAACTCTTTGTTTTTACCTGAGAGAACACCTCTCAATGAATCTCTAGGTCCTCCAGTGCAACTCTGTGGTCAACATCTGCCATACATTGACCATAGAATTGCACTGGAGGAGCTACAAATGCCTGGTGGCGTGTTCTCTTTAGGAATCTCTAGGTCCTTCAGTACTACTTTTGGTTAAGGTTGACCATAGAGTTGGCTGGAGGATGTAAATATTCCTAGAGAGAACATATTAATAAAATCTGTGAATAATCAAAGCCGCAAATGTGGGGGGACGAGTGTACAGTTCCTATAATTCCCTAGCGTTGAGCCAGGGCAGTTAAAGTGGTCTCAAACTGGATTATTTCTGCAGTGTGTTTTGGATGTAAGACACAGAAGACTCTGGATTTTATTAAAGCTTTTGATGCAGACCTCTGTAATGTTTTGATGCTGATTTATTTGTTGCATTGTGGCCTTACTTGATAACTTTGCGTTCTTATAAATATCCTGAGATTGTTCAACTGTTGGACAGCATATATAATTTTAAATAAATAATTGGGTAAGGTGTATGTCTATGTGTGATCTCATAGGAAAGATGGATCAAAAAGACAGAGGAATAGTTTGTGCAAGTGAACTTAACTGGAGCATTTAAAGGTGAACAAATAATTTTCACCTTCAAGCTTATGTTCTGTACAGGAAGGAGAGAAGAGAAGTAGCACCATGCTGCATATTACCTCTCAGTGAATCAAGCAGGAACAGTAGTCCTACCGTGAAGGAAACTGAACACCAGCCATTGGAATTATGCACCACCTTGATTATCTGAAACATCTCCATAGCTCCTGCTGGATGCTCCTAGGGATCATTCTTCCCATCTGTATTTGCACTACGAAGCATTGTCATGAAAAAATAATACTAGAAATCTAGGGCCTTTAAAGACTGCCAGAATTAATGCAGCTTGAGGCCACTTTAACTGTCCTGGCTCAGTGCTAAGGAATCATGGAAACTGTAGTTTATTGTGGCACCAGAGCTCTCTGACAGAGAAGGCTCAATGTCCCAGAAAAAAGTATAATTCCCATTATTCCCTAACACTGAGCCAGGACAGTTAAAGTGGCTTCAAAGTGCATTTCTGGCAGTCTGTAAAGGCCCCTAGAGTCCAATAATATAGTAGTATTGACACTGTTGACAATTCACGTCTTATATACATGTTATGGTAGGGTGGAAACAGAAAGCATAGGAGAGGCTTGAATGTGTACATAAGCCAGTGGGCAGGGCCATAGTTGTGATTGTCAAAGTAGCTGGGGTGGTCCATTCTTAGTAGCTAGGCAAAGCTGTAGCTAGTTTATAGGAAGTCCTGAATACAGATGGAGAATGCTTTCCTTTGATTTGAAAAGAAAGTAGAAATTCATTGGAATGAAAATGTTACTTTACACAATGTTCTGTTTTGTGTCTTAAAATGAAACAACAAAGAAACAACACATTTATTTATTTTTTAATTGTGATGCAGCAGGAACTTTGTGCAGATTGTTTGGGGTTTTTTTTTATATATATAGACAGGAACTCATTATGTTTTTAGATACCTTAATAAGGTGGGGTGATTAATTGGGTCTATGGTAGCTGGAGCAGAAGTAGTGGTGAAGTAAAAAAACGGAAACAAATATTTTATAATATTATTGAGGTAAAAAAAAAAAGTGGTACTGATTTGAGCCTGACGTACATTTTAGGACAGCTAGAACAAACAGGATATAGTGGTTTTCCTATGGTGGGAGGGACCGAAGTACATTCATGTAAGTCAAACGTAACCCACTTCCTTTCTCACGCCTCTATTCAGTCTTCTAGAGAATGACTTGCAGCAAGTATAACTTCCATTTTGATGTGAAACTTGATTGCATAATGGTTCAGTTGAAAAGTATAGGCTGTGAAAGATACTTTTAATTATACAAGCATGCATTTGGTTTTAAAGTGACATATCAAAATCTTGCCCTAAATATTCATTCACTGTAATATAGATTTTTGCAAGAAAATATTTTCAATTAAAACTCTTTTGAAAAATTGACGTTAAAACACTTGTACATTTATGGCTAAGGTGAGATTTGAGCTGTCGCTTTGCAAATCATAGCTAGCTTTCTTAGGGCCTAAGCAGACTGCCAGAAATAGTGCACATTAAATTGAGGCACTGCCCTGGCTCGGTGCTAGGGAATCATGGGAACTGCAATTTATTGTGGCACCAGAGCTCTCTGACAGAGAAGGTTCAGTGTCTCACAAAAAAAAATACAATTCCCATGATTCCCTAGCACTGAGCCAGGGCAGTGCCTCAATTTAATGTGCACTATTTCTGGCAGTCTGCTTAGGCCCTTAGTTTCCAACTGTCAAGTGTCTGGATAACAGCCTGATAAGTGCTCACTCCTGTGTGTAGTATACCCAGTAGTAACTATCATTCTTAACTTGTTACAGTCTGAGTTGCTAGACAATCTGCTGCTGAGAGATACGGAATGCTTGCTTAATTGTTTCAGTGTAAAACAGAGTGATTGTGATACATGAAAGGGGAAGCCTTCATATGCTGCCTCCTTCAGTAGGTCTGAATTTGGAAATTTGATATTTGCATTTGAGACCATTGGGCTCTATTTTTGTAGTAATTGCCTTCAGAGTCCCAAGAAAAATGAAAATATGTTAAGCATTATTGAATGGAGCTCTCTAATCACTGAGTCCAATCAAGTAGTCTATTCAGGTTGTAGAACAGTCAAGAATATAATGATGGAGATGAAAGCTGTTTTGACCAGGACCAGATTACTGAACATGTTAAAACAATTGTAATCTAGGTCTTTTAAATTGCTTAATATGGCTCTGTCACATTTTTCCTATAAAACTATTATAGGAACTTAGGGAGCTGCCTTATATTGAGTCAGACTATTGGTTTGTGCAACCCAGTATTGTACTGACTGACTCAGGAGCTCTGTAGCTTTAGACAGGATTATTTTCCCTGCTCTACCTGGAAATATCTAGAGTTGAACTTGAGACATTCCATATGTAAAGCATGCACTCTGCTACTGAGCTTTGGCTTTTCCCTGGGGTGCATCAGTTAAAGTGACTCTTCTGTGTGGCCTGGTCTAAACCACAGCTTATAATACAGTAGTGGTTTTGATTAAAATGATAGTTTTGAAGAAAAAGCTCATTAAAATTGAATGAAGTATATGTATTGATTTCTAAAACAAAGACATTTGTCAGGCGTTCAGGAGTTTTTAATTGATCCATGAAAATGTTTGGAAACTTCTTTACAAGATACTTGTATTTCCGTATGTACTTGTTCTAAGGATATCATGGATATGAATTTACAGGACCTGAGAAAAGCAGTGCAGGATAGGGTGTCTTTGAAATGTCTCTTCCACAGGGTCACCATGAGTCGGGATCAGCTCAAGCGTGGTAAACAACAACAACAAACCTGTTCAACAGTTGTTAGGAGAATATAATGCAAAGTGGAAACTGCTACTTTAACTAACAAAATATAGCAGCCTTAATGTTCTTTCCAGATATCACATTTGGTTTTGTGAGAAAGAAATGTTATATTTATTAGTTAGCCTATGAAAAAACCTTTCTTCTGATAATTTCCTCTGATGATTCCACACTTACTGTTGTGTACCTTCACATTTTTTTACCCTAAGGCCATCTCAGGATTTTCTTGACAGAATTTGTTCAGAGAGGGTTTGCTCTTGCCTTCATCTGAAGCTGAGAGATATGCTTTCCCAGGTAACCCAGTGGGTTTTCATGAGTGAGTGGGAATTTGAACTCTGGTCTCCCAGTGTCCTAGTCTAACACTCAGACCACTACACCAATCAGCTACATAAATTTATTTGCAAATGTGTAAAATACATTTAATTCTACCAACTGTCCCTCTGTAGGCTAAGGGATTGTGCCTTTCACATGTATAAGGAAGTGAAGCCTTGGTGCCATAATCTTGTTTACACCAACACATGTTTGTCACAAGAAAATTGCAGCAGTGGAAAGCTTGTAGATATAGTTAAAAATATACAATAAAAATCAGTGTTTTTCAAACTTTTTTCAGAGAACACTTTCTGATTATTTTGTTTGCCAAGAAGTTTATATCAGACACTAGTCAGGCTAGGTCTCTGTTTCCCCAACTGACCTGAGAATATGAACGCAAACGCAACCTGTTTTTCCCCCTGTGGCTTCTTGTTGCAGAGCAGGATCACTATTAGTATGCCAATTTATCCTGTGTAATTTGTCCATCTTTATTGGTCTCATTGAAAAATGCTTCTCAGCTTGAAAAAGCACTGATATAAAATGGTCCACCATTCCCAACTTATTTTTTTGAATCTCTTGAGAGAGGGAGGCCAGCAATCTTGTGTATTTCTTCCAGACTTACAATTCAGTAAAAGAAGGCCTCCTTGTGCTGAGTTATTTAAATTCTTTGACAAAGATGTTTCAGTTTTAAGTAGTAGGAATTGTTTGGGCAGGAAGTCTAAAGGTCACTGCTGTAAAGTAGTAACATATGGAAGTTTCACAGGTATCACTTACTGAAAGCACTTTATTTTGCTGACCAAACAAGGCTGTAAAATGAGCATTTTCTACACCTAAGCTCATCTGTTGTCCAAGCAGGATGATTTTGATGAGGCACCATTGAAACAATGTACATTGTTTATATTTACTCAAAAGGAAACATATGTCCCTATCTGCTTTTGAAATTGCACTACTTCATTTTATTCTATGAAATTTCCAACATTCTCCAGGCAGGACTGTCCAAAAATGAAAGTTGGTTTATTTACTTTAGGAATTTCTTTGGCCTATTTTGCTGACAAAGGAGCTGAACTATGTTTCCGCTCTCCAAAAATTGCCACTAATATGTGAGTAACTTGAAATGATTATTTACTTATTACAGTTCAGAGAACTGCATGTTTTGTCACTGAAAATTAAATGAAAATAAATTTAACTCTAGTTATCAAGATTTTTATAATAGGCTTGGAAACTAGACTGTTTGAAAGAAATACTACAAGATAGTTAACATTAAGATAGCTTCTGCTTGTGTTATAATTTCCAACCATATTGCTTTCAGCTGCAAACATACAATCAACTGCAAGTCCAATTTAGCAAGCTCTGTCAAGCCTAACCGGTTACTAAGATGGGATTCCTCTCTAAGGAAAGTGCAGGTGTTGCAGGAAGTGATGTTAATTAGGGTGTGGATGGAATCCTTTCTTTAGGTCAATAGTGAATATATTCTTAGCATGAGATGATTTTCTCAAGGAGATTGATTGTCATGAGATGAGTGAAGAGACAGTCCTAGCTATGACAAAAAAAATCATGGCTGTTTTTTATATATATATTCAGTGTCTACAATGTGGTAATTTTTCGTGCTGTGCTTTTTATTTAAAAAGGCCGACAATCATATTTGGATGTAGTTTTGAGATTAAATAGTTTTGATAACTGGGAGCTTCAGACGCTGCCAAGGGACTCGGTGGCTTCACAAATGTGGCTTCAGAACACATATGGCCTATAAGGGGCACTTTATCCACACCTGCATTAGAGTATTTAATATTTTACAACTTTTCTTTCAGAATTAAAATGCTATTCTGTAGCTGTTGATAGTTTTGCATATTAATATTATTATTAGGGTTTCTCATATATGTTTGAAACTATTTATTCCTTTTTGTTACTAGGTCAAGCCAAAAACTTAGTGCCATACTCAGGACCAAACAAAATGAGAGACTGCTTTTGTACAATCAATTTGGATCAAGAAGAGGTTTACCGCACTCAGGTAGTGGAGAAGTCTTTAAGGTGAGCTCTTTAGCATGATCGTTGATTATTTAATGTGAGAAAGCAGCCCTTGGATAAAATTAGCCACTAAAAATCTCTTTAACAGCTAGAACATCAGCAGACATGGAACTGTGATCTAACTTCTGATTTGTTGTTGCTTCCTTGTCCTGTTTGATCCTTTGATTCCAGAAAGCTCAATAACTCAAGTGTGAATCCTGAAAAGAGCAGTTGCTGATTCAAGTTTAGAATTATAAAAGTACCTATCCCTTCCTTCTGACATGGCTGTAAAGAGGAAACCAAGAATGTTGACTTCTGTCATAAGTTCATGTCACTTTAATGCGTTATCCAAACAGTAAACTCTGGTTAAATGTGAGAGGTAGAAGTCAGCTTTATAAACTATCATAGCTGAGATTAATCGTAGCTTATCTGGATTTAAGCATTATGGAAAACAGTGATTAACCTAAAATAGACTTTGGAACTCCTCTGTGTCAGAGAGGGACCTTCAATATAATTGATATTTTCCCAATCCTCTTTTTCTGTGGCATATATCCCTTACAGAGAAGGAGTGTACAGTCTCCAACCCATTGTCTCTGGACCACTTCCAAAGAAGGTCGATGAAATGTACTGCTACATGAATTTTCTTCTCCAGCCACACTGCTGTCACATCAAAATTTAGGGGAAAATTTCAATGGTGTGTGTCAATATATTGACTCAAAAGGAAACACTTCTTAATCTTGATGTGAAAACAAAACAGTTAATTATTCTTTTTGTTTTCCTGGAACAATATTTGAGATAAGCAGCAAGCATAAGATTGTAATTATATTGGCATTTAATATGAATCTTTGTGTAGAAATAGACAAATTGTTCAGATGATCTTTCTGAAGATAGTAAACTACATATGGTGATCTATAATTTAAAATTTTTTAAAAATTAGGCTTGGACTTTTCATATCACAACATGGCCCTTAGGTTTAGGGAAGGAAAAATGTGCTCACAAAATTAAGGGGTCTTTAAGTGGACAGTGAAACTTCTAGTATCTGAGTCTTATTTATTAAACCCATGTCCTGCACTTTCATTTATTAAATTTTTGTCCTGCACTTTCATGGGCCTTGTAGTGATATCACCTCCAAAGGACTGACCAAAGCCATACCTGCAAGATCAGCTGCACCTTATTGCAGCCATTGCTGTTCATAGCTTTTTCCTCCCAGTTCAGATTCATTGACAATTTGTTGCCAACCATTAAAAAATGATCAGCATACAGAACACAACCAAACAAGAATGTTTTATAAGGTACTAGTTGGGAGGAGCTACAAGGGGTATCTAGTCTAATTCCCTTCCATAGAGGAATACACAACTAAAGCACTCCTGAAAGATGTCCATCCAACCTCTGCTTAAAGACCTCCAAAGATGTGGAGTCCATCATGCTCTGAGGCAGTCTATTCTGCTGTTAAATAGCTCTTACAGTAAATACGTTCTTCCCAGTATTTAGGCGGAATCTGTTTTCCAGAGTCATAGCAATGTTTTCTAGAGTCATAGCAATATTGAATGGAAACAATAGAAGAGGAAGCTTTTTGATGCATTATAATTAGCTGGAATGTTAATATGCCTTGACTTTCTAAAGTCATTTTACTGCTTAGTGCTGTTACTGTTGAACAAACCACTGATCAGGATAATACATTTCATAATGTGTATCCCACTTTTATAGCTGCTGCATCCAATATGATATTGTGATCTTGGCTAGTGAGACACCATTTAACTCACACTTTTCCAATCTGTTGCTCTTCATATGTGCTGAACTGTTGTTGTTAGTTAAAACAAAAACTACTTTTTCCCTCAGAACCAGGACTCATAGTGGCTTACAAACTTTAAAACTGATAAAAAACACAATAGCAAAAACATGCAAAAAGTTGTAGATACAAAGTAAATAAGGTATCTGGAATTAAAATCAAAGCATATCTGTTAAAAGGCACATAATGAAAATAGTGCAGCAGACTATTAAAACCCCTTTCCATAGAAACAGTGATTCCCCCAAACTTTGTTAGAATAAAAGAAGGCTTCACCTAATGGCAGAAGGACAAGAAGGAAGGAACTCATTTAGTACCCCTCTCCCCTTGGAAGAGAGTTCCAGAGCATGAGAACAGCCATAGCCAGCAAGAAGACACCCTCCCACGTTCCCATCAAACATGTTGCCTGTGAAAATGGCTTGTACGGGAGAATACAATCCTTCAGCTTAGGCCATGCTTGCTGGGCAGTGATGGTATTTAACAAAATATTCACTGTGTGACAGTCTAATATATCATTAGATTTTTAAATCTACTTGTTAATCTCACCTTAAATAGTCTCATTGAATCAGTAGGCTTTATATAAGTGCTGACTTGCCATTCAGCAGTTCATTCTGTGGGTCTCATCTAGTTGAGAGTAACAATTAGATTTATGCCTAGGAGACGTAACCTACATTGGGCAGAAATAACATTCTTCGTAAGAGACTTGTGCTAAAGAAGAAAAATGTTTAAAAAGTTTGCTTTTTCATTAAAGTTTCCATTAATCTTCTGTGCTGAGCAGCAGATATGGTGATTCATTGCATTATAATAAATTTACTATTTTGCTGAGATACTCTGGCTGTTTTCTTTCTCCAGCCCTTTCTTTGGAGAAGAGTTCTACTTTGAAATACCACGGATATTCCAGTGCTTATCATTTTATGTTTATGACAAAAATGTTCTCCAGAGAGACCTGCGTATAGGTAAGAAGGAACAGAATTAACATCTTAATTTAAATGGTAACATGAAGATTTTCATTAATTTTGTAATAATTTAACATAGACAGGAAACTTATTCTGTTGTTGTTGTTCTACTTTCTCTTTTGTAGCCTCTAGTGCAGTGTTTATCAGGATATCCGATGTGGAGACCAGCAATTATTATTATTTTTCCAACATGCCAGGGACCAACACTATATTTGTGCCCATTGGATACAAGTGTATCTTTTTTGTTTCCTGGAAATTTACCTGGGGCTGGCTGCCAATGGCTCAGGGACTGAAATTGGTCCAGGGACCATCTTTGAGTAGCACTGCTGTAGCAATATTCTATCCAGATTACTGACCAGCCTGTCATCAAACAACTATCACTCTTGCTATGTTCCCAGATAGCCCACTGGTCCCAGATGTGGATATTTTATTCTAAATCATTGGGTGTCATCCAGTTTCAGACAGTGGTAGTAATACTTTTCCCCAAACACTTGTTGTAGCTATATTATAGTTAAGGAAAATTACTTGGGATAGCAGTAAAATGATTATCTTGCAGAGCTGTGAGATGCAGCTACTTCCTGTTTGAAAAGTTATGCTCTTATTTAATATGTTTCACACACAAGTAAACCTTGAACCTAGTGCAGTCTAATAGATGATTATAGCTATATTTAATTTGGTTATTTCTCCCATTAGGTAAAGTAGCTATCAAAAAAGAAGACTTGAGCTTATACTCTGGCAAAGAGACCTGGTTTATGCTTCAGCCTGTTGATTCTAATTCAGAAGTTCAGGTAAAAATGGAATAAATGAATGCTAATGCTGTATTGTATAAGATGAACATTTCATTCTTTGCATTTCCCATTTGTAATTCTATTTGAAATCCTTATGCTCAGTGAAATGAATGCAGTTGACTTTCCTTTGAGTTATAAAATACATTACTTATTAGGAAATAATACTGTATTGTTTCATTGCTCTATCAGAGAACCGTACTTTCCAAACCCTTGTCCAGTATTTTAAGACAAGAATCAGGAGATCAGCATACTATATGTTATTTTAGCTGTAGGAACAAATCCCAGAGAACCTCCAGCATGAAGAAACTAGTAAAATAGGTAGAAGCTAGGAGAACAGTTGTCTGTGGTCACTAGGTCTGATGGGGATGGCACACATCTGCCATACTGTACTTTCCCTACCTGTGGTCTAAATGCAGAGTCTGCCTACAGTAGACTTACTGAATCAAGCTATCGAATGACAAGTTACACTTATGTAAATCTCATTTATTCTGTGAGTCTGCTCTAATTGGAACTAACAATTTGATTCAAGTCTAGAGGTTGGATAGGAAAGGGTCTGTCCCAAAGTGATGCCATAGAAAGCTCCTTGCTGTAGCATTTCAGATCTACTGGTCTAGGAGTTTTACAGGTATAGGAAGCTTATATGTGCCTTCCATTTATTATATTTGGTATGATATACTTTGTGAACATGGTACAGTTTGTGCTGGATTATTTGGGCTCATATTTTTGATAGAGATCTCTACATTAGTGCCTCAGTTATGTGGCTAGTTCTTACTTATCCTGCCCCTTCCAAGAACCATCTCAGAAAGGCTTATGGTACTTTGCAGATGAAGTGGGTGTAAACATTTTCAATCCTTATTTAAATAAAGAAAAGTCTAATCTTCCTATAACAAAACAGATTATAGTACTTTCTTGCAAATGTTGACTGTTTTTTTAAGAATAGTTAATGCCTCTGTTATAGCTGATTTCTTTTTCTGTTCAGTATTTGATATCCAAGGGGGGTACAATTCCATTTGAGATATGTAATAAATGCATTAAAGTTCTCATTAAAAAAACCCAACTTCTTAGTTCCACGGCAGTTTTACTAAATCCTAAAACAATATTTGTAAATCATGCAGTAAGTTATGTAATAACAGTGGCAAATGTACTGCTGGATGTTGGAATCTCCAAGTAAATATTTTGGGCTTGATTATAGCAAAGCAAAGTATTTTAATAGGTGTGATACTAGAATGAATGTCTCCACCAGAGGATATTGCTTGCCATTCCTCACACACTTTTCTCAGAAAACTTTCAGGGATAGCTGTGTTGGCCATTTAGCAAATTCAAACAAAAATCCATCAGTGATACCTTTATTGGCCAACCAAAATGCACAATACACTTGTTGCAAGCTTTTGAAACTCCATGGGCTTCTTCATCAGGCAAGATGTTACAAACTAAACAGGAGAAAAACAACTGGAGATGTTAGTCAGATGCCTACATGTTGTTTTTCAGTCTTTTCTCTTTTTTTTCACTTTTCTCAGTCTGTCTGGGAATTACACTTTCTAAAACAACTATAGTTGACCTAAGGCCTTTTTCCCCCCTTTTGGTATTCATCACAGCCCAAGTGGACCCCCCCCCCAAAAGCTCCATGAAAAACAAAACCAGATGTGACAGGACATCTGGTTTAATGATGGAGATGCACTTGGTATTGTGCCCTTACTTGGTGTTATGCCGCTCCTTAAGCTGCCTAGACTAAAACCATTGCTCAAGGAGTGCAAGTTTCCATTTTTAGCTCATAATAAAAATTCCCTTGTACAGGTGCAAAGCTACAGGCTTCAAAAAAGGCTATGCTTTGCCACCCCCTCTAAACTAAGGCATTATTTAAGTGACAATTAGATTGACAGAGGAATCATGACCACTTGGAGAAATTAGGTATTGACTATATACCTTGTAGATGCTGGTCAATTACTGAAACCATATCTCTTTGTTTTCTAGGCCCTCGCCAGACATGTTTCCAAATTCCATTGCCCCTGTAGTTCTTAAAGTTGAAGATTTGTTTGTAAAAGAACTTAAATTCTTAAAGTGGTAAATCCTGTTATTATGCAGTGATTCTTAAAGCACTTAATACACAGGGAAGTAGCTAGATCTCTTTAAATTTGACTATAGCTCACATTGCAAAAAGCAGGCATGATTCAGTAAAGGTTAGGCCTTTACAAGTACCCATTGACTTGATAAAAGTTAAGCATGAGCCGAACTGACAGGATTGTGTCCTCGTTTGATGGGAGAAAAATTCCTTTATATACTGATTTCATCCTATCCTGTTACATTCTCAGCCCTTCCCAATTTCTGCTTGGTTTGCAAGGCTTCTTTGGCCCCCGTATACTTGTTTGCTTGTACACATTTTTAAGAAGTGTGTATGGTTTTGTGTGGATTTTTCTTTACTTATATACATCACAGATCTTGGGAATATATAAATTTCCAAGACAAAATCAACTTTGGTTATTACTACACTGCAAAAGTAAAGCAGTCTGATACTCCTTTAACTCATTATGGCTCCATCCTGTGGAATCCTGGGATTTGTAGCTTGGTTGCAATCCACACTGACAGAGTCAACTGTAGTGCTAACCAGCATATATCAACAAATATGGAAAACAAAATGATGGCCAACAGATTGGAAGTGATCAATATACATCCCCATCCACAAAAAAGGAGACACAAGAGACTGCAGCAATTATAGAACCATAGCACTAATTCCCCACGCAAGCAAAATCATGCTCAAAATTCTACAACATAGACTCCAACCACACATGGAGAGAGAAATCCCAGAGGTCCAAGCAGGGTTCAAGAAAGGAAGAGGCAGGGATCACATTGCAAATATACGATGGCTAGAGCCTTTGACAGCATAGATCATGAAAGGCTATGGAACACCCTTAAAGACATGGGAGTACCAGCACATCTGATACTCCTGATGAGGAATTTGTACTCGGGACAAGAGGCCACTCTCAGGACAGAACACAGAGAAACAGAATGGTTCCCAATTGGCAAAGGAGTCAAACAAGGCTGCATCCTATCACTCTACTATTCAATTTGTATGCAGAGCATATTGTAAGGAAAGCAGGCTTGGACATGAAAGAGGGAGGAGTGGAAATAGGAGGAAGAATTGTCAACAATCTGAGCTATGCAAATGACACCATAATACTAGCAGAGAACCTCACAGGACCTGTAGCAACTACTATGGAAGATCAAAAAAGAAAGTGCAAAGGCAGGCTTACTGTTGAACATAAAGAAAACAAAAATAATGACCACAGAGAACTTACAAACATTCAAACTAGACAACGAGGAAATAGAAATAGTAAAAGAGTTCTCATATCTGGGATCAAGCATTGATCAGAATAGGGACTGCAGACAGGAAATCAGGAGAAGATTAAGAATGGGGAGGGCAGCTATGAAAGAACAGGAAAAGATCTTAAAATGCAAAGACATACAACTCAGCACAAAAGTTAGAATCATACAAGCCATTGTATTCCCTATTACCATGTATGGATGTGAGAGCTGGACAGTCAAGAAAGAAGACAAGAGGAAAATCAACGCATTGAGATGTGGTGCTGGAGAAGAGTACTGAGGTTTCCATGGACAGCCAAAAGGACAAACAAATGGGTCCTAGAGCAGATCAAGCCAGCGATATCCCTAGAAGCCAAGATGGCAAGACTTAGACTTTGGACACATCACGAGAAGCATAAATTGTTGGAAAGGACAATAATGTTAGAAAAGGTGGAGGGAAGTAGAAAGAGAGGAAGGTCACATGCTAGATGGATGGACTTTATTAAAGAGACAACAAATACAAGTTTGCAGGAGCTGGGCAGAGCAATACAGGACGGGGGGCTTGGAGGTGTCTCATCCATGGATTGAGATCGACGTGAAGGCAGTTAACAACACAACAGCAAGAGGTATTCTGCATGGTGCCTCACCAAACTATAAATCCCAGGATTACACACGATGGAGCTGTAACAGTTAAAGGGGTGTCAGACTGCTTTATTTCTGCAGTGTGGATGCACACCTGTTCTCCAGGAAATAGCATATTTCCAGAGCCAAATGCAAGGTAGTGAACTTCTTTTTAATTTCTATATAATGTTCCATTCTATTTTGGTTTCAGATGATTGCAGTCATTTCAAACAAGTTCCAGTTGATACCCTGCACAGGGTGAATAGCTCACGCTTATGAAAGCATCTGTAGTACATTAATAGCAGTGAATTATTGAAATGTTCAGTGTCTGAGTCCGGAAGTGTTCTGGCAGTGACTAATTTATTACTTCCTAAATAACAAGCCTATCTTGCTTAGGGTGTGTACATGCAGGCACATAATGCTCCTAGCGATTCAGTGTGAAGAAGGGTAAAATTATGAAGTTCTTGCATCACAGGCTAGCCTTACTTCCCTGGAGCAATTCTGAGATTTATAAAGATTTCAATCTTTATAAAATGCTCTGCTGTAAACTGTTTGTGCATCCTAGAATATTTCATATGAGTTCTTGTCTTAAAGACAGTGTATACATACCCATTTCCTATTTAAAACACCTGTTGGAATGTGGAAGTAATCATAATTTTTAAATGATGTTAATGGGAAAATTAAGTAGAAAATCCTATATCCAAGCCATACCAAAATTAGTCTTGGAAGTTTAGCTTTAAGTAAGAACATTTTTACAATGCTTTTTACATTTGATTGCAAAATAAACACAGAATATTTGGCACATGTCTTGATATCTGCGGAGTTCATGAGAGTGATATGGACATCTTCATAATAGAACTGACAAGTCAGTCATAGCCTTTATTCTTGTAGATGGTGCTAATCAGGTTATCTTCTTTTGACTTACTGTAAAGCAGGTACTTTATCTAGAGTGGGGGTGGGAAGTAAAATGATATGGCTAAATCAAACTTTCTGAGGAGGCAAACGTGATCAGGAGTGACATGATGTCATTATTGCTCATCTAAAACAGTGGTGGTACAGTGTGTCTCCAGAAACCAAAAGGATGCAGGGCAGCACTTGAGTCCCATTCCTACTCCAGTTTAAAGTAGTAAATTAATTTACTAGTCTAGAGCAGAAGGGTTATTTGTAATAAAGTGGTTGACTTTGCATACCCAGTTTGATGGTGGAACTGCAGAACTATTTAAACACAATGTAATAGCTTTTACTATGGCAAGGCAGTCATTTCTAGCCTTACATGAGTAAATCCTTCATTTGCAGGCTTTTATGTGAGGGGAAGGGCCAGGACAGGGAACAAGAGGCAGTTGCACAAATATGGGCTTTTCCGATTGGTTTTTCATCTTAATTGGTATAATATTTGGATTCTAAGTGTGTGTTAGAAGCAGATGCAGATTCCTGTTGAATTCTTGTTTAATAGCATGCTGTTAAAATACACTTAATTGTTGAAGTGCAAGAATGTTTGTATAACTGATCATGGTATCTTGTTCACATATCCCTCCCCCCAAGAATATTGTATGATTGTGTATACTAAGGTAACTGTTTTCTTGCTGGATCAGATCCATAATCCATCTCATCAAACTCACTACCTTGAATGTTGTCCACATGCCTCTGTAAAACTTGCGAGCAGAATATGATGATAATAACCATCACTTGTTTTGTGTCTCCTCTGACATTGAAGGAAACTACCTTTAAGCATGAATATTTCTTTAGCAGTCATGGATAACTGTCATGGGCAAAGCAAAGCAAAGCAGCTTCATTTATATACCGCTTCATATCACGCTATGGGATGTCTAAGCGGTTTACAACTGTAAGCTCATTGCCCCCCAACAGTTGGGTACTCATTTTAGCGACCTTGGAAGGATGCAGGCCTGAGTCAAGCCTGAGCCCTGGCTAGTATTGAACTTGCAACCTTGTGGTCTATGAGTGAGTGGCTGCAGTACAGGCTTGTGTATTATACTTTTTAATGTTTTACTTTCATTTTTGGATATTTGAAGATGATTGAGTGTGTGGGTATGTCTTCCAAGTAATATGTATGCTTTCACCTTACATTGAGGCAAATGTATCAATAGTTATGCCAATTAAGTTATTCTGTAGTTTGTCTCTAACTCTATAATTTGCAGGTGAAACTGCATCAGTCTATGTATTTCTCCTTCTACTCTCTCACTCCATGCTGCAAGGTTTCACTATGTTTTCACCCATTTTGAATCAGGGTTAATTAGATTTAAATAATATTTCAGATCATGATTTAAGTTACTTCTCTGAAGGTTTAATTCAGTTTTACTTAGGTGAATTAGATTAAATCACTAGTGAAGAAATTTCATTTAATTAATGTTTTTCGTAAAATACATTACTGTTTCTTTCGTATAACTTTAATACGTAACCAAAGATGTAGGTTTCATTGTTGTTGTTAGCTGCCCTCGAGTCAATTCTGACTCATGGCAACCCTGTGGATGAGACATCTCCAAGAATCCCTATCTTCCACTTTCTTGCCCAGATCCTGCAAGCCTTTGCCCATAAACCCCCCCCCCCGACTTGAGTCTATCCATCTGGTTTGTGGTCTTCCTCTCTTTCTTCTACCCTCTACCTTTCCTAGCATTACTGTTTTTTCTAGTGACTCATGCCTTCTCATTATGTGGCCAAAGTACAATAGTCTCAACTTGATCATCTTGGCTTTCAAGGAGAGCCCTGGTCTTATCTGTTCAAGAACCCATATGTTTGTCTTTTTGGCTGTCCATGGTATCTTAAGTACTCTTCTCCAGCACCGCATTTCAAATTAGTTGATTTTCTTTCTGTCTGCTTCCTTCACTGACCAGCTCTCGCATCCATACATGGTAATTGGGAATTACCTGAATGATTCTGACTTTAGTGCTCAGTTGTATGTCTTTGCTCTTCAATATCTTTTCCAGTTCTTTCATAGCTGCCCTTCCCATTCCTAGTCTTTTTCTTGTTTCTTGACTGCAGTCTCCATTCTGGTCAATGTTTGATCCTAGATATGGGAATTCTTTAACTATTTCAATTTCTTCATTGTCTAGATTGAATTAGAATGCACTGAACAATTAAACAGAGGCTGGATGACCATCTGTCAGGAATGTTTTGATTGTGTCTTCCTGCATGGCAGTTTGTTGAACTAGATGTCCCTTGTCTCTTCCAGCTCTATGATTCTATGATAATCACTTTGATTTGTTTAATCTATCAAAAAGGGACGCTTTGAATGTATATTCGGACTCTTCCTGTTTAGATCTAGTCCATCTAATTCATTTCTATTCATTGATCCTCTCTGTCTTTGCCTTTACAAAGGGGAAACAGATCAGAGGGAGAGAGCGTGCACTTCATTTATGCCGCCTGTAGAAAAACTGATCAGGTTATCTCCCATTTCCATAAACTGCTGTTAACATATTCATAGAATATAATTAGAAGTTATACCATTACTATTCATGGTTCTGTCTTTTTTTTTACTAATTGTATTAAGAAAGTTTTGAAAACTGATTTAAATAGAAAGTCCCATTGAAATTAGAAAATGCAATCTAAATGTAAAAAAAATCATTTCTAATGTTTTAAGGAAATAATTTGTTTCTGTCAAGCCTGCATTGAATATTTTGTTCCTACTTATAACTTCCTATAATTTATACAGTTGCTAATCCTTCATATGTTCTCTGTCTTTTATCCTCAGGGAGAAAATGGTGGCCCCCTATGTGTTTTGAACTGCAACTCCCACTGTCCCTTAGCATTGGCTATGCTGTCTGGGTCTGCTGGGAGTTGGGAGTCAAAAATATCTGGAGTACCAAAGGTTCTCTAGGCCTGCCTTATGGAAATACTCTTCTAAAAACTTGGGGGAAAAACACCAAAAGTTTTATGAAGGGCTCATTACACTTGTAATTTCATCATGAGTTCTGCCCCTGAGAGTAGAAGAGTCTTGTAAGCATTTTTTTTAACCAAAGTATCTATATTTCAGAGGAAGGAAATGGCAAAATCATCTTTGAGTATTCATTGTCAAGAAAACCTTATTCATTGTGTTGCCTTAAGTGAATAGACAAATTGAAAACACATATACACACACATCAGATCAGAACTGGAAGGGGAAAGCTCCTAAGGGCAACTGATAAATTATTCTACTTTCAGGAAATAGTTGTTTATACCTAGTACATTATGTGTATGGACTCTACAAACTTCTAATATCTGATCTTGTGATATACAGTGGAACCTTTTTAAGAAGACCAAATGGTGGTCAAAATTAATTAGGAATCTACAGAAGCAACTTCAGTCATATTTTGGTTTTGTCCTTTTAAGGAAGGATTGTCTGTTTTCTGCTAACATTCCTTTTTGGAAGCGTATAGAGCTTAATTTGTTGTATGCCAAGAGATGTGATTTGACACAAGATCCTTCACCAAAACCTTTTTTTTTTTTTTTTTTTTTTTTTTTTTTTTTTTTTTTTGGACAGGGGAAAGTTCACCTTGAATTAAAACTGAATGAACTGATTACGGACAATGGATCAGTATGCCAGCAGCTGGTTGTACAGTAAGATCATTTATCAATACTCATTATAGTTATGCTTATTTATAAACAAAATTTAAAATGTTATTAAAACTGCTGTGACTGTAATTTTGGGGAAATTATCTACAAGGCACTTAACAAAATCATCCAAGAATGCTTGTTGGTTGGTTGGTTAGTTATTGTGTTTGTGATCTCAGTTGCCTAAAATGTTTTCTTTACTGATAGATAAATGCCCACCTCCCAACAGCCCACCTCATAATTCATATTTTCCCAACTTACATAGGAGAAAACATCTTACTGAGGTTTTTTCAAAAGAACTCTGAAAAAAAAAAACAAGCTGCACGCATGTACCACCAGCCTTCCAGCCAATTCTCCCCTGTCCTCTCCTGTCAAAAATCATGTTGGGGAGACATGTAGAAACTGTCACCAGGGAAGAGCTTCAGTAATCAAGAAAAGCTGTGTTTCCTTTATCCTTAAAGTGTAAATGCTTTGCATGTTTGGGATTGCTATGCTAAATCCAGTTATTAGGCTGTGGCCCAGAGAAGATGAGCTAAATCAAGCAATTTCCAGATGCTTTGGAGGTGTGGTGTTCAAACAACATACACCTCCAAAGTGGACCAGAGGAAAAAAGATCTGGGATCTGGCTCCTAGCAATGCGGGTTGGGCCCTGCAGCTGCAGACCACATCAGGAGTGGGCCATGCAGTCAACACATTCCTGCCCTGCTTGCAACTGAAGCAGACTTGAGTGCCCGTCTGCTCCATTCCTGAATCACTGGAATGGTAAACCAAGTTCCATTTGATTCAAGGGGCCTGTTCTTCTTGTGGGTTACAGTTGGATTTAGGCTACTGTTTCCTGTCAATGTTTAGGGAGCTTTGCAATTTCCTTTGCCCAGGAGACTAGTTTAACTGAGAGTTTGGGAGGTATGCACTTTGACAAGAATGGGACTTGAGTATCATAGTTGAAGCCTTTAACACCTTTTCTACTTGGTGCAGTATTCACCCCCTTCCTGTTTCTTCGTATGTGCCCCCAGCATGAGCACCTGAGATGTGCCTGGCATAGATTAAGTATAGGCTTTCTGGATGATGAGAGCTCATTTTCTGAACTTTCCCATTTTGTATTTGCCCCATCTGTAATTTTGTGTTAATCCATAAATCACAAATATTGTGCTGTGATACATCTGAGCTATATTTTAAAAATAATTTTATTTATGTAAGCTTCTATATGCAAATAAATCAATAGAGCTTCATTGGAATAATCAGAAGTTGATATATCATCTAGTAGATGGATGGGAAGGATGGGTGTATCCCTTCAAATGATATTGGCCAGCAGCTCCCACCATCTATAACCGTTGGTCGTGCTGATTATGGCTGATGAAGTTTGGAGTCAAATCAACATCTTAGAGAGTGCCAAGTTGAATTATTTGGCCTCAGAGTAATATTTTGATCACAATCAAATACATGTTTCAGAAACCCTAGGCAGGATATTGTGCTGTCTTGGCTGAGTGTTTCGGTACATTGTTATGTTATGTTACTTGTTCAGAGATAGCTACATCAGTGCTTGAGCCATAAGCAAACACAAAGTGCCTTTGTCTAAACACAAAATTGATTAATATTTCATATACACCTTATACTCATAGCCTAAAAGTGATTTTATACAATTGTTTTTAATAATTTTGAGCAGTACACAAAGTTTGCTTACATTGAACCATCAGGAAGCAAAGATGTCACTGTCTCAGCCATCTATGAAAAACAGTTTAAATTTTTGGAGTATTTCAGAATTCCAGATAAGGAAAACTCAACCTGTAATGTAGAACAAGTACAGGAAGATTTGCCAGTTTACAACATGGAATCTCACTGAATGTTGCTATATTTTATTGATGTACAGAGATTGCTGATCTCTGTGAAGAATGTCACATATAATTGGCTTAAATTTTCAACTATTACAGTGGAAACTACAAATGAAAGATGACTGTTTCTGTATGCTTGATTTACTTGATGGGGTGTTCATTTGGAAACAGATATAAGAAAATTAAAATGTAGAATCTCCACCAATATAATGCGTCTCTACCTATCAGAATATTTTTAAACCCTGGATTATTCTCCACTTCTCTTTTTCCTGTTTTTAATTCTAGTTTGAAGGAATGTCATGGTCTACCTCTTATCAATGGACAAAATTGTGACCCTTATGCTACAGTATCTGTTGTGGGTCCCTCAAGGTAATAATTTAAGATGTATTAAAGCTGCCTAAGTATAATACAGCAAAAAACAACTGAAGGACAAAATTAGTGTTATTTGTAATGGTGCTAATTTGAGAATCAATCTAATTGTTAATCCAAATTAGACCTGACCCATTGAATGAATTGCTGAATGGTAAATTATTAGTTTAAATTATTTTGGTAATTTGTGGAAAATAATTTGATTTGCCATTAAATCATTGATGGTATATCATTTTGAGAGCCAGCATAGTGCAGTAGTTTGAGAGCTGGACTAGAATTTAGGAAGATTTGGGTTTAGATCTCTGGATATGGAAACTGACAGGGTGACCTTGAGCAAGTCACACTCTTTCAACTTCAGAAGGGGCAAACAAATCTTGAAAAATAAAAAAACTAAGGGGGGTTGCAGACTGCCAGAAATAGTGCAAATTGAGTCCACTTTTAGGGTTAGGGTTAGTGCTAGGAATTGTGTTTTTTTTCTGAGACATTGAGTCTTCTCTGTCAGAGAGCTCTGGTGCCACAATAAAATACAGTTCCCATGATTCCCTAGCACTAACCCTAACCCTAACAGTGGACTCAATTTGCACTATTTCTGGCAGTCTGCAACCCCCCTAAGTTTGCTTTAAGTTTGTAATAAGTTGGACATGGTAGCAGTAATAACAATAAGAAATCATTAGTTACAAAACACCCACTGATTCATTGAGTCTACTGTAGTTGGGAAATTGCT
This sequence comes from Phrynosoma blainvillii, assembly GCA_026167975.1. NCBI lineage: Eukaryota > Metazoa > Chordata > Lepidosauria > Squamata > Phrynosomatidae > Phrynosoma > Phrynosoma blainvillii. The sequence goes on along the minus strand of JANUYF010000003.1, from coordinate 46,429,081 downwards.
TTGCTAAAATAAGAGAATATGGTGCTAACATAGCTTGGGGGAATGTAATATATCTTCCTGACACAGTGTCTTCATTATGGCTCAGTATATTATGTACAGTCTATGTTGAGATAATGTAAGAATAAGCACATGTGGGTTTTTAGATTAAGATTTAGTCACTTCTGCCTTTAAAATAGTTTTCTACTTCAGTCTTAATTGCTATGTTAACCAACTGTTGCTTGAAGGAGTCTGAGTGGTATACAGTAACACCCCCTCTCCAATTATCCTAAAAAGCAAATTAAGTAGTCCAGGCTGAAAGAGAATGACCAGCTGAAGGTCATCCAAGATTCATGAATGAGCAAGGATTTGAATCTAGTGCTTCCTGTTCTAGTCTGACTCTTTAATTGCTACGCAATGCTTCCTTCAGAAATTTGGTCCAACAAATGAAGGGGGAGCAGGACTGCATCAGTTGAGCCCTTTTGGATAGTCTTTTTCTTGAGGTCTGGATATACAGTGCAGATGTTGGCAGGGAAGCACCCTTTTGGTCTACAATTGTATGCTTGAATGTTTCCATGCACCCTGGATTGTGCAAGATTCCAAGTTATTTGAAAACTTTTGCATGTATAGATTGAGTCTCCTTTATTCAAAATGCTTGGGACCACAAATATTTTGGATTTTGCATATTCATATTTGCATATGTGTATATAATAAAATAATTGAAGATGGGACCCAAAATCAATTTATGTTTCATATACACCTTATGCACATAGCTTGAAGGTGATTTTTTACAATATTTTTAATAATTCTGTGCATGAAACAAAGTTTCTGTACACTGAACAATCAGGAAACAAAGGTGTCACTTTCTCAGAGCCCTGGTGGCACAGTGGTTAAATGCCTGTACTGCAGCCACGCACTCATAGACCTCAAGGTTGTGAGTTCAGTACTAGCCAGGGCTCAGGCTAGACTCAGGCCTGCATCCTTCCGAGGTCGCTAAAATGAGTACCCAGCTGTTGGGAGGCAATGAGCTTACAGTTGTAAACTGCTTAGACATCCCATAGCGCGATATGAAGCAGTATATAAATGAAGCTGCTTTGCTTTGCTATAAAAAAAGTTTTGGTTTTTGGAACATTTTGGATTTTAGAATTCCAGATAAGGTAGACTCAACCTGTATAAATGTGGTCATGACAAAAAGATGTAGTCATTTAGACTGCACATGCAGATTTGGGGGAAGGGACATCTCAGTATAGCCCTATGTTTCTTTCACATTTTGGTCCAGTGCATCTCTGTGTATCAGAGGTGTATTTGAAGAGGTATGGTGTATCAGTGTGTATGAAATTGGAAGTAGATAAGAATCATGAACAAATGCTGGCTTTTGTATTTCATGCTAATCATTTCAATGCATATATCTTTTTAATGACTATTAATACCGATTGCTTGACAGAGGGGTGGGATACAAATTGTTGTTGTTGTTGTTGTACATGTCACTACTTTTCTGGGTTGTTGCAAAGAGCATGATCTGTATGCATCTTTTTTTCTGGTAACTATCCTATCCAAACACATTACAAGCAGATGTTTAAATCCCCATTGCACATAGTTGTTAGTAGTCATAATTAGAAAAAATGAAAGCAATATATGAATGTATCTAAAAACCATTTTTGTACTCAGACAGCTTGCTGTTCTAAATACTAATGCTCACATGAAGTTAATTGGGGCAATATAAATTCAAGTGATTAATAATACTAAAACTGCCTTTTTGTTTGAAGGTGGGTCTTTCATAAATGATTTAACTACATGTTTTGTTGAAATCAGCATAATATTTTTGCAGTTGTATGTTTGAAGTTCTGTATAGTAAAACTACTGTGTTGGAACAGGAATGACCAAAAGAAGACAAAAGTAAAGAAGAAAACAAGCAATCCACAATTTAATGAAACATTTTATTTTGAGGTAACAAATTTTCTTTCAGAATAATTTGTTGGTGTGTTGCCTTGTCAATTTATGCTGTTATAAGTTTCAAATTTGTTAATTCACTAAGAAACAATTTTTAAAAATGCATAAATCAACAGAAATGCGGTGTTGTACAGTATTACATAAAATCAGACTCCTTATCATCCAGAAAAAAATAGGAGCGAGAAGGATGGCAAATGATACATGTGAGCAAAAAGATAAAAATGAAAATGGCCTTACGGGGGGAAATGTGCTTTCATTAGGAAATATTCAAGAGAGAAGAAAAGGGAGCTCCAAGTATAAAATAAAGTGAAGAAATATGTGTAGAGGCATATTATACAGAAAAAGACCATTGAATGATGAAGTGGGCGCAGTGGACATTGGAGACAGGGATTATATTTCTAGCTATATCTGCTGCTGCCTTATATTCAACCAAAAATATGTTCTCTTTAAGCATTTCAATGTCCTCCAGTGCAATTCTGTGGTAAACGCTGAGTGGACGTTGATCACAGTGGAGGATCTAGAAATCCCTAGACGATCATTCTATCAGGTTAAAAAAAAAGTCTGTATTAGTGGGGTGGGGTGGGGGGTTCCAGTTATGCAGGGATCCTGCACCTTTAACCGGCAGGTGCAGGATCCCTTTAACCTGCACCTTTAACCAACCTGCAAAAGTTGGGGGCCAACTGTACAGACAGGATTATGACACACTTTAGAAAGCTGTGCAAAGGAAAGAGAAATTATTGTGTCCTCTGGAGAGCAAGGAAGAATTTTTCATCATCAACATAGCAATGCAGCTCCCCTCCCCCCCCCAAAAAAGCACTCAGGACAGAGAACTGGTACCTAGACCTACCACAGTTACTCATTCCTATTCAGTTATTCCCCCTGCAAAAAAACCCACTATTCAAATCAGATGTTATGTATATATCACAAAATATGAAAAGCAGTGACACTGCTTATGTATACAACTGCATGCAGCTGTGCAAAAGGAAGGAAGAGAAAGGAACAGAACACAGGCAACAGCCACCTCAGTCTGAAGGCAATGAGATTATTATGAAATATCATTTTAAAATTCTCAAAAAGAGGTGTAACATTCATTGTATGAGAGCATCATTGTTGATGCTGTGGAAGCCTATCTTTGCCTTGATGGAACAGTACTAGCCTAGTTTCAAAACTTTAATCCAGGGTCCAAGAAAGCCTAAACAGACATTAAAGATGGAGGCTTCTTTTTATATTTTAGTATATAAAATATACTAAAATACTGGTATGGTGGCTCAGTGGTTAAGAAGCTGACAGTTGCAAGATCAGCAGGTCAGCAGAGTGAGCTCCCATCACTAGTCCCAACTTTTGCCAACCTAGCATTTTGAAAGCTGTAAAAGTGCAAATAGATAAACAGGTACCACTTCAGTAACAGCATTCTGTGCAGTTATGCTGGCCAGATGACCACCAGAGTAGTCCTCAGACAACACTGGCTCTTTGGCTTAGTAACAGAGATGAGCACCACCCCCTACAGTCGGACATGACTTGACATCCTTTCAAAGGGGAAACCTTTACCTTTTTGCCTTATATATTGGGAAATATTTTAAATGAAATTTTGATTCTTTTTCTAGTAGAAGAATAGTAATGGGAAGGTATGGACTTCCAACTGTGGACTCAATGGATCATATGAAAGAAGAAACAAATTACTTTGAAAGTTTTATTTACAGGTAACCAGGTCCAGTAGTTACACCAAAAAGTCACAATTTCAGGTGGAAGAAGAAGATATTGAAAAGCTGGAAGTCAGGTATATTCTTTAGCATATTAATAATTTTGCTGTTTCCATTCAAACAAATAAAGTTATAATAAAATAAAGAAATGACTTAGGGCCTCGGCAGACGGCTAATAGGGCCGTCTCCGAGACCCGGAAGAGGAGGGGCAGCCGCACGCGCGGCGTCCCTTCCTCTTCCTGAGGTCGCCCTGGAAGCTGCCGGCCCTCCGCACGGCCGGCGCTTCCAGGGCAACCTCCCTCCGCAGCAACCGGACGCGCTGCGGAGGATAAGTCAGGGAAAGTGCGCCCGCCGCTTTTAGGGCGCACTTTCCCTGAAATCTAAAAGGAGCGCCAATTTGGAGCTCCTTTTAGATTCGCCGCAGGAGCGCCGCGGTGCGGAGGCTGAGCTCCGCCGGCGCTCCGACCCGCGGCGTCTCCGGGGCCTCCGTCTGCCGAGGCCTTTTGTGACTTCTAAAAATTGTCAAGATACAAAACCTCCAACTTGGGAAGGGGCTTTAGTGCAAAATTATATGCCTTCAAAACGACTTCAAACTTTAAATGAATCAGTTAGTAGGAAACTATTTCCACTACTTAATTTGTGTAACAGTTCTAGTACATTCAAAATTAATTGACTTTTTAAAAGTACATTACTTTGTATACACATTTAGGAGTAATATACTCCTATTCCTGTCTAGTTTTATTAATTTCAGTGGCACTATGCTTGTAGGATTTCAACTTCAATGTTACAACTAGTTTAGGGTTTACACACTTTTTCCCCTTTTGCTTTTGATGCAGGGCAGAGATGGGAATCGTGCAATACTCCAGATGTTGACTATTAACTTCCTGCAGCCCTAGCCATCAAAGCTAATGGTGAAGAATGCTGGAAGCTGCAGTCTTACTTCATCTGGAGGATTGCATAGTTTCCATCCCTGCTCTAGAAGAAAACATACTGGAAGCTGGGAGAGGAGCTATAAGGAATAGACAAACCTAATCATGATGGTCATTCAAACTATGATTTGATTAGCTACTTGTAAGGAATAGCATATTCAACTGAACTTCACTGATACAGAGTCTGGAACATAAGAGTTATATCACAATAGATGTATTTTGTAGGGAGGCAAATGTTGTAGGGAGGCAAAAAATGCACCACAACACAATGGATTTTGTTTTTCTTCTTCTTAATATATGTGCTGTCTTAACAGAAATATCTGTGAGGTAAGACTCAGCAACCCAGAGTGCATGCCTTTGGGACTGGTGTAGCATTTTAGGTTGTGAGAACTTGAAATGTTTTTGCTAAAAATAAAAATCAGTGCATGTGTCATTGAAGTGTCAAGAGTTGAGTCAGATAAGCAATAAAATGAAAGTATAATGAAAGCATAATGAAATCAGCAAATGAACTAAAAATGCCTGAGTAGTAAATGGTAATGTCACTTGCTCTTTTCTTTGAGTGCCACAGTGCCATCCAGTATTGCTTTTTATCTTATTGATATAGTCTCATTTTTTATCACTATGCTGACATTTCCATGGTTGCCTACTATAGAAATAAAACATTTCCTCTAAAGAAACTCTCAAGAGTGAGATTATAACCTTGTGTGTCTGCATGCAGAGTTCGTGTGGTGCTCTACGTGACATTAAATTAGATAACGTCTCTTAAAAATTATAAGAATGTTGGGTATGGTACTTATAGTGGCAAGTTTATTATTATTATTATTATTATTATTATTATTATTATTTAACTTTCAGAGTTGACTTATGGAACAATGGTAATTTGGTGCAGGACCTCTTCCTAGGAGAAATTAGGATTCCTGTCAAGGTGTTAGGAAGTGATTCCTTCCAAGCATGGTAAGAAATTGAACAAAAAGTATCTTGTTGCATTGTTAAGACAAATTATAAATTTTGTTGCATGCTTGATTAAGAGTGGAAACAAGAAGCTGAGGAGACACGTGGCCATTCATGAGATGGCCAGAGGAGCAATCCACTACTACTGGGTTTTCCTCATGCCAATCAGGCCTGCAGGAATTCTACATTCTTTTTCAGTTACCTTCCATTGAACTCCTGCCCTCCTCAGCCAGTTTTATTAATCCTGCATACTGATCGATCGCCTTTGCCTCCTCAGCAAAACACCTTTAAAATTAGTTAAAGAGATGATGGATAAAAATAGAGATAATGAAGGAAGGAGAGAGAGAGAGAAGCTGGAAATCAGAACAGTGCTTTAACAAGCAAAGGTGAAAAGGTTTCTAAGGAACAAGGAGCCACTAAGAAACTTTCCCAGATGGCCGCCACTCAGCGAGCCTCTGAGGAACTCAAACTTTCCCAGATGGCTGCCACTCAGTGAGCCTCTGAGGAAGTAAAGTCTGATGATTTAAAGATAATTTTTGTGACAACTAGTGAAAGTGAATCTGAGGACATAGTTCCACATGCTCGCCAGAGGGAGACTGCGGAAAAGCAACATAAAAATGCCTCAAAATTGGCCAAAAGGCAAGCAGAGGCTAAAAGGAAAGAAAGGGAGTATGCTACCTTAAAGTTACTTGAGAAATCAGCCATTGTCCCGGAGAAGTAAGGGAAAACAGCCCCGAAGTTGCAAACAGCCACTTGGGGCCGCCATCTTGCTGATTGTGGTTCCATTAGAAAGAGAGGGGCTGCCTCCAAATGAAGCGTCTCCTCCAGAGCATGCGCAGTGGAATTGGCCTCAGAATCATGTTATTAAGCGCACAGACATGAAAGAAAAGGCTGTAGTACCAACAGCAACCTCGCACAACCCCATAAGAGAGGCGAACCATGGGGGGAAAGCGTCTTTGCATGCAAGTTCAACGTCTCTGTCTAAGCACAGTGAAGTGTCTGGTGAAGAGGGAAGATGCTCCCAGTTATCAGATTTGATGGAGAAGTCAAAGATGACCAATAAAAAACAATTTCTAAACTTCTTGAAAAAAATGTATGGAGGTATGCCTCAGTTAACAAGGTAGGATGTGGACATAGAGGATGAGGAGAATTCCTTTTAACATCAACCATTAGACAAATAATAAGTGAAGAATTAAATTTTACAAAACCAGCAAGGGAAATTTAATAGGTCTCAGACAACTAAGGCTCAAACAAAACAGATGACTCAAAAAAGAATTAATTCTCAAAATGAGTTAATAGAAAACTTAGGGTTCAATTTCAAAATTTCATTCAAAATAAGGAGAAATAGAACATACTTGAGAATAAAATAAATAGAAAGAGGAAATTAAATGATAATGAGGTAGTGTCACCACCAAGTGCATGAAGAAGTCCAAACATTTACATGACGATGATATGGACTTAGTTCACAAAATGGGAAAATAATTGATAATATAGAGGAGGACATGACTGACTCCTCAGATTAAGATGAATTAGATTCAGAAAGATTGTTTGACTGTACAACTTTTAAACATCTTCTTAAACAAGTTGTAAGGACTCTAGGGTTATGATTGGAGCCACAAGATAAAGAAGATAATAACTAGACAGAGAAAATAGCTTCAGTAATTAAAAAGAAGCAACCACAAAATAATGACATTATTTAAAGATTTAATTCAAACAGAATGGGCCTCATCTTTAACATCACGGAGATTGCAAGGATTGGCAAATAAGATATATTCATTTGATAAAATGGGTGCAGAATTCCTAAAAGCCCCGTTGGTGAAGAGCAAATAATGCTTTGAAAAAACTCACTTGTCTGCTCAAGGTACGGAAATTTCTACAGCATCTTCAATGTTCACAAGAGCAGCCATTCTTTGGATATGAGAACTGCATTCTATTGATGAAATAAATGCAGGATATAATGCACTGGCCTTCATGGATAGAGACATGATTGCAACTACCAACACAAGATGCTCCTTATGGCTACGTTATTGGGAAGTGGACCATAAGTCTAGAAACAATCTAGCTTTTGTACCATTTAAAGGGGAGTTGTTCTTTGGAGACACAGCATTGGAAAAGGTGTTAGTGAAAAATACTTACAAAAAAACAGGTTATGCCTACCATTCAAAAGAAAAAACAAGAGAAGAGATTTTTTTTGAGGAGGAAACTATTCATTTTGAGGGCCGAGGGCCACAAAAATATACCGTATTTTTCGGCATTTTTCGGCATATAAGACGCTCCGGCATATAAGATGCACCCAATTTTAAAGGAGGAAAATCTAGGAAAAAAAGATTCTTAATAAAATACAGTCAGAGGACACCTCCGACCCAGGCATCCGCCCAAGGAAAGCAACCAGGCTTTCCTTGGAGGGATCCTGGGGTTTGAGGTGTCCTCCGACCCACGGAGGACGCCTCAGACCCATGGCATCCACCCAGGAAAAGCAACCAGGCTTTCCTTGGAGGGACCCTGGGGTCTGAGGCGTCCTCCGACCCACGGAGGACGCCTCAGACCCATGGCATCCACCCAGGAAAAGCAACCAGGCTTTCCTTGGAGGCACCCTGGGGTCTGAGGCGTCCTCCGACCCACGGAGGACGCCTCAGACCCTAGAGGGACCCTGGGGTCTGAGGCGTCCTCCGACCCTAGGATCCCTCCAGGGAAAGCAACCAGGCTTTCCTTGGAGGGACCCTGGGGTCTGAGGCGTCCTCCGACCCACGGAGGATGCCTCAGACCCACGGCATCCACCCAGGGAAAGCAACCAGGCTTTCCTTGGAGGGACCCTGGGGTCTGATGCGTCCTCCAACCCACGGAAGACACCTCAGACCCTAGGATCCCTCCAGGGAAAGCAACCAGGCTTTCCTTGGAGGGACCCTGGGGTCTGAGGCGTCCTCCGACCCACGGAGGACGCCTCAGACCCTAGGATCCCTCCAGGGAAAGCAACCAGGCTTTCCTTGGAGGGACCCTGGGGTCTGAGGCGTCCTCTGACCCACGGAGGACGCCTCAGACCCACGGCATCCACCCAGGGAAAGCAACCAGGCTTTCCTTGGAGGGACCCTGGGGTCTGAGGCGTCCTCCGACCCACAGAGGACGACTCAGACCCTAGGATCCCTGCAAGGAAAGCAACCAGGCTTTCCTTGGAGGGACCCTGGGGTCTGAGGCGTCCTCCGGCCCACGGAGGACGACTCAGACCCTAGGATCCCTGCAGGGAAAGCAACCAGGCTTTCCTTGGAGGGACCCTGGGGTCTGAGGCGTCCTCTGGCCCACGGAGGACGACTCAGACCCTAGGATCCCTGCAGGGAAAGCAACCAGGCTTTCCTTGGAGGGACCCTGGGGTCTGAGGCATCCTCCGACCCACGGAGGACAACTCAGACCCTAGGATCCCTGCAGGGAAAGCAACCAGGCTTTCCTTGGAGGGACCCTGGGGTCTGAGGCGTCCTCTGACTCACGGAGGACGCCTCAGACCCTAGGATCCCTCCAGGGAAAGCCTGGTTGCTTTCCTTGGGTGGATGCCTGGGTCGGAGGCGTCCGCCCAAGCATCCGCCCAAGCATCCGCCCAAGGAAAGCAACGTTGCTTTCCTTGGGGCAATGCTGGGGTTGGAGGCGCCCTCCGACCCCAGGATCACCCCAAGGAAGCTTTCCACGGGGCGATGCTGGAGTCAGAGGCGTCCTCCGACTCCAGCATTGCCCCATGGAAAGCAACGTTTTTTTCCTTGGGGTGATCCTGGGGTCGGAGGAGTCCTCCGACCCCAGGATCGCCCCAAGGAAGCTTTCCACGGGGCGATGCTGGAGTCAGAGGCGTCCTCCGACTCCAGCATTGCCCCATGGAAAGCAACGTTTTTTTCCTTGGGGTGATCCGGGGGTCGGAGGAGTCCTCCGACCCCAGGATCGCCCCAAGGAAGATTTCCATGGGGCGATGCTGGAGTCAGAGGCGTCCTCCGACTCCAGCATTGCCCCATGGAAAGCAACGTTTTTTTCCTTGGGGTGATCCTGGGGTCGGAGGAGTCCTCCGACCCCAGCATGGTCCCAGGGAAAGCAACACTCCTTCCCCCTGCGTCCTCGGTGGTTCAATGGGCTGCTCGGCCTCCGATCCCAGGAGCAGCCCATTGAACTACCGAGGACGCGCGGCGGCCTTGGAGGGGAGCTACATTCGGCCTATTAGACGCACCAACTTCCCCACCGCCATTTTGGGGAAGAAAATGTGCGTCTAATATGCCGAAAAATACGGTAATGGAAACAGATGGCAGAGGCAAAGGTCCAGAACAAGAGAAACAAATGGAAGACAATCCTACTTTTACAGACAACAACAAAATAGAAGTGGAGGACAACCTCAGAAAAGAGGAAAACAACAATATTGACAATTCAGTAGTACCGGTGGGAGGACGTCTTCTGTTATACAGAGACTTGTGGCACAACATAACATCCGATCAATGGATTCTTCAAACAGTGACTCGTGGTTACAAAATAATATTCAAAGGGTCACCAATAAGCAGTCATGTAATCTTGCCAGTATCAAAACAGAAATTGAAACATGACACAGTAGTAAAAGAAATTCAACATTATTAAAAATCAATGCAATACAGGACGTACCAGTAACACAACATGGTCCAGGAGTTTATTCAACATTCTTCACTGTGCCAAAGTCAAATGGGAAATACTGTGCTGTTCTGAATCTGAAATATCTAAATACATATGTAAAATATTACAGATTCAAAATGGAAACATTGAACACAATGCAAGAAAATTTGGAATTAGAAGATTGGATGGCATTGATAGTTTTGAAAAAAGCTTACCTTCATGTGCCCATGGATCCATCAGATAAAAAATATCACGATTTCAATACCAGAGACACCATTATCAATTCAAAGCTCTTCCATTTGGGTTGGCATCAGCTCCAAGAGTCTTTACAAAGGTCTTGATACCTGTAATAGCATACCTGAGAAGAAGAAAAGTCGATTTATTTCCAAACTTGGATGATATTGAAGGCAAGGACAAAGGCCCAACTACAAGATCTCAAATATACAATTCACATAAAACTAATCTATGGGCAGATTGCTATATGTCAGCAACATCATGGGAATCATTTTTTAGTAGGATTTTTACAAAAGAACAAATTAGTAATCATGATAAACTGAACCTTAACAGTAATATACCAGAATGGCCACCTGTCACAGAATTGGAGATACTGAAACTGATCGCTCTATTAAAGCCAGCTAGGGCTGCAGGATGTGACAATATCCCCCCCCCCACCCCCCAGAACTTTTAAAGAAAAATTTAAAATGGTGGGCACCAATATTGGCACACCTGTTTACTTGGATTGATCGAACAGCTGTCTTCCCTAAAGATTGGGCAGCAGCTATAGTGATCCCCATTTATAAGAAAGGTGACCACTCAGATCCAGCGAATTATAGGCCAATCAGTCTATTGAGTGTTGTTAGTAAATTATATGCTCAGTCTAGAGAATCATGGGAACTGTAGTTTATTGTGGCACCAGAGCTCTCTGACAGAGAAGGCTCAATATCTCAGAAAAAAATACAATTCTCATGATTCCCTACTACTGAGCCAGGACAGTTAAAGTGGTCTCAAGCTGGATTATTTCTGGCAGTTTGTTCAGGCCCTAAGACATCTTTTGAACCTCTCTCAGCGGCCACACTAAGAATGCTGACTTACAAGGTCGTTTTTCTGATTGCCATGACATCAACAAGGAGGATATCAGAATTATCACCATTATCCATATTTGTAGGATTGAAAAAGACAGAGTAGTGTTAACACTGAATCCAGCATTTTTGCCCAAATATCCAAACTGTTGGATGATACCAGAGGTGTTATATCTTCCAAACTTTTGCCCAAATCAGCAACATCCAGAGGAGAGGAGATGGCATACCTTGGACATTAGACAAGCTATATATATATATATATATATATATATATATATATATATATATATACACACAAGTATATATAAAAAGCACAAGATCTTTTAGGAAAACAGAATCATTACTTGTTTCTTACAATCCTAGGAATATAGGTCAAAAAGCCTCTAAAACAGTTATTGGAAGATGGATTAAAGCATGTATTTTCCTTTGCTGTGACTGGGATTAAAAACCAATACCAGGTCATGTTTGGCCACATTCAACAAGGTCAATGGCCACTTCATCAACATATTCTGTATCTGGATAGGGTTGCCATATCCCAGGTTTTTGCTGGGGCATTCACAGTTTTTAACCGTTTGTACAAGCTAAAATTCTTCTTTGTGGTCACTCTAATGGGTTATCTGTGCCATCATAGTACATCATTGGCAGTAGCCCCATCTACTCTCTACATGGCTATGCAGCATGCTTCCTGCCTAAACCCTCAGTTACAACTCATGTGCAGTCTCTAAACGTGGTAGTGTACTTTTCTTGGTAGTTTGCAAATGAAATACCACTTGAAAGGTGCAGTAAACATTCCATTTACTCTCCCTTTTTTTAAAGGTATCTTCTTCAACCAAGAGAGAATGGGAATAAATCTACTAAAATTGACGATCATGGATCCCTCAGACTGAATATATGTTATGCTGAAGACTATGTACTTCCATCAGAGTACTATGTTTCCCTTAGAAACTTGCTGCTAAAGTCATCAGAAGTGGAGGTAGTCCTGTTGTGGGTTTGTGTTTCGATTTTAGACTCTTTTATATTTAAGAGGGAGTGAATGGGAGACCCAGCTTCCATTTCTCATTTGCATGTCAGAATAGCAATGGTAGTTGCAATTCAAAATTCCAATATTAGTGATACTGACCAACTGTGAGAGCTTTTAACTTTTAAAAAAGCAATCCCATATGCTTCATGGAAAAATAGCATTTCTGAAACTATTTAATATATCTGGCATAGGATTTGCTATTCAAAGAAAAATCTTCTAAGTGTGCATAGATCCTTTAGCACAGGGGTAGGCAACTTAAGGCCTGGGGGCCGGATGCGCCCCCCCCTGAGGCCTTTGGACCGGCCCCAGGCCGCCCCTGCCGCCGCCCCCCTGCGACCGCCACCGCCCGCCATGATGATATTGATTATTGTTGTTATTACTTGTTCTTGGGGTTTTCATGGCAAAATCTCCACAGGGGGTTTGCCATGGCTTTTCTGGGGCTGAGAGAGTGTGCATGCATATTTTTTTAAAAATTATTTATATATATATATATATATATATATATATATATATATATATATATATATATATATTGGTGCTTTGGCCCCCCCAATTGTCTGAGGGACAGCAACCCGGCCCCCGGCTCAAAAAGGTTGCCTACCCCTGCGTTAGCACATCTAAATTATTTGGATATTAAGAATAACAGAGCTGCTTGTTTTGACCTCCTCCTCTGAGAAGTATACACTCGCCCCTCAGTTTTCACAGACTTGAAATCTGCAGTCTTGATTCTTCACTGAGCTCCATAGGATAAAATGGTGTGCGCTCAAGAGCACGCAACCATTCAAGCCAATAGGGCTTGAATATTAGCGAGTTTCCATTTTTTGCACAGGGGGGCCTAGAATGGATCCCACGCGAAAATGGAGGGGCAAGTACATTGGTGGGAAACATTTGACTCAGTTGATTTTGGGCCTGCAACTTCTATCTACCCAACACACCATTTCTAGTGATAAAGAACTGTAGTCATGGTATGAAACATCTGAAAGCCTGAATGGTTTCCATCCCAACATAGTATCTTCTTAGTGAATTCTGAAGAGTTGCCTCTTACTCTTCATAAAGGCAATAACCATTCTTATTAGTGTCAAGAAGCAAATACAGTCACCTCCTTTCTCGTGGAGTTGAGATCCGCGGACTCAGATATTCACAGAGCACCGACCTTTACTTTTAATGGAGCGCACGCCCCATTCAAGCCTATGGGGCTTGAATATTGGCAAGTCTCTGTTTTCGTGGAGGGGGCAGAATGGATCCCCCATGAAAATGGAGGGCCAACTGTATTAGGTCCCTCAGCCATCAGGAAAGCAGGATTAGTTTTGAAGCAACAGAAAGTAGATTTGCCAATGTGATGTTTCATCTTTGTAGGGATAAACCCCCAATTTTTGTTTATAACTTCATGTGCTTTTGGAATACAGAGGGCCCTTTGAATTTTGGCTGAGGAATTTACCTAACACGTAAAATTTTCATCTTTCTTTTACCTTCCTCTAGCTTCTCTATGTTATGTTGAGATTAATTAAATGAGAGAATGTTAAAGCCTATATAAACAGTGTTCAATACAATGTATCTCCCCACTTTGAGTTTTTCTTACCAGCCTTTCCGGTTCTTCACTCTGCCCTTCTACCATATGCTTTGGGATGGAAATGGAACAGACTCCCCAGGATTATAATCTCCAGCAGTCATGGGCCTGTTTTGATTTCCCATACCTACCTGTTTAGCCCTAGGCTTGAGAAGGGAATAGCAGGTGGCCACTCTGGTTTGCCATTAGGATCTCTTAAGTGAAGAGGATATTATATGCAAAGGCAATTCTATGCCAAGGCTACCATACAGTAGTGGCAATTTGAGATACAAGGCCTGTCTGCCTAGAAATTTTGTCAGCTTTGGTGTGGAAGCAAGGAATCCTTTCTACCTTAATTCTGGGGTTTTGACTGCTCATTCAGGCATAGATCAAACACTAAATATAAGCCACAGCCTTTACCATTATACTGCAAAGACCAGGAAAAGTTTCTCTGTTGTATCATTCAAATATTTAAAGGTTTTTGAAGTAATCTTCCATGTATTATCCAAGCTGGGATGTGATTTCTGGTGATTAAAAATGATTGTGAAAATGTAGACAATTCAGTTAGGAAAGCTTTTCATGAACATCACCCAACTGATGTAGAATGTAATCCTCATTTTACACTAGAGCTGAGAATGTTCCTTCTCTTTTGCTCCAATTTTTTCACCCCCAAATTAAACTATAGTGGAGGCTTCATATGTTATAGATCCATATCATTTACATCAGTCGTTGAAGGTGAGACACATGACAACATGTTTCTTCTATATGAGACATCTGAAGTCATCTCGTAAAACTGGAAGTGGGATATGAAATTTGTTGAGTGTAACTTTTGTTCAGGATAGCTCCTCCCTTTCTTTCCTGCTTTTCTAATGAACATCAGGGAATGTTATAGCTAAAAATCCTTTTCTATTCTCACATCAGAAAATATGTGATCCAAAATATTAACATTTTTAGTAAATTTAGATGTAATTCTTGCAGACAAAGATTGGAGATAAACAGCTAATAGATATCCCACATTCCACTTGAAATTAGTTGTTTGTTGGAAAAAAAATGACTTATAATCTGGTCATCATAAATTAAAAAATTCAGAACATTCTTTATACATTTTGGAATATCTTCAAAGCTTAGTCTTCACATTGTTTATCCCATTTGGTATAACTGACATTAATTTGGTCATATCTTCCCCCTTTTGTAGCCAGTTTCTGCTTCTACTGCTTACATTTTAGCTGAAGTGTGTCGTGATAAATATGATGCCATTTTGCCTCTTGTGAGACTATTACTACATCATCATACACTAGTACAGTTTGTCACTGCAGTGACAGAATTAGAATTGAAGGATACTCAGTAAGTGCTTGGGTTTTTTTTTCTCTTTTCCCCCTGTCCCCCTACCATAAGTGTCTATTTGTTGCCAAATATAATTATGTATAAATTGTTTTTCACATGTTTATATGAAATTATTTTTGGTAGTAGGTATTAGAAATCTTTCACCTTTTCAGTTTACATGCCTTAGCCTAGGGGTAGGCAATCTTTCCCCTTTAAGGGCCGATGGACTTCAGCTCCCAGAAGCCTCAGCCATGTTGACCAATAGTCCCATGTTGGCCAATACCTCCTGGGATTCTGGGAGCTGAAGTCCCTCGGCCCTTAAAGGGGAAAGGTTGCCTACCCCTGCCTTAGCCAAAGATACAAAACAAGTAATTTAAGATTCGTATGCTAGTATGAAATGCATTTCCAACATGAGTCTTCAAACTGACATGTTACTGCTGAGCACATTTTTAAAAGTTTGACAGGATCCCTTGATTTCCAGATTCTAGCAAAGTGCAGGGAAAAGGGTGTGTCAAACTTTTGTCACCTTGTCCTCTAATTCAGGTACTTAATCTGTCAGTTGCGCTGGACTGTCAAGGCATTCAGAGCACCTATCAAATAAGATTAAAACGAAGTCCTTGAACCCCCTTCTTATGGGAGAGAATGTCAGTCTGGGTGGTCATTATATTAGCCAAATTTTTATGGAATTTGGTCTGAGATTAAATACATATTTCTCTGGGGAAAAAATCATTAAATTTCATCATTAAGTGATTATTATAGTGACTCATTTAATTTTTTTTTTAAAAAAAGCATTTGAAATAGCATCAAGTCCCAGTTGTAGAACAGGGGAGGTTGCCCCCAAATGCCCCAAACACCCTGAAGTGGGCATGGGGGACATTTTTGCCACTTGCTGGTTCCTTGAGTCTTTTTCGGCCCCAGAGAGGATGTTTTTGAAAACAGGAAATGGCCTCCAAATGACTTCCTGTTGTTGTTTTTTAAAGGAGTCTCCTTAACCTACTTTGGCCTTGAATATCCCAAAATGTAGCAAAAATGCCCCCAAGCACCCTAGAGAGCATTTGGAGGCAAAGATTATTTTTTTGCAGTGGTGCAGTTTACCATTGAGAATAAGAATGGAGTTTGAAAAGGAGATGTGCGATATTCTTGGATGCATTTTTGAAGCAGGCATTATAATAGTTAAACAATCCTCTGCAAATGATTATCAAGAAAGCAAGTTAGTATAGGAATAAGTGTTTGAAAGAAAGTCCTATGATTTAGAGTTCTCATCTGTACACGCAAACATGTTCATTTTAATAATTAAATAATGTGCATTAGCATATGCTATGCATAGTATTTCTGGTTTTTGTATATGGCTGTGAAAATGACACAAAGAGGATTGACTCATTTGAAATGTGGTGCGGGAATAGAGTTCTACAGGCACTGTGGACTGCCAAAATGTCCAGTAAATGAGTGAGATCAAATCAAGTCTGAACTTTTCATGGAACTAAATTGAGGTTATCATACTTTGGACATATTATGAGAAAACAAGACTCCTTAGAAAAAGCAATAATGCTCAGCAAAGTGGAAGGCAGTAGGAAAAGAGGAAGCTCACATTACAGATAGACTCATTCAAGGAAGCCACAATCCTGAGTTTGCAGGATTTTGAAAAGCCTGTCAATAATAGGATGTGAAGTCGTTGGCTTTCATGGCCGGCATCCATAGTTTTTTGTGGGTTTTTCGGGCTGTGTGGCCATGTTCTAGAAGAGTTTCTTTCCGACGTTTTGCCAGCATCTGTGGCTGGCATCTTCAGAGAAAAAAATAGGATGTTTTAGAGGTTTTTCATTTATAGAGTTACCATATGTTGAAGCTGACTTGATGACAATTGACAACAACAAATACACTCGTCCCTCCCCATTCGCGGACTTGGAGTCCACGCTCTCGGTCCTTCATGGATTGGCAAGTGGAGAAAGATAAAATGGCGGGCGGGAGCATACAGCCATTGAAAACAATGGCCCCCAACATTTGCAATTTTTCCGATTCGTGGGTTTGTTTTTTCCCCAAAACAGATCCCTTTTCCAAAACAGAATTGGAAGGAACGACTGTAATTTTTCTGGGTTTGATTTTCAGTTTCAGTAGAATAGGTATATGTTTAGGGCAGAATTTTTCCTTGTAGTTCACCTTAAAGATGGCTTGAAGTTGATAACTATCTAGGCATCCAGTTTCCTGCATATTTTCCTGCATATTTTCCGAGTATAAACTAAGCAGATACCTTTGGCAGTGATTCATTCATTCATTCATTCTTTGGTGAATCTTCAATTTCTCATGTATTGCAGAGAAGCAAATACAATCTTCAGAGGAAACTCCTTAACTACTCGATGCCTAGATGAGATGATGAAAATAGTTGGAAAGCACTACTTGAAAGTTACTTTAAAACCAATTCTGGATGAGGTATAGTAGCATCATGCCTAAAAACGATTGGGATGTATTGAGAATGCTGGGAAAACCTGAGGTGTCTATAAAATCATGCTAACACATGAGATTTAAAACTGATTTGTACCAGAGCTAAGGTGCCCCTGTTGCTGTCCAGAGACCTGATTTATTTTCTCAGCTGTAATCATGCCAGTGTGCAAGACTTCTTGGTACTCTGAATAAGAAAATCAATTATATCACTACATTTTAATATGTGAAAAGTGTCAAAATGTTGTAGCATGTTTATTTGATGACCACCATGGAATAACAAGACCAGACACAGAAAGCTGGGTTAAATAAGTGCCACGTCATTTTACCTGTAACCTATATATGTTTATTGGACCTGAAAGAAGCAAGAATGGGAAGCAACCTGATGCAGGTCCAGCTGAAGCCAGGTGTCTACCTAGACTACCTCTCTCAGCCTTCCCTTGGGCAAAACACCTGATTCCAAGGGCAGTCCAGTACCTAGGTCACTCTCTGTTGTTGTGTACCTTCAAGTTGTTTCTGACTTATGGTGACCTTAAAGTGAACCTAATCATTGGGTTTTCTTGGCAAGATTTGTTCAGAGGAGGTTTGCCATTGTCTTTCCCAGAGGCTGAGAGCATATTACTTGCCCAAGGTCACCCAATGGGTTTCATGGCCAAGCTGGGGATAGAATCCTGTTCTCCAGAGTCCAACACTCAAACCACCACACCATACTGGATCTCAATCCTGGGTACTCCCACCCAAGTCCCATATCAGCCTCCCAGGTCCCAAGACATGTAGAGGCCATTCTAGAGCCTTGCAACAATCAAAAGAGATAAATGAGGGGGCAACCTGTAACCCTGCTCCTATTATATGCCACATTGTACCACCCTGCACTACATACAAATCCTCCTGGTCTCTGAATATGGAGACCATTGAATTGAGTACTCCTCACCTAGTGACTTTCACCATGATGGTCAAGGTATATATTCTAGTCTGTAAATAGGATAAATACATTATTATAATCTATTCAGTATAAAGGCTCAATATAGAGGTGCCAGGTTTCCAAAGCCTAAAAAAACCATAACAGAAGTATATAGTACTTGCACAAGCACCACTGCTTTAACTTTCCACTAGCCTCTTGCAATTTCTGTTGCCACTATGTCTCTTTTCTTTCTATCCAAACTGTCTGCATGCTTTTCCTTAAATTTACTTTAAAGGAGTAAAGTACTTATGTATCAGCTGCAAATTTTAATTTCTTGGAACACGTACCTTTTGCACATAGTTACAATAAAATATATGCATTGCAGGGGCTCCATATGGCTCCTGTAAAATATGGCAAGAGCTTGCCAAGCATTTTTAAAAACAATCTCTTCAGCAGAACAGTGCAGTACTGGCATGGAGGTTGTCCACATGGTAATCTGCATGGTATGTTCCTAATGTACACGTTCAAATGTTTGACATACAAACCTATTTGCCAGCAACAAGCAAACTGCCACTGTAATGATGAAATGGCCTAAGAAACTTTCCAGTGATATATGGGGTAGCATTATCCATGTATTTTAACTGTACTTATTGTTAGGTTTTAGTGGAGTAGCGTGCTTGTAGATCCAGCAGAACCAGGGAACAAAAATCCAAACTTCTAAAAGTTGAGCTTTTATTGTTATTGTTGGAAAAATAATAACAACAAGCAAAGTAAAATACAGTCCACTATAGGATCACATCTTGCTGATGTGACTAAACAAGAATAAAACTACAGATCTATGTTTCCAGATCCTAAGGCTACATTGTAAAGCAGTATAAACATATTATAGATCCATTGCGAGAAGTAAAGAAAAGAAGAAGTGCAATCCAAAGGAAGCAAATAATAATATCAATGCCAAATACAGAGTTTCTCAGTCCAGCCCCTCTCCACCTTTTGGGTGTTACCCTTCAAGTTGATTGGATGTTCTGTAAGTGATGTTTGTTAACCCAGCCTCTTGTTGTTTATCATCCACCACGTGATCTCCTTTCCCATACTGGCTTTTATTATTGTTATTCTTATGTAAACAAGACTGATTTCCCACCTAGAGTTTTCTATTGTTATGTCTCTCTCTGGCCATCTGGACTGAGTTGTTTGTGCTTGCCTAGAAGCTGTTCTCAAGTGGAAAATTACAGACACACACATCTCTACATTTCACCTTTGACTGCATAGCCCATTTCACCTTTGACTGCATAGCCCATCTATACTCTGACACTTATTCCTTTGTGGTGGTGAACTGTTGGTAGTATGAGAGTGTAGAAGGAGCTGATACGGTAGGATAAACTCTAAAGAAAGGTTCTTCCCCCCCCCCCCCCCCATATCATGTTAGTAACAACAAATGCTTAATGTCACTTGTAGAATGATGAATTACAAACTATTTGGTTTGTCTTACACTTAGAGCCCAATACAACAGTAGACAAAAATCATTTATCTACAGTAATATCTAAGTGATTCCTACTGTGAGAGTACCTTCTCAACATATTAAAATATATTGGGGGGGAGCTGGTTAAAATTATCTTTCTTTTAAAAAAAGAGTCCAATCCATACTTGCAGTCCAATCCACACTTAGAGGGAGTCTCATTGAATTTTGTGGAACTGATATCTAAGGAAACATACCATTGTGCTTTACTTATATAAGACTTACTCTTGTTTTTAGATATGTGAAAATCCTAAACCTTGTGAAATTGACCCCTTGAAACTGAAAGAAGCAGATAATGTAGAAGTGCACAAGGTATGCTTTGTGATGTTGTCCAGTGGATATATGAGGAGCATTTCAGTAACTTTGCATAATGAGCTTATTGGAATAGTTACTGCTGTGCAATTTCAGCAGGAAGGAGAAAAATTGAAATATATTTTCTCCAATTCGTTGAGTCTCCTTCCATGTACCAATATGTTCTGCTTTTTAACATCATTATCTAGATTCCAGTCTAAAAACACCTGTAGAACAGTAAAGAATATTGAGCATGCTCCTTATATGTGAAGTCAAAGGCTTTCACAACCGGCATCCATAGATTTTTGTGGGTTTTTCGGACTGTGAGGCTGTGTTCTAGAAGAATGTATTCCTGACATTTCACCTGCTTCTGTGGCTGGCATCTTCTGAGAATGGTGGCATGGAGCTGTGGAGGGCATATATACTGTTTGACCATTGGTTGAGAGGATTAGCACGTAAATTTGTGTATTGTTCTATTGAGGCAAGGCCTCAGGCTGGGAGGATATGCAAGGAGGATTAATGTCTATTTAATTAATGGTCCATTGTCTGCTGGGAAATCCCCTGACCCTGGGTGAGGTTCATTTGCATTTGCTGATGCATTGTTCAAACGTGAATCAAGGAACACCAGAGACACTGCAGACTGGGCCAGCCCTGAAAAATCATCAGTAGCAGAACACATTATAAACCAACCTGGGCACAAAATGCAATTTGAAAACACTGAAATTCTGGACCATGCAAAATGCTATTTGAAAACACTGAAATTCTGGACCATGCAGAATGCACAGGGAAGCTATTGAAATCCACAAACACCTGGACAATTTCAACAGGAAAGAAGAAACCCTGAAAGTAAACAAAGTTTGGCTACCAGTCCTTAAAAACACCAAAATCAGGACTCATCAAATGCAAATGAACTTCACCCAGAATCGGGGTTTCCCAGCAGACAATGGACCATTAATTAAATAGACACTAATCCTCCTCGCATATTCTCCCACCCTGAGGCCTTGCCTCAACAGAACAATACACAGATTTGCATGCTAATTTACATGCTAATTCCCAGCAGACAGTGGACCATGAATTAAATGGACACTAATCCTCCTCTCATATCCTCCCAACCTGAGGTCTTGCCTCAATAGATTAATATACAGATTTAAATGCTATTTTACATACTTATTCCCAGCAATGGACCATTAATTAGACGCTAATCCTCCTCACATATCCATCCACCCTGAGGCCTTGACTCAACAAAACTCTATATACTGTATACAGTATACAAAATACATGCATTAGACAGATTTACATGCTAATCTTCTCAACCAACGATCACACAGTATATATACCCCATACACTTCCATGCCACCATTCTCTGAAGATGCCAGCCACAGATGCAGACAAAACATCAGAAATACATTCTTCTAGAACACAGCCTCACAGCCCAAAAAAACCACAAAAACCTATGCTTCTTATACACTAATGATCAAATACTGGGTATCTCATAGTCCTACTATCTGGCTTTGGAAGTTGCTACTAATATGGAAATACTAGTAGTCTACAATAGAGATAAACATGGTAAACCAAATTTAATCTTTAAAATGTTGAAAAAAAATTAACTAATAAACCTATATAATACTGCTGATAGAAATGAAAATAGGAACCATAGTCTGAGCTACATGTTTGATGTGAAGGATAGTAGTTTAATATGTTTCTGTATTGTATATCTGTTTACATACAGCAGTAAGGCTTCTGTTGGCCTTTAAAGTATCTGATTACAGTAGCTCTGGGAACACTTATCTTGTTCTACAAAAAAATCAATGATATGGGCACTTGGAGACTATGCTAATTTGTTGATAACACTTTCCTCTGTGATAATACAGTACGACTCCCATATCTATGGGGGATAGGTTCCCGGATTTACCATGCAAGGGTGAAACCACAGATAATAACATACCCTATTGAAATGAATGATTTCTGGTGGAAGCATACCATAGAATTGCTCTGGAGGACAAAGAAATGCCTAGCACGAACACCTCTAGGAATCTCTAGGTTCTCCAGTACAGCTCTGTGGTCCACTTCCAGAAGAAGCACAATACTATAGAATCACGCTAGAGAACCTAAGAAATGTCTAGAGAGAATATATATATGTATATTTGGAGTTGGGTAAGTGAAATCACAGGTACTGGTGCTATGTTGAACTGTAGAATTAAAATGGTGAGAGCTCCTTTTATTCTAATAGAAAAGGCTTGACTGTTTGAAATCATTTGTTTGTCATTACAGGAAAACCTGCACTACTACGTTGACAGAGTATTCAAGACTGTTGTACAGTCAAGTATAAGTTGCCCTACACTGATGTGTGATGTGTTTTGTTCGCTGAGACGCTTGGCTGCTGAAAGATTCCCTAGTAAGTGTGTCAGGGTGTTTCGCAGGAAATCTAACATGATTAAAGCCTGTCTGAAGATCATGAAGATGGCACCTAACAAAAAAGGTCATAAATAACTGAAATGACTGAATCAACAACTTCACTTTGATAGATTTGTTGGATTTATTTATTCTTTGATGGATTTGTTGGATTTATCGTAAATACTCTTTATACAGTATACAAAATACATGCATTACTTAAATGAATATTTGGCATCAGCAGAACTGCACATCTATTACACCATATAACATAGTGCCAAGTAAGAGACTAAAAAAGACAAAATAATTACAGAAGGTGCTGTAAAATCTTATTAATTAAAGTAATAGCTGTATTATCCATTGTGTTAAATTGTGTGCTGTTCTGAATAGTATTTAGTTATATATACCATATGGAACATACATACTCTATGCTTTAAAAAAGTAGAACTGCCCTTTCTAAAGAGTAAAATAGCTGTACTCTCAAAAGCATCAGAATTTATAGTACATTTGACGTAAAATGTTTATAGTAGCCATATATCAATATAATTCTAAGTTATAGTTCCAGGTTACATGAACAAGTTTCCAGTTTGTGAGTTTTCGCCTCTCATCCTCTGGTATCATTGTGAGAGGAAGACTGAAAGTTTTTATCTCCATTTTAGACTAACCTCAGTTCCTTGTTGTGTCCAAACCTGGACTATCTGTACTTAATTGTGGTATTAAGTATCAGTATTAACTAATACAGTTAATAAATATTAATAACTGTGGTTTAGGAAATTGTGGCCCACCTGGTATTGTTGACTTACTGCTCCCAATAGCCCTGGCCAGCATAGCCAATTGTCGGGAATGCTGGGAGTTACCTAGAAGGCCACACTTCCCCACACTGGTTTAGAGAAATGAACACTAAACTGGTTTACTTGCCTGGCTAGTTTTTTTAAACCATGGTTAAAATTACTCATGGTTTTGGGTTTGGACATAACAGTAAACAATGTTAATTAAAAGGGGAAAAAACTTCCAGTCACTACACGTTCACTGGAGCTGGGAGAAAAGGCACAAAGCCAAGACATAAGCATATAACTCTAAGCCATAAGTTAGTATTCCATCCAAGCCAGATTTGTGTGCAGTAATTTTGATGTGTGGCTCATAACTCATAACAAAGCATCTTGCATCATAACCTCATTTCCATTTCATGCTACTTACTAGTTCTCTATTCTGCAAAAGAAGAGAAACCCTTTTCCTACTGACTTGGTCCTGTTAAGATTTTTTCACTATCTTCATTTACTGAGTTATAATACATTTTACATAATCATGGTTTTTCTCTGCAGATGACCCTCATGTACAGTATTCTGCAGTGAGCAGCTTTGTGTTTCTTCGTTTCTTTGCTGTAGCTGTAGTATCGCCTCATACTTTCCATTTACGACCCCACCATCCAGTAAGTTTTGCTAACATTATGTTCAACCTCGGTAGGCCACTTTTGTTAGGATGATGTATATAGAAACAAATCTTTTTACAGCAGAGGGACTGTTGAATTGAGAGCATGGAGGCATCCTGGATTTTTTAATAGACTAGTGCACTACATCTAAATTGCAAAACATTCTGAACTGTTTCCATGTACAAAAGTACTTGCAATTAGACAATCTGCATGTGGGGGGAAATCAGATGTGTAGATAATTGACAATAGAATTTACATTTCTATACTGTTTCATACTGAACTAAGCAGTCTCTAAGTGGTTTACAACATGTAAGCCAATTGCCCCCAACAAGCTGGATACTCATTTTACTGATCTCCAAAGGGATGGAAGGCTGAGTCGATCTTGGAGCCCCTCAGGATCAAACTCACAATGTTGTGGCCGCAGTACTGGCATTTAATCACTGCACCACCAGGGTTCCTACACTCTGATAGTATCATACATTAGTTGGATGCATTTCCCACAACTTAAGGGATTCCAAAACTACAGTCAGCAGTTAAAGAGAAAGTTCATGATAGAAAGTACAGTGAGCTGTACAGTAAAAATTTGAAAATTAATTTGGACCAAGAATTCTGGTTTGTTGTGGATAAGTATACTTACTAGTGCCCACTAGGCAATCACTTCTGCTTACAAGCAGGAGCAGCTAAATAAACCATGGAATCTTTGTTCATAGTTTGTTTATCCTGCTAGACCTGGCAGGGCTTGGCACTCTGACTTCTCATTTCTGAGAAGTCAGAGGAATAGCCCATGGTTTTGTTCTTATGTTGATCAGGTTGTTCCTTCTGGTTTGGTAGAACTGACCCAAAGTGCCAAGTCCTGCTAGGTTCAGATGTCATAATAAATAAATTATGTATAGAAGATTTGTGAGGGAGATTTGCTATGCCTCCTTTTAGTGAGAATAATCAGGCACTATACCTCAGCATGTGGCTCACAAACCATAAGCTAGCGATACCTCAGAACCTACAGGGTCAGTGTCAGATGACACGGTTACAAGTTGTGATGTGTGCAGAAGTCAATATGTTAACTCCACACCTCTTCTTACACAGAAATGTAGTCCCACTGGCTAAGGAAACCTTGATTTTGCCATATAATATAAAGGGGTACCATTTTACTATGCCATTTTATATAAAGGGACAAGCATCCACAGATTTTGGTTTTCACAGGGGGACCTGGAACCAGACCCCCAGTGGATATTGGGGCACACTTTATATGTTCTTATAATGGAGTAAACATCTTCACTCCAACATGTTAAATACTTGTCAAAGCTACTTTAAGTTGATGGTGCTTGTTATGGCAACAACTTTTTTCTTCAATGGTATTGCTTAGCAAAACCCTTGCTTTTCAGTTCTTGGAGCACTGTGCTTTTAGTGTTCTCCACTCCTTACTAGCACACCATGTTTGCATAGAGCATGTCCACTCATTTTCACCTATTCACTAAACTATCTCTCTCATGCTTCTTTAGATTTCAGATTCTTTTTTAGCAAGAGAGGTTTTGTGCTTAGAACTGGCAGTGCTGTGCCTTCAGCTGATTTGTTGAGACACTAGCCTCTCTTGAAATGACAGTGTTTAAGGTGTTTAATAACTAAATATGTGTTCTTTGTTATGTCCAGAGCAGTATAGGAGTATTGTCAGGGACTGCCAGGGGCGAAAGCACCACACATGCATAGACATTCCATTAAGGAAAGTCTCTGGTAGATTTCAAGCCATTAAATCCATGAGGCTCCAATGCTGTAGTTTTAAGAAATGTAGGCATTTGTTTTTGCCAGGAAAACTCCATAATAGGTTCACTTTAGGTTAGGATCACCATAAGTCAGAAACGACTTGAAGGCACACAACAAGGAGGTTTTTTGCTCTTAGTCTACACATCACAGGTTTGTCTTACTGTCATTTCAATGAAGCTTATATTAGAGGGTTTTGTAACCAAGTGCTTAGAAGCTATGTCTATAATCCTTGGATAACAGTTGTGATACATTTGACTTGTTCCTTAGGCCAGTTGAATTATGTAACTTTAAAGTAACTTGTTTCTTAAATGTTTTTAGGATGCACAGACATCAAGGACATTAACTCTTATATCAAAAGCCATTCAGACACTGGGGAGCTGGGGAAGTTTGTCCAAAAGCAAGCTAGTAAGTACTACAGCTCTCTGATTTTGTGCTTGCTTTTTATATTTTTATTAAGGCTGACTGAGGTATATCAATTTTCTCTCTTCAGTCAAGCTTCAAGGAGACATTTATGTGTGAATTTTTCAAACTGTTTCAGGAAGAGGAGTATATTGAAGCTGTCAAAAAGGTACATAATAAACATACTACTTGGCTTTAAAGATTTTTCCTTCTGTTCCCCCAGAAAGTTTAGAATTGACCTGGGGACTGCTGGGGAGGGGAACTGCCTCAGTCTCTTCTGGAGTACCAGAAGGCCACACATAACCATTTGAGTCTATGTATTCCACCCCATCCTAGGTTTGAAGTCTGAAAAAAATGCCCCCATCCTTGCTCTTGTTAGGATGGACCTTTTTTTAACAAACAGAAAGGTAAATTCCTGTTTGAGAGGAAAAGGCCTATCCAGCCTAAAATATGTTGAATATCCTCCAGAAGTCACCTGAAAATGTGGCAAAATGGCCATAGTGCCCTCAAACATTTTGGGGTTGAAAATTAGACAACTCCTCATTTGAGGTGAGCAGGAGGGCCCTTGTGAAGCTCACATATAGTTTTGGAGGATGCACCCATCCACCCCCCCCACCCCACATTTGAGAGTTGCTCAAAGACGGATCTCTTCTGACAGGCCTTCCCAGAATATCACTTGCTGTGAGGGGATGAGTTTTAATTTCTCCAGCTGGCACAGCTGATCCTTTGTCTTATTATATTGTTTTAATGTATTGTTTTTTTAACTCTTTTCTGATTTAATCTTGTTTTAAGGGGTGGGAGGGCAGATTATGGGAGGAGGGAATGTTTTAACTTGTCATGTTTTAAATGCTGTAACCCGCCTTGATTGTCATGCAGAGAGGCGGGCTATAAATAAAACATTATTATTGTTATTGTTGTTATTATTATTATTATTATTATTATTATTATTATTATTATTATTAACAGGGGCATAAGACAGAGACCCTGGTCCCTTCTCCTCCTCTTCCCAGACTTTTTATGTATAAAATTTGCACATGCATTGAGTTAAATATTGAATTTACTTTTAAAAACTGTTCTAATTTGAACAATGTTATTTCCTTATAAAATGTTAATGCCCCAACTGTGGGCTTGCCGTCTGCAGATTCGAGCATCCGCAAATGGCAAGCCCCATTGGCCTCAATGATGGTGCATGCATGCAGCCGCATGTCACCATTAAGAACTGAGATTTGAGGTCCCATGGTTTTTGGCATCCACAGGGGAATTCGGAATGGAACACCTATGGATATTAAGGGCTGACTGTACATGAATGCGCATATGAATATATGCACACTAATATTTTTATTCATATACTGTGTCAAGGGGGTGGACACAACATCCACATAAAAATATAAAGGGGGATCCCAAGGGTAAAAAGTTTGAGTAACACTAATTTAATTCTCAAAACAGTTGTGTGGATAAGGCTATGAGGTGGTATTATTATATGTCTATTTCACCATACCAGTCTTTCCACTCCACTTGTTTAATTACCGTAAGTTACATTTATTGTGGTGTTTTAAAATCAGTATTTTACATGATTTTTATATCTAACATGAAGGGAAAATGCAGAAACAATGTTTTTAGAAGTATACATATTTCCATAAATTTATTTTGGAAAATAAGAACTGAGTTCTTCATGAATGGTTTTTTTAATTGTAATTGAATTTCAAAAACAGTCATTTTAAATATGTTCTCCATCTTCAGTTTTTAGATGAAGTGTCATCTAGTGAAAGTAAAGAACCAAGTGTCATGAGTGAGCCAGTGCATCTGAAAGAAGGGTAACTGAAATGCAAAGTACTGTATATAGATTTGGCTTTTTCTTGACTACATTTTTGGTAGACCTTTTTTTGAAGTAACTCTAGCCTAGAACCTTTTGTTTCCTTGACAGTTTTAAATATCAGCACTCTTTGAATCAGTAGCTATGAATCTTAATGTCTGAACTACATTCAATGTATCTATTTAAGCAGCTTTATAATATCTTCCTCAAATGACCATTATATATAGTCTGTACATTTCTGTTTAGTAAAAGAGTCTTGTATGAAGAGGCTAGCTAGATTTTAGCTTTACTTTCCCTCTGTAAGTTAAAAAATGTGAGATTTCAAGCTTAGAGTTAATAGATGCTTCCCTTCATTCTCTGTTTAAAATTTCTGAGAAAATGTAACAGTATGAACAAGGACACTCCTTAGCACTGGGAAAGAAAAATAGTGAAGAAAAATGTTTTCACATTAAATCCATTTGTGAGCTGTACACCTTGCTGTCCCAGATTGCAATACAGAAGAGTAAAATCCGCTAAGAAGAGATCCAGGTTGAATATCCCTTATCTGAAATGTTCCCAAATCCAAAACTGTTTGTGTGCATGGCACTTCAAAGTAGTAACAGCACTCCTGTTTGTTTGTTCACAAGGTGAAAGCCTTGTTTGACCTTTGTTTCATTCATAAAATTATTTAAAATATTGTAAAAAAAAAATTCCTTCAGGCTATATTTATAACATATACACGAAACATAAATGAATTTTGTGTTTAAACTTGGGTCCCATCTCCAAGATATCTCATTATGTATTTGCAAATGTTCCAAAATCCAGAACACATCTGGTCCCAAGCAATGTGTATAAATAATACTCAGTGTGTCATTCTAATTTCTACCTGAATTGTGTTCATAATAGCATCCTTGACTATATCACTTTTCAGTTATATACCTGGATGTTCACACTTGCTTTCTGGCCAACAAATTTAACCTGTTAATAAACGTGGGTGTTCTGTTTGTTTTTCTGTTCTGAAAATGACTGATTTGCCTTAGGAACAAGAGATGGATTCATTAATTCAACATCTAAGTTGAATAACTTGGGAAACACTTCTTTATGTTTTTAGAAATATCTCTGTATAATACTCTCCTGTATTCTTTGCACAGAGAAATGTACAAAAGAGCACAAGGAAGAACTCGGATTGGGAAAAAGAATTTCAAGAAGCGTTGGTTCTGCCTTACAAGTCGAGAGTTGACTTATCATAAGCAGCAAGGTATGGGAGTGCTAATTTCTGACTAGCATTCTAAGTTATGGTACATTTCCATAATGCACAGTGTGCAAACTGCTCTTTTGCTAAATGAGAAGGATAGAATATTGTCTCATAGTTCATATTTAAATATGAAATAGTTAACCCTTCATATTTTACGATTTTTGAAAGTTGTATTCAGAGACATCCGGTGGCTTCCTTGTTTGGGGACAATATATCAGGATGAGTTTTACATGCACTATTTTTTGGCAGTAGGGTTTAGTATCTTTGGTAGTTCCTGTAAAACTCAACATGGATTAGTTGTCCCAAAGCAATGGAGCTACCATCCACCTCTGATTGCCTTGGCTGTCAAATAATACTTCCTTCCCAAATCTACTTCCTGCTTGCCATGGCTGGGATTGATATTGTATATGGCCCTACAAAATAAGCAGCCATATGCTTTTCTTTACTGCATTTTCCAGTCACTTCTAAGGGGGAAAAATTAAAATGAGAAGGTGGGAATTCCCATTTTATGAAGATGAATTGTTTCACCCAGAATTTATCTTCTGTATTATCCTAATTCTTTAATTTTTATTTATGCAGATAAAGAACCCATTTATACCATTCCAATCAAAAACATCCTTGCAGTGGAAAAACTTGATGAGAGTGCATTTAATAGGAAAAATGTAAGTCAGCTTTAGTTTTGAAGTATGTTTAAGGATACGGTCGGACCTCCACATTTGCAAGGGTTAGGCATTCAGGACCCCCATGAAAGTGGAAAAACCATGAATGTCTTTACCCCCCCCCCCAAATAGATATAGCCAGTGAGAGGAGATGGACAGCATCACTGCTATGGTACCAAGTGGGCTTGCTCTGGCCCTTGGCCTGGTATCCTCCACCTGTGCACCCTGCCTTTCTCCCCTGTGACCAGTGCACATGTGAAAATGCTAGATGGAGTGGAGGGAAGGAGCCTGGGAGGGTGGCCAGAGTGAGCGGCAGGAAGGCACACAGGGAGTGTGCCTTCCCTCCCTCCTCTGGTGCTGCCTCTGGGCTGGCTGAGGGACCTGCACCGTGGGGATGGAGTCAGCAGAGCCAAGGACAGCGCTTGGTTGGGCAGACTGATGTGTTGCGGGCTGGCTGACTAGCGGGCAACCAGGATGCAGAGTCACCTGACAAGGAGGGAGGGAGGCAGGAGGAGGCATAAGCCAACCAAGCACCTTGTCCAGTGGGGTGCCATTTAGTGGCAGCAGCAAAAGACCCTTAGGACTATCTCCCATATTTTGTGTCCAACCACCTGCCTGTCCATTCACTCTCCATTGTCAGGCAAACTCACAAATAATTAAATCTGTGATAATTAAAACTGTGAGTGTGGAGGGCCGATTGTATACTTATTTTTAAGGCCTATAGAATAAGAATATAGAGTTCTAAAACATTGCAGTAAAAATAAGTGCTATAATTACAGAAAGGGAATTCCCAAAAAGCCTTGCTACACAGTCTCAAGGGACACTTCACTAGTGTCTTTAGAAATTTGCATTACAGATAAAATTTACCTTTCTAAATACCTTTGCTGCATGCATTGGGCCAACAGTCTTTGTTGAGAAGTCTGCTCCATGAAGAACCTTCTTGAATCTATATACAGTATTGTATGGAATGAACATATCCTGTGCATTAGTGCTGACAGTGACTTGTTGGTGCTCTTTATCTTTGTATCTTGGCTAATAATTGCTTAAGTGTTCAGTTGATACTATTTCACACGAAGTTTCTAACCCCACCCCACCCTAGAAGAGAACCTTTTTAATAAATAATGAATTTGCTCATGCAAATTCATTATTTATTTATTTATTTTATGCTCCACCTTTGGGGAGTTGTGAATGCTTTTGAGTTGAGAATATTGCCATGATGCTTCTTCTTAATGATTTCTTCTGAAGAGCTGCTGCTTAAATAACAATAATTGAGCCAGTGAGATAGAAGGGGCCTTGTGGACCATTGAGTTCAGCCCCTTACTCAGTGCAAGATCTCCAGCTGAACCATCCCCAGCAGGTAGCTAGCTAGTCTCTTTTTCTAGACATCCAATGAAGGAGATCCCACCCTAGACAGTTGGTTCCATTGCCAAACTGCTCTTACTGTCAAGAAGCTCCTTCTGATGTTCAATTGAAATCTCTCCTCCTGTAGCTTAAAACCATTAGACCTGATTCTGCCCTCTGGGGCAGCAGAGAACAAGTCTGCCCCCTCCTCTCTGTAATAGTCCATGAGATGTTTAAAGAATACAATCCTGCTGCCCCTCAGTAGTCTCTTCATGAAGTTGCACATGCCCAGCTCCTTCAACTTTTCCTCATATGTTTTGTTATCCATACCTCTTGTTCTTATTGTCCTTCTCTGAACTTGCCCCAGTTTGTCTGTATCCTTCTTAAAATGAGGCATCCAGAACTGAACACAGTACTCCAGATGAGGCTGACCAGTGCAGGACACAGTGGGACTATTACTGCCTTCGACTTGGAAATGATACTTCTATTTATCCAGGCTAAAATAGAAAGGTCATGGACCCTTGAGAAGCTATTTCCTGACTTAGAATAAAAATTGGTGTGAATGAGTAGAGCAAGTGTGATAAGTATGTGGTGGGAGAATGAACCAAAATCTAGAAAATGCTGGATTACAGGTGTGCCACTGACAGAACAGAACATGTAAAATGATTATACATGACAGGTAGTAAAGAAAATCATGTTTGGTCATTTAATGTCCTCTGAATGAACTTTATTTATTGGATTTGTGTCCCACCTTTCTCCCAAACTGGGATTCAAGGTGTCTTCTTGAATGTTGAATTTAGTTGCTTTCTGAACGAAAAGAATTTCTTCTTTTTCAGATGTTTCAAGTTATACATGTTGAAAAGCCACTCTATGTGCAGGCAAATAATTGTGTGGAGGCTAGTGAGTGGATAGAAGCTCTGTGTAGAGTGAGCAGGTGCAACCAAAAGAGACTGAGTGTTTACCATCCATCTGCTTTTCTAAACGGGAACTGGCTTTGCTGCAAGGCCACATCAGAGAATTCTGCAGGTTGTACAGCTTGTACAGGGTAAGTAACATCTGCAAGTAGGTTTGTGTGGTGTGTTTATGCATGCATGAGCTTGGAAATAAAACCAAGATCAGGTTTTGTTGGGGGGGGGTGTTTCTGTGACTAATTCATTACTATGCTCTCCTATCAAAGAGTCGTGTGCTTTACGAGGAAGTATCATAAAGTAATAAGTATCACCCAGAAGTTATTATGGTATATTGATGAAATTTTGCCAGTGTCATCATTGGTCCCTCAGTGCATAATGTTGAGAAATTCACAAGTTGTGCCAGAAGTGACTAAAGTGTAAGATGGAGAAGTACGAGAGGGTATCATAAAGTAATAATTATCACCCGGACATTATTATAGTAAATTGATGAAATTTTGTCAGTGTCGTCATCACCAAGTGATTTTTTCTTTTCCCAAAAATGAAAAATCCATTGTGGGGTCACCAATTTGACAACACAGATGACATCATTCATGAAGTGGAAAAGTGGTTTAAGGTGCAATCTACAGACTTCTACAATAGCAGTATTCAGAGGATCAAGAAACACTGGGGAAAATGTGTAAATCTGGATGGTGACTACATAGAGATAAGTTAACAACTACAAAACAAAATAAGCTTTCTGTGGAATTTTTTAAAATGTGATAATTAAAACTTTACGATACCCCCTCGTAATTTAGGGTTACTGTATATACTCATGTATAAGTCTAGAAATTTTAGTCAAAATATTGACCCAAAAATGCTAGGTCAGCTTATTCATGGGTCAGTGTATTTTAACTATTCCCCTTCTCCAGGTAGAGTGACGAAAGGTAAGAGCTTAGTCCATCCTGGGAGCACCTGAAAGAAGCACCAAGCCTCTCTACCCTTTCTGCCATGGTGCTGCTTCTGGCCTTTTGGAATGCTTGAACATGAAAATGGCAGTGGTGTCACCTCTTTGGTGCTTCCCCTCAAAGGAGTGATAAGAAGAATCAGGCTAAGGATTTGAATAAGACATTTCTGTATGAACACAATAAACATAATCCTTTACATCCTTTGTTGCATGCCCCTAAGTTTTATTGTTGACTTATCCACAAGTCATGTCAAGATCCATAATTCTGGCCCCAAAACTTGCCTTTGACTTATATGGTAGTTGTTAGTTCCATTTCTGTTTTGAAATCATTAAATCTTAAACCATAGCCTTATAAACAGCCATCAAATCTGTTTACCAAATTACTTAGGATGATACCAGATTACTTAGGTTTTTATATAGTTTTTAATACATTAATATTTTTAGTGTGTACTGTTTTTAACTTTTTATATTAATTGTTTTAAATGTTATACTTTGTAATACATTTGTATTATTTTTAATTTGTACTGTTTTAAATTGGTTGGTAGCCATCTTGAATCCCTATATCAGGAGAAATGTGGGATATAAATAAATAAAGTATTATTACTATTATTATTATTATTATTATTATTATTATTAACAAATATTTACTGCTTAAATCTGAAAATTTCAGATACACAATATATGACTTCATAGTACACAAATTGACTTTGTTGTTACAATAGGCTGAACAGGAAAATCTTGCATAAATAAGTGAGGTGTGAATTGGTCTTGAATTCAAAATTGGAATGGCAAATTTCAATTTTTATTCTTTGCTAACATGTACTTCAGCTTAGGATTTGTTTTCAAGTGGGCATTTCCTTGTCAGCAGGAAAGTTAAAAGAATGGAAGGAAAGACCTTGGCACACCTACATTTGCAGGGAGCTACTGTGTATTAACCATAATCTGAACTTGTAGGGGAAAAGTTACTCCAACTATATACTTATAATTTTAAACCTTAATTACAGAGGTGCGCCTGCTGAAATTCAAATAGAAATTGATGGGGATCGAGAAACTGAGAGGATCTATTCACTTTTTGCTATCAATATGTCAAAGCTGCAGAAGATGGAAGGTATTGATATATAATTTCATTAAATAATAGAAATGCCACTGATTTTTTTGATATTTGGGTAGAAGGAGAAAATCTCATACAATGGAGATTTACATTAGCTTCCTATGGTCAAATTATTTTTAAATACAGTGGAATGGATCTAGACACAAGTGTACATAATGAGACTGATGATATCTGATTTCCCTGAAAACTTTTCACTCAGTCTCAGGCAGCACAGGTAATCAGAGCCCATAATCAGAGCCCATAATCCATAGGTTACCAGGGGAGGGAGAGGATATAGAATTCATCCTCCACCAGCCTCATTACATCATTCTCATCTGAAACCAATTCATTATATATTCATTCATCAATGCTTTTTAAAAAAAAAATGTTACATGAGAAGCCCAAGCTCATAAAGGTAGATTGTCCCAGGTTAGGAAGACTCATGTTCATAGTTTGTCATGGATGATTTCATAGTTCCTAGTGTTGATGCTCTCTTTGCTCTGTAGAGCTAAGGTTACCCAATGAAAGGGGATTCCTTTAGGAAATTTGGTGGTGGGGGACAATGTGATATGGGTGGGGTTTTGGGGGTTGTATGTATTCCATTTCTGTTTTAATGTTGTAAGCCGCCCCAATTGTGTGCCCCGATTTTATTATTATTTTATTATTATTATATCAATGTTAAGAAGGTCCACAGGGCTTCTCTCTGAGTAATATACACCACTGTCTTGAGACTCTATAGCAGGGGTAGGCAACCTTTTTGAGCCGGGGGCCGGGTTGCTGTCCCTCAGACAATTGGGGGGACGGACGGACACAATTAATTAATTAATTAATTAATTTTTAAAAAATAAAAAAATATGCATGCACACTCTCTCAGCCACAGAAAAGCCAAACCCCAAGAACAAGTAATAACAACAATAATCAATATCATCATGGCGGGGGGCGGTGGCGGCAGGACCGGCCTGGGGCCGGTCCAAAGGCCTTGGGAGGCCATATCCAGCCCCCAGGCCTTAGGTTGCCTACCCCTGCTCTATAGTGTCTGTTGTGGATAGCAGATCTGTTTAAACAACCAGAATTTGGACTGGGGAAGGGGACAATAAGGCTCTCTATAAGCGGGACTATAAGGGCCTATAATCTTTGACATCATTGGCACACATGACTTCTTTGCTGCTTGAGCCATAACAGAGGACATAAGGGACTTTTTTAGTTTAAAAAAATGTGTGATAGGCTTGTAGGTATTTGGATTTCTACTGAACCTTCTTTTGGATTATTGTAAGTTGCCTTGGTTCCCATCCTGGGGGAAAGATGTGGTATAAAATCAATAAATAAATAAAAAGGGGCCACGCATGGCCTTGAAGACTTTGCTGATCCCTGCTCTGGAACCAGCCTAACCATAGTGCTCTTGAAGCAGGAACATGACTCTCAAGGGAAGATAAGGGTATCCTCTTTGAAATGAAGAATCAAAAATGAGCTATGACATGGGAGAAAAGGATGACAAATCACACTTCTCTGGTGTGTGCAGAAGTACACTCCATGCTTGTTAAACATTTTGGCCATTGGCCTGTGATGTCCCACAGGGTTCAGTTCTGTTCCCCATGCTATCTAATAAACTTAATAATAAACTGCTGGGAGAGGTCATTGGAGTTTTGGGGTTCATTGTCACCAGTGTGCTGATGACACCCAACTCTATCTCCTTCCCATCTGATTCCAAGGAAGCTGTGTCTGTACTAAACCAGTGTCTGCTGTCAGTAATGGATTGAATGAGGGTGGAAAAAATGGAAAGTTAATTCAGACAAGACAGAGTTGATGCAAGGCAGATCTCGGGATTCAGCCAGTGTTCCCGTTGAAATCTCAACATGAGTGTACTCCTGGACTTGGCTCTGAGGCTGGATGCCCAGGTTTTGGTTGTGGCCAGGAGTGCATTTGCACAGTTAAAACTAGTTTACCAGCTGCACCCATTTCTTGACAAGTCAGACTTGGCTTATTAGGCTACTTCCTGTTTATGAAAGTCTCAGTCAGACAGACATTAAAACAGTGGGGGGTGCCACTACATTTGATAGTCTGTACCAAGGTCAGGAGGCCACAGTAAGAACTAAATTCGGAGAAACAGAGTGGTTCCCAATTGGCAAAGGAGTCAGGCAAAGCTGCATACTATCACCCCATTTGTTCGATTCATATGCTGAAAACATCATAAGAAAAGCAGAGTTAGGGCCTTTGCAGACTGCCAGAAATAGTGCACATTAAATTGAGGCACTGCCCTGGCTCAGTGTTAGGGAATCATGGGAACTGTAATTTATTGTGGCACCAGAGCTCTCTGACAGAGAAGGCTCAATGTCCCAGAAAAAAATTACAGTTCCCATGACTCCCTAGCACTGAGCCAGGGCAGTGCCTCAATTTAATGTGCAGTATTTCTGGCAGTCTGCAAAAGCCCATAGATTCAGAAGATGGAGGAGTGAAGATAGAGGAGGAAGGACCATCAATGACCTAAGATATGCAAATGACATGATAATACTGGCAGAAGACATCACAGACTTGGAACAGTTACGGAGGAAGGTCAGAGATGAAAGTGCAAAGGCAAGGTTAATGCTGAACATAAAGAAAACAAAATAATGACCACAGAAGAAATACATAAATTCAATCTAGACAATGAGGAAATTGAAATAGTCAAAGGATTTCCATACCTAGGATCAAGCATTGACCAGAGTGGAGACTACAGTCAAGAAATAAGACTAGGCATAGGTAAGGCAGCTATGAAAGAATTGAAAAAGATACTGAGGAGCAAAGATATACAACAAAGTACTAAAGTTAGAATCATGCAGGCAATAGTATTTTCCATCGCCATGTATGGATGCGAGAGCTGGAAAGTGTAGGAAGCAGACAGAAAGAAAATCAATGCATTTGAGATGTTGTGCTGGAGGAGAGAATTTAGGATACCATGGCTAGCCAAAAAGTCAAACAAATGTATACTTGAACAGATCGAGCCAGAATTCTCCCTGGAAGCCAAGATGATCAAATTGAGGCTGTTATATTTTGGCCACATAATGATAAGATATAAATCACTTGTGCTGACCGAATGGTCGTAATAAAGAAAATAATAATAATAATAATAAATTTTGATATAAATCACTAGAAAAAACAATAATGCTAAGTAAGGTAGAGGGTAGAAGAATGGGAAGACCACAGGCAAGATGGATGGACTCAGTCAGAGGAGTCACAGGCATGAATTTGCAGGGACTGAGCAGAACAGTGGAGGATAGATAGTCTTGGAGGTGTCTCATCCATAGGGTCACCATGACTTGGGCCCAACTGAAGGCAGTTAGTAGCAAACAACAAAAGCCTCCTTGAATCCCATGTCAGAAGGAAGACTGGCAATACAGTTATTTAATAAGTACTCAGCTGCTCCAGGATGAGGAGCTAGAGCAGATTAACACTCATATGACTGCTTCCCAGCAAGTTAAGGGATGGAGAAGAAAAACAAAATAAAATTGAATAATTGACATAACATCAGTGGGCCCTTGACTAGTCAGTAGAAGTGTTTCTGAGAAAGATTTTTAACTCTAGTGAGAGTGATGCTGAGGGCTTAGTTGGGATTTACCCATGGAAGCTTCAAAAAAAGAATCAACAGTACTTGTGTGGTTGCACAACACAGCAGAACATTGAGGCATGGAATAATCCACTACTGATGACGGGGGCCTAGAGCAGGAGGGGCCAGAACAAGAGCACAGGCTTGAACAGGAGCACACAAAGCTGTGTAGCTGATGCAGGAGATACATTCATGAAGTGCTTACAAGCTTTAGGTTCAACCTCTTATTTTTCAACAGGCTATACCTGGGGTAGGCAACTTTTTCTTACCTGGGGCCGGTCCACTGGTCTTCCGGCTCTTCCACGGGCCGAGGGGAGGGGAAATGGAGCCCCATGCGCATGCTCGTGCATGCGCAGTACTTCCAGCATACTGCGCATGCGAGTCGCGGCCGCCATTTTGTTTTCCAAAATGGCAGCCACGACTCGTTCATGCATGCGCAGTACTCCGGCACATGTGCAAACGAGTCGCGGTGCCATTTTGGGAAAACAAAATGGTGGCCGCGACTCACACAGCAGCAGTGGGGCGGCAGGCGGCAGTGGGGGCAGCGGCAGGACCGGGCTGGGGCCGGTCCAAAGGCCTGTAGGTTGTTGACCCCTGGGCTATACTGTGTCTTCTCAGCAACAATTGAATTCCCTTCTAGGGTCAGTGAATTTAGGAAATTCAATTATTTTCGTACTTGGACAATATCCTACTGAAAGCTTGGAGCAGATGCCAGGCAGAAAGGTATCTCAAATTGACTCTTTAGTAGCATGGATTTCTGATAAACATGAAGAAAAGCCATTATAAGAAAGAAAGTTCAGGACTTTTCTAGTCAGTTCTTATTCATTGGCTTTCCCTTAAGCTGGTGTTGCAGAAACCTAGTCTTCAAAAGGCAGTTGTGAACCCCTCTGACAAGGTCATTTTTCATGTAATAGCAAGGCTAAATCACTTGGTAATCAAAACTATACAGACTTTTAAACTGTTGAGTTCAGTTTCATTCATATATCTCTCTTAAATTGCCCTTCTTGATGGCAGTTTACAGGAACCAAGCATATTTTGGAACTAGAAAGATCGATCAGATAATATTTGCATTTTGGAAAGCTGGGGAGAGGGTTGCTGTTCATCACTGTGTGCCTTTCTCTTTTAGAACAGTGATCTTAATGAAGCAGGCATGACACACATTAGGTGGACACAGAGCCATTAAGACTTGTATTTGTAGAACTTCATTGTTCAGAGACACAGAGCAGTGACATGGTCTCCCCACCAACACTTTCTTGGTGAGGAAGACCACTTGTTAAACTATAGCTATAAACTACAGTGATTTAAAGGCTTGCATCACTCAGTTTATGTGACACAACACATCTCAAAACCAATACATTTCATGACTTATTTTTTCTAGCAGTGTGTACCTAACGTATGTAAGGCTGTGAAAACGTAGGCCCTGGTGTATTCACTAGATATTACAGACTAGATAGCGAGCACTTAGCTTAGGGGCAAAACAGTCTGCCCCTTCCGAAGCCAGATTGGGGCCACAGCAACTACATGCCGTGGCCCCAATCTGCCTTTTTGCTGGCCAAAAAAGGAGCAGTAAACAGCTGTTCTTTTGGGCTGGCAAAAAGTCAACTTTTCCGCCCCACTGTGACTTGAAGTTGGCTTTAAGGTGCTGTGATGGCATGCAGCATCTAAATGCTGTGCTGCTGGAGCTCCTGGAAGTTGGCCCCTGTGTAAATGGCCAGGCAGCTTGGGAGCGTGTGGCATGTAAACGCCGCACTCCCAGGCCACCCAGAAGGCAGCGCAAAAGGACTGTTTTGGCCCTATGCCTACCTTTTTGAGAAGTGTTTTAGAATTGTAGAAGCTGCCACCACCCTGTCTTAATATGGATTTGTCGGGCTACTTCCTGTTTATGAAAGTCTCAGTCAGATGGAGATTGGAACAATGGTTGCTTGTTGTGATGTGGTATATGAGGGACTAACATCCCTGCCTTCACAAGTCACTGGTAACTTATTTTGCTAGCCTGCAACTGCCATACTAGAGGAGTCTGTCCTCTCAGTGTGAAGGAAGCTAGTCTGTCTGCCTTAATTTTATTCCTTTAATCTTTCAGGCTTTTAATGCTCTGTTTAATAGCTTTTCATGGAAGGGGCTGGTGGGTGGAGCTAGGGATCCCAATATAAAACAGACATAAGTAACCATAGAATCTTTGCCTATACTATGTGGTACTGGATGTTAATCTCCTACGTCTCAGACTAGAATAGACATTCACAGTAACAGTCTTTTCCCTAATAATATGATACATATTTTCAGAGGCTTGTGGAAGTATAGCAGTCTATCAAGGTCCACAGAAAGAACCAGATGACTATTCTAATTTCAAAATTGAAGACTCTGTAGCAACTTTTCAAACTCTTCAACAAATAATATCTGTGGTAGAAGACCTGAATGAACATCATGACAGATATCGGAAGAAAAGATCATCTAGTGCTAAATATGGCAGTGAGTAAGTATTGTAGCTACTTCTACTTTAAAGATAGCTCTGGCTTCTGACAAAATTTAAATATATGTTAATGTTATTCTGTCACCAAGTAGGTGCCTTGTATCATCATAAATCCTATCAAACAAATTGATATCAAATAAATTATGCAAGTGTGCCCTGTTTGCATATTTAGCATTGTAAAGAACAGGAAGCATACAGTGAGAATAGATGGCCAGTTCTTGCAACGGAGGAATATAAGAAGTAGGGTCCCTTAGGGATCTGTATTGGGACTGGTGTTTTTAGCCTGTTGGTACACAATCTGGAATTAGGGATAAGTAGTGAAGAGGGTAAGTTTGCTGAGGGCACTTGTTTATTGAGGGTGATGGGAATAAATCACATTGTAAAGACCCCCAAAAGATCTCACCAGACTGGAAAAGTGGACAGTAAATTAGCAAATTAGATTCAGTGTAAGCAACTAGATTTAACATCTCAAGGAAGCAGAACCCCCACCCTTCTCTAACTACCTCTAATGGAACATGACCAGTTTTAAAAAAATCTTGTTAAGTAATGATATAAATCCAAAGTAGCTTAAATTCATAGTTAATGCTGGACTGCACCAGGAGTTTTGCAAACTGTAATGATTGGGAAGTATAGTTACTTTTTAAAGGTTGGTAAAGGTATTCCCCGTTGACAAGGTTGTCAAGTTGTGTCCGACCGTAGGGGGCAGTGCTCATCTCCGTTACTAAGCCGAAAAGCCAGCATTGTCAGAGACTACTCTGTGATCATGTGGCCAGCATGATTGCACAGAACGCTGTCTAGCTACTTTTTCAAGTGAAAAAATGAAATATTTGTCCTAATTTTAAGACACTGTTGCCATAAAATGGTAGATGTGATTTCTATTTCTTTCTTTTTCCAGAGAAAATCCAATTGTTGGGAAAATTTCCTAATCTACAGCAGAGATGAATTTTGAAGAAACTGTAGTAGTTTTCTTTGGTTCTGTGCTGATTCAGAATATTTAAGAGTGTACCCTACATGAAAATTAATTATGCTCACAATCTATTTAATATTTAATAGGGGAAAAGACCAGCTCGGGAATTGATTTTTTAATTTAATTTAATTTTTTACTTTTTTATTGGAGTGGAAGAAGCATTTCTATATTGCTCAGAGAACTTTTAAAAGTTCCAGAAGATACAAGAAACTAAAGCTTCTAGAACTGGAAGGAACATCAAGGAATAAGCTTTCTAAGGGAGAAAAATACCTACCACTGCAGAAGGGATTTTTGTGTCTGCCAAGATAATCATCAGTTTAATATGTGAATCATCAATACCTTTTTTGTGGACATTAAGTATTGGCAAAAGAAATCTCAACAGATGGCAGAAAGATTTGAAGCTTTACATTCATCGCACAGCCACTTTTAATATTGTCCTTTCTTAATCTACAGTAGATGTTTTATAAAGGAAAAAATGGTGGTACATGTTAAATGTGCATTGACAATTAGTGATACATTATTTAAGTGATATTACTGAAGCAGGACAAGTCAGGGAGTCTATGCATCTTGTTTACAATTGGAGTGAGTAGTGAAAGGAGTGACATAGGACCACTGCATGTATTTTGTCTTCTTAAACAACCTGTTGTTAGTAATTTCTTTGGCAATCGGCTGTTTCAGAAATACAACTACATCATGCAGTTAGGGAAATAATTGGTTGATTATGAGGTGATACCTACAAATAATGGGGGGGGAAACAACCCAATCAATAGGATTTATACACTGGACATGTGTCACATCCAGTTACAACAGATTTTTAAAAATCACTCCAAGCACTTTAGATATCTGGATAGTCCCAGATTATATTTCTAGATACTTTGTAGTATCTAAACATTATGATCAGTTGAATGATCACTATTGTGGCTTAAGACAATGCGTTTGTGAACTTTTTTATATCTAGTTTTTTTACTTGCCAAATGACATTTTGGACTTAGCTTTGCCTTTAGAAGCTATTTATCTTGCCTTGTTGATATATTTCTAGTGCTGATGGGCTGGTTAGTGTCTGTATTTAATGAATGGCAACAAATTATCACTTGGGAGAAGAGGATAAGCTTCCTTTAATCAGTATTATTGGATGTGGTACTAAAACTCATCTTGGGAGCAGTTTGCTGAGCATTATAAAAACTGATATATTTCCACAGTAATCACAGCCATGATACTTATACATCATTCTTTTTGGCTTATTTTTTAACATTTCTGTTTTTATTATTATTTGCCACAATTGTAGATAATGTATTAATTATTCAATAGAAATCTGAATTGAAATTTAGAAGTTACAAGCTGCTTGAATTACTACATCAACTGCTACTAGTATGGCATCTCCTGTAAGAAAATGGGGGGGGGAACCCTGTACATAGGATTAAACAGTCTCATCCCAAAGTTTTCTGTACAACCATAAAAAATGAATGCCCTGAGTAGGACATCTTTTGGAACAGCTAATATCCATGCATTGTTACTAAATACTTTTGATACTTCCATGAGTTTTGAACTTAGCTAGCCATGAAGCATGGTGAAAAGGGAACCTTTGTTCAAGAAACACATTGCATTGGATGTGTGGTCTTAGCTGTTCCATTTTGTGATGCATGGGTTTTAATCAGTGTGAATAGAAACCAGAATGGATTACTAACAGAACGAATGACACAGGTTGTATAATTAGAACACTTGAGGTATAAACAAGTCTAGGAAACTACAACTGGATTATAATTCATAAACCCCATGTTATATGTGGTGTTTCAAGTATGATGTGTAATATATACAGTGGGGAGACTAATCAGATAAGTTATCCATCTTTACTATCTTTACCTTTGTCTGATTTCATTTTAAAGATTTTAAAACTTATGCTTAATACTGGCACATTTTGAATTCTGTACTGAGTTCCTTAAATTCCTTTCATGCACGCATGAATAGAGGAAGCTAAGCTAGCCCAAGAACTCTTGTAGTAAATCCCTTTACATTTACAGAAAGCAGGGGAGAAAGAAAGGAGATAGAAACAGGATTTGCCTGTGTCCAAATACATCATAAAAATGATATCTGTTGATTTATTACATTGTCTTGGAGATTCCAGTAACAAAGATAGAAAATGGTTCACAAGTATTTGCATTACATTCTGCAGTTCAGTCTTTGTGTCATCTTCATGAAGTAATACATTCCTGCCTTGTTCATGATGTGATAATGCAGAAGGCTGACAGTTTGCACATGACTAAAAATCCTTATTTTCTATATTATTTCAATACTTTTAGCCTTGCCCCCATCATTATGCTCATATTAGTTGCATGTAAGTTAAATTATAAAATCTACAGTAATGAAGTGACTCTACTTGTGGAGACTAACTATGCAATTTGAAATCTTGCAAGGTTGGGATCCTAAAACACTTAAAGAGAGCACCCTTGGTTGCAGAGGTTCCCTAGTGCAGAAATCACAGCTAAATTTCAGTGCAGTGTGTATACAAAAGTGGAGACCTGAAGCTTAAGTCATATAATCCCTTTCTCCTTTTCACAAAACTAACCACTGAAGTATTTCAAAATTGCTGTTAGACTGATAAGGATACACTTCTGTAGAGAGGCATTCTGAATGTACAGGTTGAAAGGTATTAGACCTTGTGGAGAAAATGAAGAAGTATAATTTTTGTGGTTCTGACAGCATTGCGTTGTTTGATGTGTTGTGGAGATACAACCTGGTTTTCCACAGAATATTCCTTCAGTGGGGTTGCAGATAATTGCAGCCCAATGAAAAGTATATCTGTATCTGTTTAGAAGCATTTTCTTTGCATGTCATCACTGCTTCTTGTGTGTGAAGGAAGTCATTTTGATTACAAAAGTACCTGTTCTTAAAGAATTAAGTTCACTGTTACCTACTTGGTGCACTTGGGTATTATCTAGAACATTCACTATACAAATACTCAACTGTTGAGACCTTCAATTCTGGTACCACTTTCATCATTGCTTTATCATTCTTTCTGTTTTTGCATTTGACGAAGTGGGCTTTCCCCATGAAAGATTAATGCCACAGAAATATCTTCCTTTTTAAAGTGCCACAGGATATTTTCTGTATTCATTCTGTTAATCCTTCTAGTTGCTATTACTGTATTTCTGAAAGAATTCACTCCTTTTGTTTTTAGAATAGTGAATTCCATGATTGTACTTGTACCAGTGAACAAAGCATGACACTTAGTGTTGAGTGCCATCATTTTGCAGACAATAGTGTTGAAAGATGTATATTTATATTAGATTATGTAACACTGAGTAAATTGGGATTACTTCTTAATCAGTTCAATCTCTGCATCTTCCTACCTGGTTCATTTTTTTAAAATGAGGTTTTTAAATCTCCACAGCTTCATGTATGGGAATGGGTTCATTCAGCTTGAAGGTCCTTTTTGCCCACTCTCATTGACCATTGAGCATATATAAATTGCAATATGCAACATATTTTGCATGGTGAGGCTTAGGATCTTTACCTGCATACTACCTTGTTTTACAAGATTTCTAGACAGGAGGGGTACATTCACTTTTCTGTTGTAACTAGTGAGTGGCACTATTTATCTTGTAGATGCATGACATTTAGGAAGGAGAAACACAAAGGGCTCTGTCAAGCTGTATACTGATCTGGGGAAAGAAGTTATAAGA
Organism: Phrynosoma blainvillii; assembly: GCA_026167975.1. Lineage (NCBI taxonomy): Eukaryota > Metazoa > Chordata > Lepidosauria > Squamata > Phrynosomatidae > Phrynosoma > Phrynosoma blainvillii. The sequence goes on along the minus strand of JANUYF010000003.1, from coordinate 46,384,195 downwards.
ACCATATCCATAATGAAATAGAGCATCCTTAGATTCCTCATGCAGATTCTGAAATGTATGTTTTACCTTTTATCAGTTTTCTACAAATGTTAAGATGTACTTGATGGCCTTTCAATAATTCAGTAACATTCAGTAATTATTTCTATTAGTAAATCTTGTTTGTCCTTTTTTATCCAGTACTCACATAACCTGACCATTCTTTGGGAAGTAGTGCACTTTCAGAAGTTAAGGTACCATATTGTGTAGATTTATAACTATGAGCAGGAATGAAAGAAAGTTCAAATTCCACACATCAGTATCAGTGCTTTTTGGTACATGATCAGGTGCCAGCGATATTTCTAGCCTTGCCTGTGCAATTGTTTTTGGCAATAATATAATTCAAATCGAATAGATAATCCAGAATTATGTTTTGTACAGTAGAATGTTAAATGTTTAAAGGAGTTTCTACAATTACTAGCTTTGAAATAAAGACTGCTTGACAATTAGCTTTGGTTGACGTATAAATTTTACAATGTATTTTTAATTTGTTAGGATGATGTATTGAATGTATTTTATTTAAAGTTTATTTTCTTAAAAAGTATTAAAGTTCAGTAGAATTGTTTGAAACTTGAATGCTGCATTCAATTTTAATGTGTTGAACATTTTCAAATGATTAAAAATGTAAAGATCCTTCTCTGCGGTGGATACTAAAAGGTTTTTTGTTTTATGCCCTTCCTTATCAAACACACTGGAAATATAAATTGGCAAAGTATGTACATCACCTTCTTGATCAAATTTTCTGAATGAAAGAAATTGCAGTAATTAACAAAGTATTATTTCTGCATGATTATTAAAAGGGATTATTTATAAAGTAAACATGGAACACTCTGTTATAGTTGGTACAACAAAAAAGGGTTGTGAGCATTTTAAAAATATAACTCATTTCACATGGGATTACAGGAAAAATAAATTTTTGAAGAGGGAATTCTTCTAACGATGGAGGGAAGGCATCCAGAAGTGGGCTACTCTTCCTCATCGCATCAGTAGGCAGGGCTTAAATTTTGAGAGTCACTGGTAAGAGGGGCAGCCCTCCCTAGTTATCAGTTTAGTTCCTATAACTGATCCAACTGTGTTATTTTCCTGAAGGAGAGGCTTTAATCTGTGAAGATGTGAGATTACTGATTTCCTCCTCCCCCCCCCCCCCCGGTCCCCTATGCAGCCTCAAAAATGTGCCCTAGAGAGCTGAGAAGCCTGCATAGAGGAAGGACATGAGAGAAAGTTGCAATCCACTAGCAAAAGTCTGCTAGCACAACATTGATTTTTTTAAAAAAAATTGCTATATCAACTGTAGCTTCAGCCAAAAATTATGGGTCCTCCAGTTTAGATTAGTTTTTAGGAAAATTTAAAATGAGGAGGTATGCACATTTTATCTGCAAAAAATGGTTGAGAAAAGGGGAGACGCAAAATAGAATTCTAAGAAAACTAATTGTAGACACTGTCTAAAATGTACTATATTATTTTAGACACATTCATTGTCAGAAACAGTCTTAACTTTCTACTGGGTTTGATCCTCTTATGTTTAATTGTTGTTGTTAGCTGCCCTCAAGTCGGCTCCAGTTCATGGTGACCCTGTGGATGCGACATCTCCAAAAATCCCTATCTTCCACTGCCTTGCCCAGATCCTGCAAGCCCTTGTCCATAACCCCCCTGATCAAGCCTTTCTATCTGTTTGTAGTCTTCCTCTCTTTCTTTTTCCCTCTACCTTTCCTAGAATTAATGTGCTTTTTTTTTCTAGTGATCCATGCCTTCTCATTATATGGCCAAAGTACAATAGTCTCAACTTGATTATCTTAGCTCACAGCAGAGCTCTAGTCTGATCTGTTTAAGAACTCATTTGTTTGTCTTCTTGGTTGTCCATGATATCCTAAATAATCTTCTCCAGCACCACATTTCAAATGAGTTGATTTTCTTTCTGTCTGTTTCCTTAACTGTCCAGCTCTCACATCCATACATGATGATGGGGAATACAATGGCCTGGACGATTCTGACTTTAGTGCTCAGTTGTATGTCTTTGCTCTTCAGTATCTTTTCCAGTTCTTTCCTAGCTGCCTTTCCTATTCCTAGTCATCATCTTATTTCTTGACTGCAGTCTCCATTCTGGTCAATGTTTAATCCTAGATATGGGAATTCTTTTAACTATTTCAATTTCCTCGCTGTCTAGATTGAATTTGTGTATTTCTTCTGTGGTCATTATTTTTGTTTTCTTTATGTTCAGCATCAGACCTGCCTTTGTACTTTCATCTTTGACCTTTCTTATTAACTGTTCTAATTCCTGAATGTCTTCTGCTAATCTTATAGTGTCATCCACATATCTTAGGTTGTTAATATTGTTTCATCCTATTTTAACTCCTCCTTTTTCTGATTCTAATTCTGTTTTTCTTATGATGTTTTCAGCATATAAGTTAAACAAGTAGGGTGATAGGATGCAGCCTTGCATGACCCCTTTGCCTATAGGGAACCACTCTGTTCCCCCAAATTCTGTTCTGACGGTGGCCTCTTGTCCTTGATACAGATTCCTCATCAGGACTATCATGTTTAGTAACTTTCAAAAAAGAAAGCTGTTACAACATGGCAGTGCTATGATGTTAATCAGGTTGATAATTGTATAGGGTTACTGGCAATAGGAGATGCAACTATCATATCAGAAGCTCATTTAAAAAATCTAAGCTATTTTTACCATTTTGTCCTGATTCTGTAGCTAAAATCATAAGTTTTGGAAAAACAGATGGATGATGTGGACATCAGCAGTTCTTTAATGTATCACCTTAATTTGTGTGATAATGGTGTCACCATCAAACATAGTAGCAGAATCAGGGTGCTCTGCCAACTTGTTAAAAGATTGAAAATACATAATTTGTGAGATGTTTACTGTAAAGTGGCAGCTTATCAAATACAATATCAAGCTACATTTAGTTGTTGAGAATGGCATAGCTCTGAATGTTAACTATAATACATTAGCTATGAGATTTTAAAAGATTATTTTTTTTCCAAATAGAAATAAAAGAGTTTCCAAATAGCTGTGTTAAACTCCCTACAAATTAATGCAATATGTATTCCTAATTTTAACTAATTTAGACATGAATGTATCACCACTCAGATGTTGAAATATTGTATTTGGCATCCTCTTTTAAGTTACCATGTTTGTTCGTTTTAAATAACAAGAAATATGTATGTTAGAAACCTAATGGCTCATCCCTAGAGGCAGTAGTAATTTTGACAATACTAGACTCCAACCATACATGGAAAGAGAGATCCCAGAGGTCCAAGCAGGGTTCAGGAAAGGAAGAGGTACTAGGGATCACATAGCAAACATACGATGGCTAATGGAGCACATCAGGGAATTCCAAAAGAAAATCAGCATGTGCTTTATAGATTATAGCAAAGCCTTTGACTGCATAGACCATGAAAGGCTATGGAGTGCCCTTAAAGACATGGGAGTGCCAACACATCTGATAGTCCTAATGAGGAGTCTGTACTCAGGACAAGAGGCTACTGTCAGAACACAGAGTAACAGAATGGTTCCCAATTGGCTAAATGGTCAGACAAGGTTGCATCCTTTCATCCTATTTGTTCAACTTGTATGCAGAACATATAAGAAAAACAGGCTTGGACACAGAAGAAGGAGGTGTGAAAATAGGAGGAAGGAATATTAACAATTAAGATATGCAGATGACACCATAATAAAAGCAGAAAACCTCACAGACCTGGAACACCTACTAAGGAAAATCAAAGATGAAAGTGCAAAGGCAGGCTTAATGCTGAACATAAAGAAAACAAAAACAGTGACCACCAAGGACCTTCACAGGTTCAACTTAGATAATGAAGAAATAAAAATAGTAAAAGGATTCCCATACCTGGGATCAAACATTGATAGAATTGGGTACTGCAGTCAGAAAATCAGAAGAAGACTAAGAATCGGGAGGGTGGCTATGAAAGAATTAGAAAAGATCCTAAAGAGTAAAGCTATACAACTCAGCACAAAAGTTAGAATCATACAAGCCATTGTGTTCCTTATTACCATGTATGGATGTGAGAGCTGGACATTAAAGAAATATGATAGGAAGAAAATCAATTCATTTGAGATGTGGTGCTGGAGAAGCGTGTTGAGGATCCCATGGATAGCCAAAAGGACAAACAAGTGGGTTCTAGAGCAGATCAAACTGGAAAGCTTCCTGGAAGCCAAGATGACCAAACTGAGGCTGTCATACTTCGGACACATCATGAACAGAGAGGACTCTTTGGAAAAACCAATAATGCTGAGGAAGATGGAGGGAAGAGAGGAAGGCCGCAAACCAGACAGATGGCCTCTATTAAGGAGGTCACGTGTATTAAGGGGTTGCAGGAATTAAGCAGAGCAGTGGAGGACAGGAGGTCTTGGAGATGTCCCATCCATAGGGTCACCAGGAGTCGAGATCAACTCAAGGGCAATTAACAACAAAGGTTTTGATTGTAAGTACAACATGAGGTTAAATATAGAACACCTAGATTATTCATATCAAAACATCTTTCCTTCCTTCCTTCCTTCCTTCCTTTCTTAATTTATATGCTGTCTTTCTCCCAAATTGGTATTCAGGGTGGCTTACAATTTTTAAAATGTAGGAGCCCTGGTGGCGCAGTGGTTAAATGCCTGTACTGCAGCCACTCATAAACCACAAGGTTGTGAGTTCAATACTAGCCAGGGCTCAGGCTTGACTCAGGCCTGCATCCTTCCGAGGTCGCTAAAATGAGTACCCCACTGTTGGGGGGCAATGAGCTTACAGTTATAAACCGCTTAGACCAGGGGTAGGCAACCTTTCCCCTTTAAGGGCCGAGGGACTTCAGCTCCCAGAAGTCTCAGCCATGTTGGCCAATAGTCCCATGTTGGCCAATAGCTCCTGGGATTCTGGGAGCTGAAGTCCCTCGGCCCTTAAAGGGGAAAAGTTGCCTACCCCTGGCTTAGACACTGCATAGCGCGGTATGAACAACAGCCAGCTTGCCACCTGAGAGGAACCTCTCCTGGACTCTGACCTTCCTTCCTTCTTCCCACTGTCCGGGGCTCCTTGGAAGTAGCAGTAGTACCTTCAGCTCGGCAGGGAGAGAGGTGGGGCCGGACTTTCCCCTTAAAAGGGCACTGCTCTAGCCCTCCCCTCCTCTGAGAACAACAGCCAGCTTGCCACCTGAGAGGAACCTCTCCTGGACTCTGACCTTCCTTCCTTCTTCCCACTGTTCGGGGCTCCTTGGAAGTAGCAGTAGTACCTTCAGCTCGGCAGGGAGAGAGGTGGGGCCGGACTTTCCCCTTAAAAGGGCACTGCTCTAGCCCTCCCCTCCTCTGAGAACAACAGCCAGCTTGCCACCTGAGAGGAACCTCTCCTGGACTCTGACCTTCCTTCCTTCTTCCCACTGTTTGGGGCTCCTTGGAAGTAGCAGTAGTACCTTCAGCTCGGCAGGGAGAGAGGTGGGGCCGGACTTTCCCCTTAAAAGGGCACTGCTCTAGCCCTCCCCTCCTCTGAGAACAACAGCCAGCTTGCCACCTGAGAGGAACCTCTCCTGGACTCTGACCTTCCTTCCTTCTTCCCACTGTCCGGGGCTCCTTGGAAGTAGCAGTAGTACCTTCAGCTCGGCAGGGAGAGAGGTGGGGCCGGACTTTCCCCTTAAAAGGGCACTGCTCTAGCCCTCCCCTCCTCTGAGAACAACAGCCAGCTTGCCACCTGAGAGGAACCTCTCCTGGACTCTGACCTTCCTTCCTTCTTCCCACTGTTCGGGGCTCCTTGGAAGTAGCAGTAGTACCTTCAGCTCGGCAGGGAGAGAGGTGGGGCCGGACTTTCCCCTTAAAAGGGCACTGCTCTAGCCCTCCCCTCCTCTGAGAACAACAGCCAGCTTGCCACCTGAGAGGAACCTCTCCTGGACTCTGACCTTCCTTCCTTCTTCCCACTGTTTGGGGCTCCTTGGAAGTAGCAGTAGTACCTTCAGCTCGGCAGGGAGAGAGGTGGGGCCGGACTTTCCCCTTAAAAGGGCACTGCTCTAGCCCTCCCCTCCTCTGAGAACAACAGCCAGCTTGCCACCTGAGAGGAACCTCTCCTGGACTCTGACCTTCCTTCCTTCTTCCCACTGTTCGGGGCTCCTTGGAAGTAGCAGTAGTACCTTCAGCTCGGCAGGGAGAGAGGTGGGGCCGGACTTTCCCCTTAAAAGGGCACTGCTCTAGCCCTCCCCTCCTCTGAGAACAACAGCCAGCTTGCCACCTGAGAGGAACCTCTCCTGGACTCTGACCTTCCTTCCTTCTTCCCACTGTTCGGGGCTCCTTGGAAGTAGCAGTAGTACCTTCAGCTCGGCAGGGAGAGAGGTGGGGCCGGACTTTCCCCTTAAAAGGGCACTGCTCTAGCCCTCCCCTCCTCTGAGAACAACAGCCAGCTTGCCACCTGAGAGGAACCTCTCCTGGACTCTGACCTTCCTTCCTTCTTCCCACTGTTTGGGGCTCCTTGGAAGTAGCAGTAGTACCTTCAGCTCGGCAGGGAGAGAGGTGGGGCCGGACTTTCCCCTTAAAAGGGCACTGCTCTAGCCCTCCCCTCCTCTGAGAACAACAGCCAGCTTGCCACCTGAGAGGAACCTCTCCTGGACTCTGACCTTTCTCCTCGCATTCCATTGTCTGGAATTCCCTGGAAATTACAGCAGTAACACCTTCTGCTTGTAGAGAGAGGGGCAGGGCAGCATCCCCTCAGCCTTTCTTCCCTCCACCACTCTTAAAATCTGGGTCGCTTATCATAGCTACCCCTTTCTTCTCTGTCAATTCCTTCATGTCTTGGGATCACCAGCCTATTCCATTCACCATTGTTGGACTCTTTCTATGTGTTTCTGCTTTTCTCTCTTCTGCATTTTCTCCAGCTATCTGTCTCTTACCCAATCCTCTCTCTCCTATGGCTCCTCGCACCTCTCCTTCTCCCTTTCTTATCCCCATCCGTCCCCTTCCCAATTCCCAACTCCCTTTCTCTTGCGCTCTTTGGAATTGCCGCTCTGCTGCTTCAAAAGCAACGGCGATCCACGATCTCTTTCTGTCACAATCATTTAACCTTCTCGCTCTCACCGAAACTTGGCTTCCGGCCCATGATACCGCTACCTCTGCTGCCCTTTCTTTTGGCGGTCTTTCCTTTACCCACACTGGCCGCCCTGAGGGTCGTGGAGGAGGGGTCGGCATCTTATTATCCAAGTCCTGCCAGTTTCAGGTTCTCTCTCCTCCCCCCAGTTATTCTTTTTCCTCATTTGAACTACACTCCATTAGGCTCTTTTCTCCTCTGCAACTTCGGGTTGCTATCATCTATCGTCCCCCTGGTTCAGCTTCCCAGTTTTTCACAGATTTCGAGTCTTGGCTGACATTTTTTCTTTCAGATACTGTCCCCTCCTTGATTTTAGGTGACTTTAACATCCACCTGGATGATCCCAAGAATTCTTATACATCTCGCTTTAGTTCTCTCTTAACTTCCTTCGGCCTCCAGCCACATTCTAATGCTTCAACCCATTCTCTTGGTCACTGCCTCGACCTAGTTCTCCCCGCCAAGTGTGTCATCTCCGACTACTTGGCTTCTGCCTTTCCACTATCTGATCATCACCTACTCTCCTTTACTCTTACCTACATCCCACCTCCCCGCCATACCGTTCTCCGCCAGTTCCGTGATCTTCATTCTCTCAACCTTAACAATTTCACTCAGACCTTAGACTCATCCGTTGTTTCACTCAATCTTGGGGACTCTGCTGACTCAGCTATGTCTTTATTGAATTCTACTCTCTCCTCAACTCTTGACAGCTTTGCCCCAGTATCTACGCGCGTGTCTTCCTCTTCCTCTATGACTAGGCCTCAGCCCTGGATTACTCCCATTGTTAGATTTCTCCGGTCCTGCTCTCGAGCAGCTGAACGTCTCTGGAGAAAGTCCAGGGAGTGGGCCGATTTTATCCATTATAAATTCATTCTGTTATCTTTTTCACGCGCTTTGTCAATGGCAAAACAAGATTACTTTAAATCATTGATCTGCGCCAACGAGAGGCGCCCGCAGCGTTTGTTCTCCTCTTTCAATACACTGTTAAAACCCCCTCCACCTTCTAATCCTCCATTATTTTCTCCCTCCGACTTCGCCAATTATTTCATTACAAAGATCAATACAATTCGTTCTGAGTTAACTCTTCCTGATTTGCCTCCTACTACTAATCTTCTCACCCCTCCTGTTAAAAAATTTTCTGTGTTTTCTTCTGTTTCTCTTGAAGAACTTTCTTCGCTGCTGAACTCATCCAAGCCTACCACTTGCTCCCTTGACCCAATTCCTTCTCGTCTTCTAATCTCTATAGGCCCCGCTTTGTTACCCTCCCTCCTTCATATTTTCAATCTTTCTCTCTCTTCGGGTTCCTTCCCCTCGGTCTTCAAACATGCCTTAGTCTCCCCCATTCTGAAAAAACCCTCTCTTGATCCCTTTTCCTTGGCTAGCTATCGTCCAATTTCTCTTCTTCCTTTTCTTTCTAAGGTGTTGGAACGAGTTGTCTACTCACGCTGTCTCGAGTTCCTTGAAACCAATTCAATTCTGGATCCCTTCCAGTCTGGTTTTCGCCCAGGGCACTCCACAGAGACGGCCCTCACTAAGATCTCTAATGATCTTTTGCGGGCCAAGACAAATGGCCTCTACTCTATACTTGTTCTTCTCGATCTTTCTGCAGCCTTCGACACCGTGGACCATTGTCTACTAATGGATGTACTCTCTGACCTTGGCTTTGCGGGCCTTGTTCTCGACTGGTTTTCATCTTACCTGTCAGATAGATCTTTTTCAGTAGTCTCGGGTGGCCAAACCTCATCCCCTGTCCCCTTATCTGTTGGAGTTCCCCAGGGCTCTGTTCTGGGTCCCCTTTTGTTTTCTATATACACACTTTCCCTTGGTAAACTCATCTCTTCATTCGGCTTCTCTTACCATCTGTACGCCGATGATACCCAGTTGTACCTTTCCGTTCCTAAACTCTCATCAGAGCTAGAACAGCAAGTGTCATCTTGTTTAACAGCTGTCTCAAACTGGATGTGCCATCGGCGTCTGAAGCTCAATATGTCTAAAACTGAGCTTCTTGTTTTTCCACCCAAGCCCACCCTTCACTATACCTTTTCTGTTTTAGTTAACAACATTTCTATTCAGCCGGTCCAGGAAGCCCGCAGTCTTGGCTTCATCTTTGATTCTTCCTTGTCATTTATCCCCCAGATCCAGACTACAGCTAAGATCTGTAGATTTTTTCTGTACAATATTGCCAAAATCCGCCCATATCTCTCAGCCTCTACTGCAAAAACACTGGTCCATGCCCTAGTGGTATCGCGTCTAGATTACTGTAATCTTCTCCTGGCAGGGCTTCCTCTCTCCCACCTCCACCCATTAATCTCTGTTCAGCATTCAGCTGCACGCATTATTTCACTTGCTCGCCGTTACGATCATGTCTCCCCTCTGTTATCTTCCCTCCACTGGCTCCCTTTTCCTTTCCGCATCAGGTATAAACTTTTGTTACTCACCTTTAAAGCCCTGCATGGGCTGGCTCCTCCTTATTTAACCGATCTCCTCTCTCCCTACATCCCTACTCGCTCTCTTCGTTCTGGCAGTCAAAGTCTCCTGGCTCAACCCAGGATTTCCTCTGCCCCGTCCCGGGTCCGTCCATTCTCTCTTGCTGCCCCTCATTCTTGGAACCGTCTTCCTCTGCATGTACGGCTCATCACCTCCCTAACCAGTTTTAAAACTGAATTGAAAACCATATTGTTTAGGGAAGCGTTCCCAGGGATTTTGTGATCGTTATCTGGCTGTTTGACAATCTGGTAATTGTTCTGATAATGATAATGATAATCTTATTGTGTTGTGATTGGTTGTTACTTGATCTTTTAATTTTCTTTTCTCTATATGGTAATTTTGTTTATTTTATTTCTTAGAGTGTACGCCGTGGGCAGGCTTTTATATTTGTAACTTTTTACTTTGTACAGCGCTGTGTATAATTACAGCGCTCTAGAAATAAAGTTTAATAATAATAATAATAATAATATATAAATGAAGCTGCTTTTATTTGTATGGAATTTTTAACGTAAGCCGTCCCGATTGCTCAGCAGAGGGGTGGGGTATAAATTATTATTATTATTATTATTATTATTATTATTATTATCATCAACAAAAGATTAAGCTAAAATGCTAGTTTACAAAGGTTAAAAATTAATTAAATGGCATTTAAAAAAATGGTTTAAAACATCCTATCCTATCTTTCTGTTATACACTTGGCCTCACCTCACATTCCTTGCTTAGGGCCTTTGCAGACTGCCAGAAATGGTGCAAATTGAGTCTACATTAACTGTCCTGGCTCAGTGCGAGGGAATCATGGGAATTGTAATTTTTTCTGGGACATTGAGCCTTCTATGCCAGAGAGCTCTGGTGCCACAAAATAAACTACAGTTCCAGTGATTCCCTAGCACTGAGTCAGGGCAGTTAAAGTGGACTCAATTTGCACTATTTCTGACAGTCTGCAAAGGCCAATAGTTAGCTTTGTTGCTGTGAGTGGATAGGAGGGACTGAAATGCAGAATAGCTATCTGAGTTTTTTAAATAAAACAAATTTCATTTTATTTCTTCAGTCCTACAGCATGGTTGCTAGGTGACCTGAAAACACTCCATTTGTAGGAAAAACAAGTTCAGAGAGAAATTCCAAAGCATGAGGGGATGCGGTAGGTGAACCACACTGTTCTATGAATTAGCTGCTAGCTAACTGTATTATTTTCAGTTGCTTTCCAAGGCAAGTAAATATACTTACATTCTCCGGTTTGGAAGTGCTCTCTGTCTTCTCCTCTGGCTGGCATATAAATGATCAAAACCCATCACTGTACGTGGTGGTGTAGCCAAAAGTGTAGTATGGGGAATTTTATTTAGTTCAAATCAAGAGGGGGTTGGCTACAAGGACTCTGCGATACCTTCTTCCACATGTATACCAAGAGTTCCGTGGATCTAAGAATTGGTGCAGAGACAGAATTCTCCAATTAAAGTATTATTTATTAAAGGGGGAAATCACACAGCAATTCACATATACACACACTTGTGCAAGGCTCAGGACATCAGGGGTTAGCTTGGAAAAGATGCTGAGGCAGAACTAACAGGCTATACTTACTACAGATGAGGCTTTCTCCAGGATCCAATTGGGTGATTGAAGTTGAGACACAGTCACAGAGAGGATGACTGAGCTGGAGCCAGATTAGAGTGACATGGAGTCCCCATGCGTCCAGGCTGACACACTGGGGGCAGAAATCTGGGTTTTTTTATAGGAAAATCTAGCCGCAGGGCAAAGGTGTGAGGCTGCCTGGGTGAGGTAATCCAGTCTGGCAATATTCAAGGGAAATGGGAGAGGATTAAGTTGTTAGCTGGCCCATCAGGTGAGACATCTACGCTATTATCGCCCATCCTTCTGATTATGGAGGTGATGGTGGTCCATTTGCAACTCCCACACTATCTGCCTAGCTCTGGGGATTGGGGATTTTCCAGTCTTCCAAGTGACTTGGGCATGACCTATTTGTCTTGCCATGGTGGCACTTGGGGTTCACTGCAGAGTGCATCTGGAGCCATGTGGAATTCATACACACACCAAATTCAGAAAAATTCACTTTTGGTAATAGTATCACTTGCAGTCCCTTGTATAAGTCCAAAGGCAGAGTGGTTTCCATTCAAAATGTAAAGAGAAGCCAGTACTCATTCCCTAAAGAAACTTGATCAACTTTATGCAATATTGTATGCAGGCAAGAGGCCAGCTGTAGCAATGAGAATGCTAGCTCTTTCATATCTGCTAAAAAGATTATCGAAAGGATGATGGTACCAAGTATGCATCTCTGTTGCTAACAATGACTTCCTGACAACAGAGTCCCAATGAGCTGATGCTTTTGAAACTGATTAGTTTGTGTTACGGTCAGTGAAAGATGTCAAGGATATTTGTTCAGAGTGGCAAGTTTAAGGGGGAGAATTGTAATATTATCTGAAGAACAGCAGTTCTTACTTCTTGGGAAGGTAAGTACAATTGGCCATCCGTATCCATGGACTCAACCATCCACAGTTTGACAATATTAAAAAGTATATATAAATTTCAAAAAGCAAACCTTGATTTTGCCATTTTATATGAGAGACTACACCATTGTATTTAATGGGACTTGAATATCTATGGATTTTGGTATCCACTGGGAGTACGGGAACCAAAACCCAGCGGATACCAAGGGCCCACTGTACTTATGCCAACTAATATCTAGCCATCTTGAATCCCATCTTGGGAGAATGGCAAAATGTAAATTCAATAAATAAAATAGTACCTATTTTATAGAGAGAACATTATTTTTATGCTTCATTTGACACAGTTGACTATACTGGAGATAGAATAGGGAGTGCCTTCCCATAAATCTATAGACTCAGAAAATATTTCAGAGATCATCTCTCCCAGTCCCCAGTCAATGCAGGAAATCATCTCTTAGCTGAGCTTAAATGTTTAAACATTTCTGAACAGGATTCTGCCACTTTCCAATGCAATCTTTTCCATTTTCAAAAAGCTTGTACCATCAAGAAGGTTTTCTGAATTTTTTATTTTTCTTGCAATCTACAATCTTTTGGATCCTGTATTCAAGAAGCTTCCCTTTGCTTTCTGCAAAATATTTAAAACTCCCTCATACCTCCTATTAATCACTTCTTTCCCAGACTATGCTTATCCGGCAACTTTTTCAACATTAATTGGATTTGATCTCCAGGCCAAATTTATTCTGCTCAAACACAATTAAATTTTGGAGCCAAAGATCAACATAGGAGAAAGGAGGACCTCTTAATCGTTTCTTCTCTAGAATTTCTTGTGCTTAAAATTGCCTTACAGAAACTACTTTCCACCCTGCAGAGAAAGAGAAATGGGTACCTAAATACCACAACATAGGAGGAGGTCTTGAGCAGGCAAATGTCCAGCTACTTTCCTTTCCCAAAGTCTGGGTCAGTTACAGCCTACTCTGTCTGAGGTTTCTATGTGCGAGAAAAACTCTGTGCACTGATGCATCTAAAGAGTACATAACATTTAATTTGGGCCTGAGCCCATTGATTTCAATGAGCTGAAACATGGTTGCATTGGAGTATGATGTTAGGATATGAATGGGATATATAGTCAAAGGTGGAATGTAAAGATGTGTGTGTGTCTGTAATTTTCCACTTGAGAACAGTTTTTGAAGTAACATAAACAATATTTTTAGAGACACAGAATAAATCAACTCCAGGTGGCCAATAAACAGAGACATCAACAATGTACTTTCCCAGTGATAAAACTAATGGAACCAGACTTTGTTATGGTTAACAAAGAGATATTAAATACGTAAATAATTGTTAGCTTGGGAAAGTTACTCACGTGGTGGATGATGGACAGCAAGAGGCTGGGTTAGCATACATCATACAGATATTATCCAATTAACATAAAGTTAACACCTAGAAGGTGGAATATGGGATGGGCTTAAAAATCCTTTGTCTAAAATTGTTTATTGTTCAAGATGTGAGCGTGTGTGGCTGACAGCAGTGGTTTTAACTGCAACAAGTTGGATCCTAATGCTTTTGGGATTGTTAAAGATGTAATCTTATATGGCTGAACTGGACAAGTTCATCACAATGGATTTTACTTAGTTATCTTATTTTTACTTTTTATATGCATTAATAAAGCTATGCTTTTGGACTTTACAATGTGTCTTCTTGACTGAGGAAGACAGGATTGCCTGGAGAAGAGAAGCTGAGCCAGTTGATGACAAATCTACACAGTGGCTGTAGATCACAGCAGCCAGTTTGTCCTGAAGACTCTGCTGGGTGCCAAAGGGCATCACTACAACACTCATCATCCACACACCAACAGTATACAAACACAACAGTATACAAACAGTATACAGTAGACACCAACACAAATTTATTCTGCTCAAACACAATTAAATTTTGGAGCCAAAGATCAACATAGGAGAAAGGAGGACCTCTTAATCATTTCTTCTCTAGAATTTCTTGTGCTTAAAATTGCCTTACAGAAATTACTTACCACCCTGCAGAGAAAGAGAAATGGGTACCTAAATACCACAACATAGGAGGAGGTCTTGAGCAGGGATATGTCCAGCTACTTTTCTTTCCCAAAGTCTGGGTCAGTTACAGCCTACTCTGTCTGAGGTTTCTATGTGCGAGAAAAACTCTGTGCACTGATGCATCTAAAGAGTACATAACATTTAATTTGGGCCTGAGCCCATTGATTTCAATGAGCTGAAACATGGTTGCATTGGAGTATGATTCTAATATGATTCTAATGTATGATCCGTTACTCATAAAATCACATTTAGACAGGTTGTTCCAAGCAATGGCATTATGATCTCTGGCCTGGTGAAGACAGTTGTAACTGTATTGTTTAGGGCTGGTGTCACTATAGCAACCTATACTGTTAGTAAGGAATGAATTTATCTGCCCACGGTTGGTGTCTTGTGCTGGTAAATCTGGCTGGAGAGCCAAATACGGAGAAGTGGGTCTATGTCAGTTTTCGCGACACATTCTAAAAATTAAGTTCCACTTTAGGATACAGAGAAAAGTGAGATTCATGTACAGAGGGTGAGTACAGCTCAATTCACCTTTTACAGGGGGTCATTCTCTCCTAACCAATGCATGCCTGAAAGTCGGGGGGGTTGGGTTTCTTCTGTGTGTGATCTCCCTTTCCGACGCCTGGTGATAGATAGTTACTCGTGTCAAAATTGCTTCAGCTTACTTCTGGTTTAATAAGACAGATAGAAGATAGAAGGAAGAAATGATTTAATTGAAGTGGGCCTTTGGTGTCTGCTGGTGTTTGGTTCCAGGACCCCCAGTGGATACCAAAATCCGTTGACACTCAAGTCCCATGGCATAATGAAATGGTGTCCCTTATATAAAATGGCAAAATCAAGGTTGCTTGGGGGGGGTTATATTTTTTTTAATAGTTTAAAGCTGTGAATGCTTGAATCCGTGGATACTGAGGGACGACTGTACTGAAATGGCCAGGTGAGTCAGCAAGGAAGAAAGTGGTTGCATAAAACCTGCCAAATTATTACCATTTGCAAGAAAGCAACCGTGGGTGTGGACTATTGCCTTCAGCCCCAGCTCTCCTGAGGCACTTGTTTGTCATCAGTGGTCCGTTCACACTACATAGTCATAGCACTATGATCCCATTATAACTGCCATGGCAATATCCTATAAAATCTCAGAGCTCTCTGGCTAACAGTTTTAAATAGTCCTCCTTACACTGCAAATCCCAGTACCATGGCAGTTAAAGCAGAATCATATTGCTGTATAATTCTGTGGCATGAAAGGGCCTCAGCTGCTGGGCTATATAGATTCTTATACTCCTCTTATTCTTATTCTAACCTTTAAGGGTAGTTCTTTATGTTCTTAACTATTACTTATTTACTTGAATGATTTCTGCTCCAGTTAAAGGGCATCCATCATCACAAATTGGCTTCAAAGGAACTTTAATAATATATATTAAGCAGCATTTGGAGAGGTGTTCTGAGAAGAATTTGTCATACCTTTCTCTCTCAAAACCCCACGATGTATGAAAGAGTGAAAAGTATACATGCTGTCAGGGGGTGGTAGGGGTGAGAGACAGAAAAAATGCAGCAAATCAGTGGCAGAACATAATTGCACACAGGGACCCCAGAACAGTTTTTGTTCTGACAAAAACATTGACAGGCAAGTTGTTACAATTTTGACTACTTCCAGGTATATTTTTTTTACAAAACAATAAAAACACAATCTATTATATTAAAATGGTCGTCGTCATCACCGTTGTCCAAATGAAAATGATTGCAATCTGAATACCATGAAATCAATAGCAAAATAATTGTCATGTAGTACAATTGATAATTCCCAAGAGGGCCCAGACCTCCCCAGCCTAATCTTAGGGCCAGGCCTGAACTCCCTCTATCCACCATGCTGGGTTCCATGTTTGCACATTATGGTTAGCATGCTGTTAGTGACATGCATAGGAATACATCCACCTTATCCCTACATATGTCATTTCTTGGTTATTACAGAGATTGGATATCCTTTACTCCTTCCACAACAACCAACCCTCCCAATTTACTACTGAATCACTGTGCACACATCCACAGCCATACTATGTCACCACAATTAAACAAAATGATTACAAAATGTCCTCTGAGGTCCTCCAGGAATCTTGGTGGATGATGGGGGGACATAGGGGACATAGCCAGACCCTTCTCCATTTCCCCTTCTGCTCTCCAACAGCCACAGAATGGACATCAATTGGGGTGGGTTGCAGCTGTCCAGTAGTAAGCACAGGGGTGTTCAATAGTCAGGTGTGGCAGTGGTGTCACTAGGGGGTGCAGTACACACCAGGTGACACTCAAGAAGATGGATGACATTCAGTTGGGCCCTACCCCCTACATCGTCTCCCATGCGTGCTCCTCTATCCCCAGGCGCATTCCTCCCCCTCGCCATCCCTTGCATACTCTTCTGTCCCCATGCCATCCCCCATGTGTGCTCCTCTGTCCCTGCTCTGTTCCCCACGCATGCTCCTCTGCCTTGCATGCACTCCTCCTCCTGTGCCATCCTCATGTGCACTTCTCTGATCCACGTGCACTCCTTACCCTGCACATGCTGCTCCCTGCCGTGCCATACTCCCTGCATTCTTCCATCCCTGTGCCATCCCCTGCACTTGCTCTTCCATACCCATGCATGTTCCTCTGTTCCTGCACATGCTTTTCCCCTGCACCATCCCCATGTGCATTTCTCTCTCTGCGCTGTCTCAGGAAGAGGTAGTGTATGCAGCCCCCAGAAGCCCCAGCCCCCACACACCAGGTGACACCAGGTGCAGGGACACCACTGAGGCGTGATGTAATTCTGTATGTGGAACTACTATGCTATGTTGTGTCATACAAGATGCCAGCCATTGTTAGATACCATGCTTAAGGACAGCCTTCCCCAATCTTGACACTTTCCACATGTATTGGACAAGAAATCTTACCATCCTCAACAACCAAACCTGTGCACAGCTGGAATGTGCCAGCTGTCATAACTTGCAAAGATGCACCATCCTGGTGCAGCACCTCCGCTAGCACACTGCAGCAGTTAGACTCTGGCTTATATGCCCTCTAACATCCCTTGTTCTCCTTTCTTTTAGCTCTCCTCCCTGATTTTGGTATAAAAATCTGTGTTAATCTATGTAAAAGAAATAGGGCTTTTAAAAAGAACATTTACAAAATGCCTGTCGGACTATACAATTTGCTCATCACGCCTGCTAACTGCTGCTGAACTTTCTGCTTTGATAATTGCAATCAACTTCTTCAATAGTTGGTGTATATATATATATATTTATCTCTTCCAATCCAGCTTTCTGTGGCAATAAAGGATTTGGAGAAAGAAGTTATGCCAAAACTAAAGGGGAAATCAAAAGCCAATTCAGATTATGTTCTCGAAAAGTTCTTGCAGACATACAAAAAGCACTGCATGATGTCCCAGACTTGTGTCAGCCTGAGTATTAAACAAGGCATACAGAAATGTATAGCAAATGATACATTAATCACTAAGGTAATAGAATTTAATTCTTTAATAGGCAATGAGAATAGATTGGTAGAAAAATTGCATTCCAAGTTGTAACTCTTTTTAAATGTATTCCTTTAGAGGGCAGCATGGATCTGTTTTCTTTAATGTAAATTATGCTGGCTCCATATTTGCCTGGAAGTGCATTAATGTGAACTTTGAAGATTGCTCTTCTTGATGGCTCCTTTATTATGCCAAGGGAAGTTAAGCTAGTTCTGTCTTCTGCTGGAAGGCAAAGACAGTTTTATTTGGCTTTTAAACTGAATTTGCTGAAGTACTGTGGGTTTTAAGTGCTGAATGGAGTTGGTCACCTAATTTTATTGATGAGCTTTTAATTGATTCTTTGATAATATTTTAATTAGAATCCTGCATTTAACTTTGTATTTTATTGCTTTTAGCCATACTGTGCACTATTTGCAGTGAAAAACTGGGATATGTGAATAGTACTACTAATCTTATAAACATATAAGCAATACCAAGGTGCACCAAAATCACACTCATTTCATGAGAAGCAAGAGCTGCTGTACATATGTTACATGACAGTGGATGTTGTTGTAGGACCATGTTGAATGAAGTTTAATACGTTTGGATTTAGTTATACTTTATTTTAATAATAATAATAATAATAATAATAATAATTTATTTCTTATATCCCACCTTTTGCCTAGGCAATCAAGGTGGCTTACAGATTAAAACACACATTACAATAAAACAATAATACAATGCCCTCCCTTAAAAGACTAAGAACAATATTAAAATAAACATATAAAATAAAACAGCACACATTCTGGGACACCAATAGGTGTGTATAGTAGAGGGTGAATAACAGGGGAGGAGCACAGAATCAGATAGTACGATCTGTTCCAGGAAGTCCTGCCGGAAGAGATCCATCTTGACAGCCTTTTTAAAGCTGTCCAGGTTGGTTATTTGACCGATCTCCTCCGGCAAGGCATTCCACAGTCTGGGTGCGGCAGCAGAGAACATCCTCTGGGAGGTTACCGCTAATCTAGTTTTTATCGGTTGCAGTAGATTCCTCCCAGAGGACCTGAGGGTGCGGGGCGGATTGTACGGAAGAAGGCGATCCCTTAGATAGGTTGGAAAGCCATGTAGGGCTTTAAAGGTAATCAGTGATTAATGACTGTGGGAATCACTACTAAACAAAAGTGTCAATGCTCATACAAAAAAACTGTCTCTCTATAGGCTGTGTGCAATTTTACATGAAATTTATATGCATATTCTACAGCACAGCCACATAAAACCTACCGTAGATAGGACTGGATATTCTTTGACCTCTTCTTAGGTAAAACCACCAACATTTTGCAGAAGAGGGGAAAAAAGGGACTCAGGCACAAAACATTACAAAAAGCCCTCTGCCATCACCATTCCCTGTGATGTATCCAAGCTAATTTTCTGCTCTGGTCTCTAAGAACACACACACACTGAGTTTTTATGGTCCAAAGACCTGACAATGCAAGCAACAAGATTACAATGTTAAATACAAAAGGGAAAAAAAGGAAATAAAACATATAGGAAGTAAAATACATTAAAATGTAAATCAAGGAATGTTAGGAGCAATATAGTTAAACATTTGTTCATCTCCCTCTAATTGACACACTGTGATTAAATTGCTTTTATGATACATTACCAGTACCCTGGCTGATTTTTAATAGTTCACTCTCTGTTCTTAATTACCATTGAGAGGAACTTAGCCACTGATAAAGAAACATTTGAACATATATCTTCTAACAAAATTTTAACATAAAACTTTTCTGACCAACCTAGCATGCAGCTCAGTAGGGGAGAGATCAGTTGTTTGTGACTCTGGCTGTAGAAGGTTCAAGATAATAATAAAATATGTGATATTGTTTCGACTGCATGAGACTCTCAAAGGCAGAGTCTTGCAGAAGTGGGCAACCCAACATACCTGCCAAGGAGTAGATCTGTGGGGAAAGCATTGCATCTGGCCTTAGTGAATTTGCTTAGTGAATAATTTGTGGTAGTTTGGCAGAGTCAGATTATTTAGATAGACAGCACTTTGGAGGGGTACCACAAACTGGATATTTAAGGCACTGGGTGAATAAGAAGTGGTGGAATTGGCCTGAAAACTACAAAACACAATATCCCACAATTTTTGTTTAACAGATTTTAATGCCATCTCATGATCCAAGTTAGAGAGCAAAGATGAAGGCAATAGAAATCACCTTTTGGGCAATAAACTTGAACCATCTGCTAGCATAGTTGTCCAAAGTAAGGTGACCTAGTAGACCCTTTGTTTGAATTTAGTAATTTGATGTCTTTCAGTCATTACTTGATTCACTTCTGCCATCTTTACTTTATTATTGCCTATTCCTGAGAAAAATGTGAGCCTAAATAACCTCAAGAAAAACAACCACCATTTTCCTCTCACACATGTAGCTTTCTATCTTCTCAAGGTATAAACTATCTATCAAAGCTAACCAGACACTCTTTACTATGGCACATTTTAAGCAAACTTTTGTTCTAGCAGAAGGCCTGTCACTAACTCCTCTGTGTTCTTCCCTAGTTTGTGCTTACCAATGTGGAAACAGCATCAGGAAACTTGCATCCTGTGTCTCTCACTCCTCTACTAAGGACAATTCGAGATGAACGATATCAATTGGGAAATGAGCTCTGTGTGTGGGGAATTCAGATTCTTCCTCAAGACATTGCTAACCTTGTATGTTTACAAAATCATATGAATTATATGAGAATCATGGTGTCAAAGTGACAGACTCGGTTTTGTCAATATGAAATGTTATAGTACAGTAGTTACTCATTGGTCTTACTTTGGGAGCATCTGCAGCAGCATTTTTTCTTTCTAAACCAAGAATGTTCTAATTTTATATATATTATTTCCTTCTCCCTATAGCTAGCCAGTCAACTCAAAAATAACTGCTAGTAACCAAGAGTAGTATGAACCAAGATCAGACAGGATCCAAGATCAGACAGAATCTAGTCCCTTTTAGGTCCTTACTGTATTTTGGGGAGATTGTTTAAAGAATGACTGTGAGTAACTATTGTTCATACTATCCTGTCTGATCTTGGTTAGCCTTGGTCAGTACATAGATGGGAAGCTGCCAATACCAGGTACTGCAGGCTATATTTCAGAGAAGGGAATTGGTGAACCACCTCTGAGTATTCCTTGCCTAAGAGAACCCTATGAAAATGTATGAGATTGCTATAATTCAACAGGTGACTTGACAGTGCACATGCACACAAAAAATGCAATATACCACTCCATTTGCAAAGTATACTATCCTTGCATTTTCGAGGAATCTATTGTCAGTCTCATCCTCCTTGAGATCCATCCTCCAAAAGCATCTGAGGAAATAGACTGCTCTTCAGGCTCATGTACAACAACTAGGAGCCCAACAGCCACTATCTCTATCTCCACCTAAATGTAAGTGCCCTGTTTCCCCACATGAAATAGTTGATGGTTTTCCAGGTAAATTTCCAGCCTTTGTAGTGCAATATGAGCTCTACATGCAACTCTGCCCTAAATATTTTCCTAATGACTGTGTCAAGGTAGAGTTTTGCTTACAACCTCTGATGCCAATGGGCAACCTTTACCTCTTGCAGGTCAGTCCACTCTTGGCAAAGTATACAGATTTCACAGAGTTGCTGTCAGCCTATGAAAACCCTCAAAAGGCTGCTACTGCCAAACATTGTACTTAGTGCCTTTGGCAAGGCTGAGAGATTGTGGCCTCCTAGGCCAGTGCAATGGAACAAGGAGGCGCTCATGGACCTGTTCAGGGAAGGCCTGGTGGATGAAATCTTGGACAAACTGGCCAGGACTGAGCATCCTGGAATCCTGAAAGCCTTGATTGAGTAATGCCTTAAAATCAACAGTTGGCTAGAGAACTGGTGACACACCCTTTGCTCTGTGGCTCCTCAGTACTGTCCAAACTAAACATAACACCCTTTTCCCCTCCTGTTTTTTGGAACCCAGAGTGAAAAACGCATGCAACTGGGAGGGGCATGGCCACAATTAACAGTAGAAGAAAACAACCACCAGTGACAGACAGATCTTTGTTTCTACTGTAGAGATTCTGGACATTTTGCCAAGCAAAGCAGCTTCATTTATATACCGCTTCATATTGCGCTAAGGGATGTCTAAGCGGTTTACAACTGTAAGCTCATTGCCCCCCAACAGTTGGGTACTCATTTTAGCGACCATGGAAGGATGCAGACCTGAGTCTAGCCTGAGCCCTGGCTAGTATTGAACTCGTAACCTTGTGGTTTATGAGTGAGTGGCTGCAGTTACAGGCATTTAACCACTGAGCCACCAGGTCTGTCCTACCAAAGAGAAATGCCCCTGCCCAGAGCTAGAGCTGGTCATAGGTCTGGGCCTTAGCCTCTCTGCTATCCTGACTAGAACCCCTTAGGGATTCATGCAGGTGACTCCTCATTGTGCCATTTGTTCCCAGGTTCAAAGGCCCTGATAGACTCAGGAGCTGTAGCAACTTCCTGGATGAAGACTCTGCTTGATGGAATCAGATCCAATGGAGCCCCATGAAATCTAAAGTCCAAATAAAGACCATTGATGGTTGGCTCTTGGCATCAGGACCAGTAACACAATCCTAATTTACTCCCCTTCCCATGACAGCCATATATGGGTGGTGTTGCAATAACTGTGAAATCATCACCTGTAGACCAATCTTGAAAAGTGTGCATTCAACTTGCCACCAATAGATTTCCTGCTGTATCACATCCTGCCAGCAGGCATTGAGATGGACCAGCCAAAGTGGAAGCCGTTGTATCCTGGGAGCCTCCTTGATGTGTAAAGGATGTTCAGAGAATCTTGGGCCTTGCCAACTATTATCACAAGTTTATCATAGACTTTGCCCAAGTCATAGCAATCAAATCACAGAACAGAGATCTGGTACCACAACCAACTACAATTCCCAGAATTCCATAGCATTGAGCTATGGCAGTTAAAAGTGGTGTCAATCCGAATTATTTTGGCAGTGCAAATGCAGCCAATAATGAGCAAAAGCACATTAATCTGCTTTTGGACCCTATAGAACCTAAAGTCATATCTATCTCAGGTCCTGCCCAAGTAAATGTGTTGGCATATTAGACTGGAAGATAAAGTTGCATGCAAATAGTATTACTCCATCAGTCAACTATGCTGTGCCAGACCCACAGACATTCTTACCACCAAACACGACAGAAAAGTCAGATACATACACATCTCAGTAGTCAGCCCAATCCTTCTGTCCATCTGTGGAGATTCAGCTCACCATCTGTGGAGAACTATAGAGTCTGACAATGTGTGATTCATGCTTCACTGAGCTGATTGTCAGCTTCATAAGGGTGCTTTTCCACTAAGAGCATTGGCAATGATAAGCACTCAAATAAAAGCATAAATAATTGGCTTCCATGAGAGTTGTTTGTAAATTATAGTCTAGGATGCATGTTAATAATTTGGAACTTGGAAGAAGGGTAGGATGAACTAATAACATATACAAAGGGATTCTACCTGTTTTAAGGGTGAATATTATTATTAGAGATCATACTCACATTAAGGACATCTTGATCTCCAGACATACTGAACTTGTTGGTTTGATATAAGAGAATGGAATTATATTAATCTTGCAAGAGAGTGAAATTACATGAATTTAAAAAAAATTGAAAAAAACCTTCCAAAGCAAGCATGAACAACTATTAGTAGTGTTAATCTCTCTGATAAATCTTGCTTTTTCTTCTCTTTATCTGTATGTTTAGGCGATCTTACTAGAACTAGATGGGCGTACCATCTATCCATTTTCCAAATTAGAAATCACTCATCATGTCTTAGACCTTTGGAGCATGGAGAGACTTGGAATCGCTCTACCTTACAGCAATCTGAATTCGCTTGTACTGGATTATTCCAAGTAAGACAAAAGGATGTGTAAGTATGATATCTGCCCTAACACATTATATTCTTGCCTCACACTCTTGGCAGTCTGACAAAGGAGATAAATTTACATGTAAGAGGTATCTACGTTACATTCAACACAGGTACATACTTGCACAAAGCTGACATGTATTCATCAGTTCACATAAACATATATGTGTATAGGTATAGTTGTACATGTGAACTGTACTCTAAATGTAAGACTATTTTTGTAGCTGGGTACAGAAAAAGGCCTGAAAACAGGCACAGAGATTCTCACACAGGATGAATACATATATAGTGTAATGTGTGAACATCCCAGAACCTAAATGGCAATAGCTTCTGTCACTAGCCAGGGGTCCAAAATCTGAGGAAAGGTTTTGTTTCTCTGCTTTCATCCAGAACACCACCAAGGGAAAAGAGCATATCAGCTCCAGCCATTCCTCAAAGTTCTCACAACTCCTGGGAGCTTCCTTCACTTTAACATTGTATTCACTCTGTTATGTTGTACTTTTACTTAGGTTCCAGAAAACAACAGAAAAGTATTTTATCTGTCAATTTGATTTCAATCAAAATAGTATACACACGTGCTTTAAAGAAAATAGAGCCGGTTCCAGAATGCATGATATTTTTTGCCTTTTGTATGTTTGGCTTGAGAGACAGCATGGCATAGTAGTTTGAGTCTTGTACTGTTACTCTGGAGGCCAGGGTTCGGTTCTCAGCTCGGCCATGGAAACCCACTGGGTGATCTTGGGCAAGTCACACTCTCTCAGCCACAAGGGAAGGCAATGGCAAACCTCCTCTGAACAAATCTTGCCAAGAAAACCCATGATAGGGCCACCATGTCAGAAACTATTTGAAGGCATACAATAAAAACAAACATGTTTAGTTGACTTCTTTATCTGAATGTTGAATGATATTCTATGAGGAGACACAATTTGATGAAATGTATTGGATGTCCCTGTATTGTGTGAGGGCCTGCTTTCTCCCCAAGTTAAAATTCCACCAAGATCAACTCTTTTCTTCCTGCAAATTCCTAATAAGGAGAGTAATTCTCTCTCTCTCTCTCTCTCTCTCTCTCTCTCTCTCTCTCTCTCTGTATAACATACTGTTAGTTAGTATGGATCTGAAACAATGTCATCCCTCTCTTAACTGGATTTCACTTGAGTTAGCTCTCTGTTTGTATATTATTGTAGGACTAATCATATGTTTAATTTGCTGTTTGCTGAATAAAACATATTTTTGTTAAGCAGTCTCTTTTGCTCTGGGCTATTGCAAGCTCTGGCACAGAAGCAAACTCTGGTCGCAGTTATTTTTGTGCTCTCCAGAAATAGCAGCTCTGAAGGAGATACCAATGAGATTAGGTACTCCCTCTTCCAACCCTGTTTTGTGGTTATAGTAAATATGTGTTAAATATGAAAGAGCTGCATAGATTGTATACTAGTCCAAATTTAATTCTAACGTTCACAAGTCATCTATTTATAAATATGTGGTAATGTGGTATCAGAGAGTCACTGTGGTCTAGTGGTCTGAGTACTGGACTGTGACTCTGGAAACAGGGGTTGGAAATCTCATTCAGGCACTGGGTGACCTTAGGCAAGTCACATACTCTCAGCCTCAGAGGAAGGCAAAGGCAAAAGCAAAAACCTTTCTGATTAAATCCCTGTGATAGTGTTGCATTGAGATCGCCATAAGTCAGCAATGACTTGAAGGCACACAACAACAATGTGATGCCAGATATTATAGATTAAAGAATGCTGTTAACGTTGTTTAGCTAATGTTCTCAGTTTAACTCTTTTCAAGTTCATTGAGCTGACTCAGCTATTATCAAATGTATGCAATGTACCACAACAGTGAAAAAAATGTAGCAGGTATATTAAGGTCAGTATTTGAAGATCATATCTATCTAATGCATTACCTTCTTTATAGGTGCGGCGATGATGGTGTGAATAAACTTACTTGTGGATTAGAGGGGAACAGAAAGCTTTTAACTCTCAGCCTCTGCTACTGTGATTTAGGACCTCAAAGTGGAACAACATTAGCAACTCTTATAATCCAGACTGCCATTTGGTAAGTTTAGTTGTTAAGGACTTGGGCAGTGGTAGGATTGTTGCACTGCTCTACTCAGGATAATAGTGAGTTTGCATGTTTGTTGACTTTCTGTTTTTATGCTTTTCTGAACCCATTCTCTTTCTGCATCACTCTGTCTGTAGGCATTTTTTCTCTCCTTCTCTCTCCTCTGTAAGACCATGTATCTGACTATGAACAAATAATTTGTATCTAAAGCTATTTCTGTATGCCTTACAAATAAGACTGAAGTTTATTTATTTTTTTCTGCTAGACCCTGTGAGAGTGTGGGAGAGAGAATAGTTGTTTTTCAGCTTCTGCCTTGCCCTTGCCAACATCATTATTCTGCTTGTAAGATTCCAGTACTATCTGTCACATTTCCCAACAACAATTACATATGTGAGGAGCAGCAAACCTCAGGCTCCCCCCTTAAAAGTGTCCATGGAGGAATAGAACAATTCACTATTTGCTTTAAACTGATATTTTGGTTCATCTGAAATTGGATTTCTAGCTGTGTACAGTTTAAGATGTAGCCAGCTGTTTTCAGGGAAGTAAATACAGGCAGAGCGTCTACCTAGAGTAAGCTCAGGAAGCAACACTAGAGATTGTAGAGATGGGAGCAAGTGACAAAACCGCATGTCAGGATGGAGGCAACAAGCCAGCTCTGGAGTTCAGTTTGCTTGTTTTGGAAAGGACACTTGGGTGGAAAAACCCTCCTTTCTTAACTTCTTCACACTGGATATTTTACTAGTGGTTAAGGAAAGTGCAAAAATATGACCAAGAAATCCACCTGGCTGTAGGGGAAATATCACTGCAGTAACTGAACAATGAACAGGGAATTATTTCACAACAGGGAATTATTTCACCACTCTAAGGTGATTTTTTTCCCTTAAAATTATTGCCAAGTGCAGGGTGTCCTGCTACAAGCAAAGCTCCCTGCCTGGGAGTATTTACCCAATGACTTAATCATTGTTGGTGATAAAGGAAAGGAAAGCACTTCATTTATATACCGCTTCATTTTGCACTATGGGATGTCTAGGCAGTTTACAACTGTAAGCTTATTGCCCTCAACAGTTGGGTACTCATTTTAGCGACCTCGGAAGGATGCAGGCCTGAGTCTAGCCTGAGCCCTGGCTAGTACTGAACTCACAACCTTGAGGTCTATGAGTGCGTGGCTGCAGTACAGGCATTTAACCACTGCGCCACCAGGGCTCTTAAGAAAATGATGGTAACCAAACAGTGATGGTAATTAATAGAGCCATATTATTCATTTTCTTCCAATGCATGCTCTCTCAACACATGTACTGTACAAATGGAGCAGCACGGCAAGATCAATATATGAACCTGATGGAACCATGGTTAATTCAGACAATGATTCTTTGGGCTGGGTGATAACAGGGTAACAACTGGGGATGTTACAAGTAATGCAAGCTTTCATTTGTGAAGTCTTGGTGAATTTGTATGAGTCTAGTATGTGAACACTGGCCTTGCTTCTTTTGGTGTTGACTTATGGTCATTTTCTGTTGCATCACAAAGCCCTAAGTCTGACACAAGCAAGTCTCAGTTTATGCTGGGCTTGCATTCCTGGATTGTGATGTAAATTTAGACTGACATAAATGGGGAAAGCGAGTTCCATAGGGAATACTTGGATTTCAGTAGGATCAGTTTAGACTGAGCCAAAGTAGCCACAAAGTTAGTGATTTTGCCTACCATTAATTTTAAAGAGGTTTAAAGCCAGCGTGGCATAGTGGTTTGAGTGTTGGGCTAGGACACTGGGAGACCAGGGTTCAAATCCCAGCTCAGCCATGGAAAACCACTGGGTGACCTTGGGTAAGTCACATACTCTCAGCCTCAGGGGAAGGCAATAGCAGACCTCTGAACAAATCTTGCCAAGAAAATCCCATAATAGCTTCACCTTAGGGTCGCCATAAGTTGGAAATGACTTGAAGGCACACAGCAACAATAACAACAAAAGCATAAAACATCAGAGCTTATATTTTCCAGGCTAGAGAAGTACCTTCCCTTCCAGATGCTAAGACTCCAATTGCTCACCCACCACTCAAGCAATCAGAGGAAACCCTTTTCAGGCACACCAAAACTCCCAAGACTGCAGTTTCTTCATCTACTCATTCCCTTCTAAGCAGGCAAAGGAAACTCTTTCCTCCAAAAGATGGCAAGACTCAGGTTTCTTCTTCTCCCTCATGCGCCTCCTTCTAAGCAGGCAAGGAAAAATACTTCCCTTCAGCAAATCTAATACTTCAGTTGCTTTCTCCCCCTATGAATTGTGGATGAGACCTGCATTTATTTATGTATTGCTGGGGAAACGTTGTAAATTTGAAATGATGCAAACTGAGGCCACGCAAATCAAGACTTGCATTCACAGCATTATGCTTTATCTTTAGGTGTGATGATTCTCTTGAAGAGTTAAGTGTGCACTTTATTTATCACAGCAATCTGCTTCTCAGTGGCAACCACTTGCAATGTCTGGGTGCTGCAGAACTACTGAAACCATTGGCAGAATATACAGAAAAGTTTCAACAAGAAAAGATGAATGCTTTGGTGTGCAACAGTAGTACTCCCCATGATACCCTTGAAGGTAGGATTGTCTTTGGTCTTTCACTCATGTAACTTAGGGGGGGTTGCAGACTGCCAGAAATAGTGCAAATTGAGTCCACTTTAAGGGTTAGGGTTAGGGAATCATGGGAACTGTATTTTATTGTGGCACCAGAGCTCTCTGACAGACAAGGCTCAATGTCTCAGAAAAACAAATAATTCCCATGATTCCCTAGCACTAATCCTAACCCTAAAAGTGGACTCAATTTGCACTATTCCTGGCAGTCTGCAACCCCCCCCCCATCTGTTAAATGATAAATTGAAGTGATTTGTTTTTGGTTCAAATGAGTGTGTGAATCTCTCTCCTTTTTTAGTGGCTCTTCCCACGTCCAGTGTTGCCACTGCAGATTTTGCTGCTGAAATCTGGAGATGCAGCTACATGAAGATTTGTCTTTTTTCCTTAAAAGTGCTGTTTTGCCCTGATGCAAAGTATGTGCTGTCCTCCTGCCTTGCTTACAATCCATACCCCTGAAAGCTTGATTGTACTCATAAGCAAGGTGTGCCAGCAGCATATACTTTGCTGAAAAGGAAAATTGTGTTTTTAAATGAACTATATATCTGAGCTCTGGTTATCCATTTAGCACATATAGAATACAGTTCACAATGTCCATATATTTTATGAGATTGTTCTTAATTAAATGTGTACATACAGTATGTAACTATTATGGATTACAAGTATGAAAGGAACAAATATAAGGGCTGTAAACATATCATTTAGTGCAAACTTTCCCCAATTTGATGTCTACCAGATGCAAACTGCAATTCCCATTCTTCCCAGAAAGCATGGTTAGGCTGAGACTGGGAGTTCAGGTTGAGGAACATGGACAGCATTAGTTCACCTTAAATGAATTGTCACTATTTTGATGATCAGTTCAGTGATCAAAGTTTAATATTGGGAACAGTGATGATAAAGGATTTGAATTTTCTGTCTCTTTGGTTCTGGGCACTTCCTGCACCTTGTATTACTAATAGGATGAGCAAATACAATCAATACTTGTGTTATTAGTTCTTGGGGAATTCAAAGTCAACGTACTGATCTTGCACATTACAATATCTGGCTCTGGCTGGTTCTGGTGAGAGTAGGGAAAATTAATTTTCATGGAAGAACAAATAATTTCAAAGTTTTCTTCATGCTGTGCAATATTACAAGCAATTTTGCATATTTTTAGTAATTTTCCACACATGAGGACTGGTTTGTCAAAGTTTCATTTGTGCAACAACTATTATGTTAGAAAGCAGTATATTTTGCACAAAAACAAAGGGGCTTTTTTTTGTAATTTTTCACTTCAGTCCCAAATTATGAAAAATCTCATGGTTGGCCATTTTCTCAGTGCAGTATCTTGATGTGTCGAGACTCGCTTTCTCACAAAAGATGAGAAAATGTGTAAGTATTTACATTCCTAGCTGAGAGTAAGCATTTTTGTCAAATGCTACATGGTTTGGGTCTGTATGCCCTGTCACTGTTTGATTGAATTCCCTTGGGTAAAGAATATAAAATTTGAGCTCTGAGACCTGTCTCATAGCTTCATTGGGGGGGCGGGGGACTAAGCTGCTGCTGTTCTGTGACATCCATTTTGTTGGAACATACAACATTAGCTTACCCTTGTTTGATTTTGCCTGTGAACACATTCTCTTGTTATTATTTCAATAATAACGTATTGAAACAATAACCAATAACTGATTTTTTTCAAATAGGTTTAGTACTCCTGCCTGACGCATTCTGGCTTCCAAGTGCTTTTGATTTCAGCTCCTTTGATCCCTACACATTGACCATGGCAGCTGGGTTGAAGGAAGTTGAAGTTAACAGCATCTGGGAGGCAGCAACTTGAGGAAAGCTGATCTATATTCCAGTGACTACTCAAATTGAGTCCACTTTAACTGCCCTGGCTCAGTGCTGGGAATCATGGGAACTGTATTTTTTTCTGAGGCATTGAACCTTCTCTGGGCGTTTTCACACGGGGCTTTAGGAGGACGCAATCCTACCTCCCTCCGGCCCCAGTCCGGCTCCTTTTCCAGTGTGTTCACACTCACGTCGCAGCAAACCCTGCCCCTTCCGGTGCCATCCCTGCGTCAGTCCGGCTCCTTGCTCCGTGTGTTCACACTCATGTCGCAGCAAGTCCGGCCTCACTCCGGCCGATCCAGCGCTAACTCCGAACGTCCTCCGGCATCAGCCCCGGCAAGGTAATTCCTTTTTTAAAAAGGAATTAAGTTGCCGCCGCCAGAGCCATTCCGGAATGAGCGGCACGGTCGGCTCCAGGCGGCTTTGGTGGGTCTAGTGTGAAAACGTCCTCTGTCAGAGAGCTCTGGTGCCACAATAAACTACAGTTCCCATGATTCCCTAGCACTAAGTCGGGGCAGTTAAAGTGGACTCAGTTTGCACTATTTTGGCAGTCTGCAAAGGCCCTACATTCCCTCTGTTACTCAGCATCTTTCTGGGCATTAGGCAATATGGGATTCATCTAGTAGCAATGTATATAGAAATATATAGATGTAGTTTATATAATTTTAATGTAAATCAGCTGATAATAAATGTTTTTTTGTTTGTTTCATTTTTAACAGCAAACAAAGATGCAAATGTTAATTCAAAAGTTGTTCTTCATACAGATACCACTTCCAAAACAAACAACTCTACTGTTACTGCATTAGAACGCACTGGGAAGAAAAAGAAGATAAAAGGTATACCGTAATTAATTTACCAAATGACATAGAACTAATTAGGATGTTATAAAGACAGGGGTATGTATCATGATTGTTGCTCTTTTGTTTAATTTTAAATTAAACAATTATTAAAGTATGTTTGGGTCTGTAGAAAAATATGAAAGTGACTTCTTTCCTTCCTGAAATCCTTCATTCTAAGATCCCCTGATTCACAGTCCAGAATTGCTCTTTTTTCTTCACCTCTTTGCATTATTTATCTATGCCCTAGTTCTCAGTTAAGTCCTCAGGCAGCTGCACCATTTTGCATTTGCAAATGGGAAGGAGCTCACATGTGGGACAGAGTGAGTGGTGGGCTCTCCTTTGGAGGTCTTCCAGCCGAGACTGGATGTCTATCTGTTGGGAGTGCTCTGTTTTATTCCTGCATGGCAATGGGTCGAACAAGATGGCCTTTGCTGTACTTTCCAGTTCTATGAATCACATGTTTCATTAGCTCTCCATTGTAACACCATCCCTCTGTTTAGAAAAATCCTTCCTCTCTGGCATGCTAGTTTCCAAGGAGATAATTTGGTATATAAATCTGTTCAGTCATATGAACAATCTCATCTCTTTGAACCCCTTGCCAGAAGTCTGAAATTGTACAGGTTATCTCCCTAGTGAGAATTACAGCTATGCCTTTTATAATGGGAACTATGCTTCACATAGAATATGGCCATGCAGAATCTGTCAGGCCTATCCAGATGGTTTTTAAATTATGAGTTTTAAATTGTGAATAGGTTGTTTTAAATATGCATTTTTAATCTGATGTTATGCTCATTTAACCAATCATATGTTTTAAATTGACATTTGTGTTATTAACTGTGTTATATGTTGCTGTTGTTTCCTGCCTCAATCCATAGGGAGGGGTGGGTAAGAAATAAATAGTAGTAGTAGTAATAGTAGTCATATACATATTCATTTCATGTATGGAAAATACTGGGGGGGGGGGGAGTTGCTATGTAAAAGTGCTGGGAGATCACAACTAGGGTGTGTTCACTGTATGAAATACCTGGCATTTGTACACACAGGTTATTATTTTCTACAAAGAGGTCCTTTAATTCTAGGCATTTTATAAAAGTCACCCTAAAAATAGAGTGCTAGAAAACATATGAAAAGTTTCACTGACCAGCTTTTATATTAATCAAACTGGACTGTAACAAAGGTAGACTGCAAAATATGATGAAATATGAATGGACTGGATAGCTTTACTGTAAATATTACTAGTCCCAAGAAAATTAATGTGTCTTTCACAAAACACAGTGGTATCTTCCATACTAAATATATATAAGGAAGGTCACATGTGGTATTGGTCATCACACATTAGTGTGCATATCTTCATTGTACAAGAATGAATATTTATGTGCCTATACTGCTTGCAGGCTTAAAGAAGAAAAGTAAGAAGTATGACCCTGGACCATGGTTAGCTAAACTGCATTTGGCTGATAATGGAATAGATGGAAGGTTTAAGCAAAGAGAAGAAAACATGTGGGAGTTCATTCAGCTTTTGATTTGGTAAGGCAACTGGCAACAGGCTATGCATCACTTTCTGTTGTCATCTATGGCATTGTGCAATGCTCTTGTAATCTGACTAGGATCCAAAGTAAATATCCAGCTCTATGCAGGCATCCCTCAGCTAGCAAAGCATCTGACAAGGGACGTTATCACACGGGGAGTTGCGGGGAGAAAGTGGAAATAAACCAGATGAGCGGAAGACTTTAATTTACGGGATTTGTCCTGTTCCGCCTTGTCTGATAATTAAATTCGAATTTAAAAGGGGATTAATTCGAACGAAAACCTGATCTTTTCAAATCCTCAAAAATCCCGAAAATGAAAAGATCAGGTTTTCGTTCGAATTAACCCCCTTTTAAATTCGAATTTAGTTATCAGACGAGGCAGAACGGGACAAATCCCATAAATTAAAGACTTCCGCTCGTGCCCGTTTATTTCCACTTTCTCCCCGCAACTCCCCGTGTGATAACGTCCAAAGTTCCTTTTTACTGTATCTTTTTACGGGATCCCAGCTCAGTCTCCTCTTTTCTTGTCTTCTGGAAGTTGCGTCTTTTTGTTTGTCTATGGGTAGGCAACCTTTCCCCTTTAAGGGCCGAGGGACTTTAACTCCCAGAATCCCAGGAGCTATTGGCCAACATGGGACTATTGGACAACATGGCTGAGGCTTCTGGGAGCTGAAGTCCCTCAGCCCTTAAAGGGGAAAGGTTGCCTACCCCTGGTCTATGGGGAAGGCAATGGCAAATCTGTGAACAAACCTTGCCAGACAACCCCATGATAGGTTGATTTAGGGTTTCCATAAGTTGGAAACAACTTGAAGGCACACATCAACAGTAAAGCATTAGCACTGGGAGGATGTTGAAGGAGGACTGGAGAAAGATGGACTTTCAGTGTCTGATTGTGGCAATGTATCTGCAGTAAACAATGTAATAAAACTTGACCTGGGAAAACATGGGGCAGACTAGTCTTCTAGGTGATCCTACTGTACTGTACTTACCCACAAGAATCTAGGTAAATAGCTGTCTCCAGAATCACTTACTGAGTAAAAGTAGAGCATGAAGAGCAAAACAGAAAAAAGGGAAAAAAGTGGGGGGAGGGGGGGGGGAAGTAGATCATCCTGTCTGGCATGCTGACAAAGTGTAGATCTATAAATTCAAAAACATAACTTCCAGTCTGAAGAGATACAGTTAAGACAATTTTTCTACCATATCTTTCTTCTGCCTTAGTAGTCAAGACTTAAATCATATTAAATAATATATATTTTTAAATGAAATGTGGGTATGCCACAATGGTGCATGTTCTTGTATTTTAGGAATCTTGTACCTAATCATTAAGACATATAGATTTTATGTATGAATGGAAAGATTTGTCATTCATCCATTTTTGGTGTTAACTTTTTAATCACAGTCTAATCAAGAATTCTGACTACCTAGTAGAAGTTGATATTGATGGCAACGCTATAGGGGAACAGTGTGCAGTCAAGATATTGGAAGCTCTCAAGGATCGAAAGAAAGGTGGGCTTTTCTAATCAATACTTGAAATATACCTGTTGATATATTTATTTTGTGCACACTTACTTGGCCTTAAAGAACTCAGTGGATGCATAGGGTTGTACTGTAATATCTCCTCTTCTCAAACCTATCCAGTCTGGAACTATTAAAGCAAACACTTATCACTGTATTGCCATGCTCCAAGCAAGAAAAGTTTAAAAGAGGATGTTTTATGTGTATAATAGTAATAGTGTCTAGATCTCTAGGCTTTCCCAAACATAAGTGCAAATCCAGCATACAGCCAACTCAGTGGGAAAACCTGTGCAAACAAGTCTGTATTTTACCACTGCACATATTTGCATCAGAAATAATCTCTGAGATATTTTAAGGTACAGCCTCTTTCGTTTTGTGTAAATAGGAAAGTAATGTGTTTCCTGATTTTGCCTCTGCAGAAGAAATGGCACGCTTAAACATTAAGGTAACCCCCCAGATTTCATCAGTAACCTTTGAGGAAATTTTCAAGATTTGCTCGAAAAACAGTCCAGCTAAAAAAAGAAAGAAGGTAAGGAATTTGTTTCCTTCACTTCATTTGTTTGTCCAGGCATTTTCCTGATCACTAACTGAGGAAGTAGACTGAAATCTATGAAAGTTCATGCCGCCAACTTATTTATTTCAGTTAGTCTCAAAGGTGCTAAAAGATCTCTCTACATACGGAGTCAGATAACATTAGGGATGTTAGTCAAATACATTGTTTTATCCTATTGGATCCAAAAAGAGCTGGGAATACACAGAAATGATGGAAGAAGGATTTGCATTTGGTCAGTCCCCTCCTCCTGCTTTTGAATAGATGATTGGTGCTAGTGATTACTATTTGTTTTTAACTGTGTATATGCAAACTTGTGCCCTAGTATTATTTTTCAGCTCAGAAAAATGCATGTGCAGCATCAATTTCTCTGCACATCTCCTCTTGATAGACTAGTGGGGTTAGTCTGTGAGTTTATTTTAGTCTAGCCAATACAGGTAACTTCTTGCTGAAATTTATGGACATTTGCTTTGTGTTTTTATCTTACAGAAAACCAAGTGATAATAAAGTTTCTATATGCTTTCAGAAGACGATAAGTTCAAGAAGTTAACATACCTCAGCATTTCTTTACATAATGTTCTACATTTTGTAAATACTATGCTGTGTTCTAAAAGTTTTTTCTTAGGAATGTACAGAACACAGTAACTTGATATATTTATAGCACTTTTTACATATTTTATTTATTGAATTAAAATTACATAACTGCCTAAAAATAAAAATAAACAAAGGATAAATACACTGCACAACAACTTAACACCCATATTGGTTTTCTTCTATTATTTTTTGAAATGGTATATCAATGTTATTTACAAATGTATTACACATTTGTACTGTGTGTCCTGTAAATTTTGCATATCCTCATGTGCTTTGTTTGTATGCTAATTAGAATAACAGAAACTATATTCCTTCGTGTTATACACAAATAGTCTGGCAACAATACATTAACTACATTTTTTGTTCCCATGGGAAAGTTAAGAATGTTGAAAGCTGCAAAAAATGTTGAAATCCGCAGAAACTTTGATTAATCTTCTTCCTCTTGCAGTGCACTCAACCTAAACGGTGCTACCAGACTTTTACTAAGTAGTAGCCCAGTATGCAGTCCAATTTCCAGATGCCAAAGATGATGATGATGATATTTATTTATTTATAACCTGCCCAATCAAGCCCTGGTGGCGCAGTGGTTAAATGCCTGTACTGCAGCCACTCACTCATAGACCACAAGGTTGCGAGTTCAATACCAGCCAGGGCTGAGGCTCGACTCAGGCCTGCATCCTTCCGAGGTCGCTAAAATGAGTACCCAACTGTTGGGGGGCAATCAGCTCACAGTTGTAAACCGCTTAGACATCCCATAGCGCGATATGAAGCGGTATATAAATGAAGCTGCTTTTGCTTTGCAATCACAAGGAATCCAGGAGGGTTACAGCAATAAAAAGCTGCTGGCAACACCCAAAAAGAAGAGCCAGGGTGACCAAGTGGTTATTTCATCTACTGCCAGTGCTGCAAATATGGGCCAGGATTCACAAAGACGGTTACAAATGCATAACCAAACCATGAAATTCCTTCCAAGAGACTCTAAACCTCTCTCTCTCTCTAGTGGTTGTCCTTTCATTATCAAGCAGCCTTTTCTACTCAAGCAGGCCTTTGGCAACTGACTGTATGATATGGACATAGGTTTTAAGTATATGAGCTGGATGTTTTAATTGCTCAAAGCAATGAACAATCACAGCATTCAGAAACCCACACAAACAATTGCGTAGTTGAATCCTAGAAGACAAATGTGCTAATTGTTCAAAATATTCTGCCAGGGGCAGCCAGAATATCATTTTCCACAGGGATGTCAAATCCACACTGGATTTCCCCATTACTTTTCCAATAACTGCTCTGAAGGGTACCTCTGCTGGTGCCAGATCCTAGTTCAGCATTGGCAACAATCCCATTCATCTATAAGCAGTTGTGGGAACAGTGGTAGTAAAATCCAGAATGGATTCACCACCGCTGCAGCAATGCATCTAGCGGATGCACTTGGGTTGTGCTCAGTTTGCCATATAAGCTGTTGTATTTGCTGTGGTGTTTGCACAGTGCAGCAAATGCATAAAATGGAATGCAAAGCTGTCTCCATGTAAAAGTCTTATTTCAAATGTATGCTTTCACAACAGCTACACCACATATGATCTTCACAGTTATGGACCTGTTTTTCCCCCTACTATTTATGGGCTCAAAAGAATAACCCAAACAAATTCCAGCCACACCAGCCACTTCCTACCTTGCATCCACCATTTCACTACAAAGCCTGTGCACATTTCTGGGAGCAGCTCAGGGAGCTTGGTGTGTTTAGCATGGAGAAGGGAAGGTGACATGATAGCCATGTTTAACTATTGGAAAGGGTGTCATATTGCGGATGGAGCAAGCTTGTTTTCTGCTGTTCCAGAGACTGGGACATGGAGCAATGAATTCAAATTACAGGAAAAGTGATTCCACCTCAACATTAGGAAGAACTTTCTGGCGGTAAGGGCTGTTTGATAGTGGAATACGCTGCTGGGAGTGTGATGAGGTTTTTAAACAGAGGCTGGATGGCCAACTTTCAGCAGTGCTTTGATTGTGTGTTACTGCATGGCAGTGAGTTGGATGGAATGGCCCTTGTGTTTCTTCCAACTATGATTCTATGAAATATGAATAGTGTCCTCCTGTTAATGCAACTTTCAGACATGAAGGCCCAATGGGAGATTTTATATAGAAGCAACTAAATACATATATTGAGCCAACATGGCAAAGTGGTTTGAGTGTTGGATTGCAACTCTGGAGACCAGGGTTCAATTCCCTGCTTGGCCATAAAACCCACTGGGTGACCTTGGGCAAGTCACATGCTCTCAGCCTCAGAGGAAGGCATTGGCAACCCCCCCCCCCCGAATAAATCTTGTCAAGAAAACCCCATGATAGATTCTCCATAGGTTTGCCATAATCAGAAAAGACTTGAGGGCACATAACAACAACAACAACAACAACAACAACAAAACATATATACAAGGGGAAGCAATAATATTTAAAGTAATTTAACATAAAACATGAGTTATCTTATACATCTGACAATCAAGTGTTATAAATTTACAGCCTAGACGAATAGATGGCATCTTCAGACTTTATAGGATCTATTTATTTTACTTGAACCCTGGTAGCACAATGGTTAAAGGCCAGTACTGCAGCCACAAGATTGGAGTTTATCACACGGGGGAAATCCCGTGGGGAAACGGGGCTTTAAATTAAACAAAACCCACAAAAGTGGGTGTTTTTTCAGATGACGTCGCTATTAAAAGGAGGTTAATCCGAACAGAAATTAGACAAAAACTGCTTCTTTTTACTTTCAGAAGATCCCGAAAGTAAAAAGAAGCAGTGTTTGTCTAATTTCCATTCGGATTAACCTCCTTTTAACAGCACTTTCACTTTTCACATAGGGCAGAACGGGAGAAATCCCGTTCATTAAAAGCTTCTGCTTTTGTGGGGTTTTTTTACTTTAAAGAGTGATTTTGTACAGGGCTCCCCGTGTGCTAAACTCCTTTGTGAGTTCGATCCTGGGGCTCCAAGGCTGACACAGCTTTCCATCCTTTCGTAGGTTGGTACCCCAGCTTGTTGGGGGCAATTAGCTTACAGATTGTAAACTGCTTCAAGAGTGCTGAGCTCAGTGTGAAGCGGTATAGAAATGTAAATGCTATTGCTACGGTATTTATTGAATGTCACCAACTGGAACCAGACACAAAATGGCTGTTCAGAGGCCATTATCTACAGAACCCGTGGGATGATCTTCATATGCCTACTAGAAGGGCCACTATGGGTTCTCTGGATGTATTGGAGGCCTTCAGCTCCTCTCATTGAATAGTATGGGGGTCACAGCAACCGCAGTCCAACACCAGTGAGGGGACTGCACTTGCCCACCACATCTACAGGCAAAGGATCTACAGACAAAGGATTATTGACAGCTCCACTAATGTGTGCAGCTCCACTAATGTGTACAGCTCCATCAAGGTTGTAAGCCTTTCAGGATCTGGCTCCACATTTATGGAAAAGTCTTCCTTTGCACCGCTGGCTGGAGGATGCTCTTACCTGTTTTCGCAAAGGGTTGAAGACCTCCTTCAATTCGCTGGATTAAGCTACTGAGGACCTGAACACACTGCCAGAAATAATCCAGTTTGAGACCACTTTACCTGCCCTGGCTCAATGCTAGGGAATCATGGGAACTGTAGTTTATTGTGGCACCAGAGCTCTCTGACAGAGAAGGCTCAATGTCCCAGAAAAAAATACAGTTCCCATGATTCCCTAGCACTGAGCCAGGGCAGTTAAAGTGGCCTCAAACTGGATTAGTTCTGGCAGTCTGTAAAGGCCCTGAGTGTGCCTAAAGTGGCAGAGATGGCTAGTGACTGATGAGGGTTTTGTTTTTAATATATTGTTTTAGTATGTTAGGATATTATAGTGTTGTGTTTTATTGTTTTGTTCTTTACAACAGGTACCTGATGTTTCGCCTTTTGGTGAAAACAGCATTATAAATAAAAGTTGTTATCACATGACCCTTATAGAGCTATGCCTCAACCATTACAAATCAAGGGAACTAAGGCTGCATCCGCACCGCAGAAATAATCCATTTTGGCACTGCTTTAACTCCAATGGCTCCATGCGATGGAATTCTGGGAACTGTAGTTTTGTGAGATATTTAGCCACCAATGTCAGAAAGCCGTGGTGCTAAAACAAACTACAATTCCCAGTCTTCAGGCTATTCTTCCTGGTTCCCCTGTTGCAACTACAAGAAGAATACCCTGTGGACTGGAACTTCAACCAAAGTAAAACCATTTTTTCTTCTTAAATTTGGACTGAATTTGCATGTTTTACCTCTACATCCACCAAAATATTCCTGATGCAAAAACATGGGAGACTTCTTGAGGAATCCATTGTTCTCTGCCACAAAGAGGCCTATGGCCTCACTGCAATGGGGACAGATTGGATTGCAAAAGAGGGGTCCCTGCTGATATAAAAATGGATTTTAAATTTCCTGGTTTTTACAGATCTCCCTATATAGCCACAGAGCCAGAAGGGGGAGGAGGAACCTGCCTGCAAAAGATACCCTCCCCACCATATACCACCATCTTAACTAAAGACTGAAACAACATGTAGGTATCTGACTAAAATCTCCAATTATTTTTCTCCTGTTTGGTTTGTAACTGATGAAGATGCTCATGGAGCTTCGAAAGCTTGCAACATAAAGTCTATTGTGCATTTCGGTTGGCCAATAAAGGTATCACTGAGGAGGACTTTGTGTACAGTTCGCCAAAGGCCTCCTCAGTCGCTCTCTCCGCCGGCCGCTGGGGGGAGGCGCCGCTTCGCCGTTTCCCTCAGAGCACCACTAGGCCTAGGCCTAGGCCTCCGCCTCTGCTAGGCCTCCTCTTCCCGCCCCCAGCCATGGCGGAGGTGGAGGACGGAGAGGAGCCGGGCGCCTCGGCCTCTCACTCCGGCTCCTCCTCGGGCTCCAAGGCCGGCGGCGTGGAGAAGATGTTCTCCCTCAAGAAGTGGAATGCTGTAGCCATGTGGAGCTGGGACGTGGAGTGCGACACCTGCGCCATCTGCCGGGTGCAGGTCATGGGTAAGAAGGAGGAGGAGGAGGAGGAGGAGGAGAAGCAAGGCCTAGCGAAGGCCGCCGCCGCCTCCTTCCCTCACACACGCCTTGGCCCCGGGCCCCGTCTCTCTTCCCCTCACGGCAGCAACGATAATGCCCCTGCATGGCGGAATGGGGGTGGACTGGGTGGCCCTTGTGATCTCTTCCACCTCGAATAATCCGGTTTGACACCGCTTTAACCGCCATGGCGCAAGGCTAGGGGATTCTGGGGACATAGTTTGCCTTGGCCTCCTCTGTAGTTAGCCCTCCTTTTGCAGGGCCTGCCCTACTTTTCAACGGCTTCTCCAGGAGGGATTCCCCAATGTCTTCCATTTATAAACTTGAATTTATACTTCTAGGAGTGTCTTTTAGCTTTTTATTTGGTCATGACCTCCATTTTTCTTGAGGTCCTACATTTTGCAGTGCATTCTCCTCCTTTGGGGTTAGGACATCGGGTCACCCTGCCACCATTTCTATCTTTGTCCAAGAGGAATTCTCAAGTGTCCTCCATTTTGAGCATGACTAAGAAGCATGCATTGACATTTATATTCATTAGTGTTTTTAAGCTTTTATCTGGTCATGTCCTCCATTTTTCTTGAGGTCCTACATTTTGCAGTGCTTTCTCCTCCTTTGGGGTTAGGATATCTGGTCATCCTGCCTACATTTTTATCTTCTGTCCAGGAGGAATTCCCAAATGTCCTCCATTTTGAGCATGACTAAGAAGCATGCATTGACATTTATATTCATTAGTGTTTTTAGCCATTATTTGGTCCTACATTTTATGGTGCCTTCTCCTCCTTTGGGGTTAGGACATCTGGTCACCTTGCTTACATTTATGTCTTCTGTCCAGGAGGAATTCCCAAATGTCCTCCATTTGGAGCATTGCCTAAGAAGCATGCATTGACATTTATATTCATTAGTATTTTTAAGCTTCTGTTTGGTCCTGACCTCTATTTTTCTTGGAGGTCCTACATTGTGGAGTGCTTTCTTTCTCCTCCTTTTGAGTTAGATCAGTGGGTCATCCTGCTTACATTTCTATCTTCTCTCCAGGAGGAATTCCCAAATGTCCTCCACTTTGAGCATGACTAAAATGACATTTATATTAATTAGTGTTTTTAGCCTTATTTTGGTAATGTCCTCCATTTTTCTTGAGGCCCTACATTTTCTCCTCCTTTGCGGTTAGGACATCTGATCACCCTGCTAGGTTGTGATACCACTTTAACTGCCATGGCTAAATGTGATGGGATTTTGGGAACTGTGGCTTTGTGAGACATTGAGCCTTCTCTGTCAGAGAGTTCTGGTGCCACATCAAACTACAAATCTCAGGATTCCATAGCACTCAGCCATGGCAGTTAAAAGTGGTGTCAAACTGGATTATTTCTAAAGTGCAGATGCAGCTGAGGGCTGGGCAGGAAGAGGCCGCAGTTCGGCCTGGAGACATTCAAGTCCTCCTGAGGAGATCAGCACCCTCAGAAAGCAGCCCAGAAAGGCTCCTTTCTCTTTTCTCGGGTGGTGGAAGGGCGACAAACCTTACATCCACACTGCCTCAATAATCCACCACTCTAACTGCCATAGGCTCAACGCTATGGAATTCTGGGAAGTGTAGTTTGCTACATAGAAATATAAATTCATGTTTCTTAGTCATGCTAAAAATGGAGGGAGTTTTGGAATTCCTCCTGGACGTAAGGTTGAAATGGAGGACATAGTCTGGAAAAGGAGGACACCTGGTCATCCCGCTCCAGAGTTCGATTCCCCGCTCAATCATGAAGTCCACTGGGTGACTTTGGGCAAGTCACACTCTCTCAGCTTCAGAGGATGGCAATGGCAAACCCCCTCTGTTAAAACTTGCCAAGAAAAACATGAGATAGGTTTGCCTTATTGTTGTGTTCCTTCAGGTAATTTCCAATTCATGGCGACCCAAAGGTGAACCTATCATGGGGTTTTCTTGGCAAGATTTGTTCAGAGGAGGTTTCCCATAGCCTTCCCCTGAGGCTGAGAGAGTGTGACTTGTCCAGCATCACCCAGTGGGTTTACATGGCCGAGCTGGGAATTGAACCTGGTCTCCAGAGCTGGAGCCCAGCACTCAAACAGCTATGCCACACTGGCTCTCAGATGGTTGCTACAAGTCAGAAATGACTTGAAGGGACATAACAACAGCCGAATGTAAAAGAAAGCGAATGTTTTGTGCCCTGCTTCTCTTTTCAGGCCAAGGGTGTTTGTCCCTGTTGTCAGTGTTGGACCTTCCCCAACAATACAGGCAGATAATTCCCTTTTGGTGTTTCCTTATGTGACTCTGAGGGATGTTTAACATTAGATTAAAGCTCAGGGAAGGAATCTGCTGATCAATTTGTTTCTGTCCTGACAGATATCTGCCACACTGCAGAGTTAAGGCAGTTTGACACCACTATAACTGTCATGGCTCCATCCTATCAAATCCTGGGTTTGTAGTTTGTTGTGGCACCAGAGCTCTCTGAGAGAGAAGACTAAGTATCTCACAAAATTACAAATCCCAGAATTCCATAGCATTTAGCCATGGCAGTTAAAGCAGTGTCTGATTCTGCAGTGTAGATGCAATCAGAATAGCAGGAATCTCAGGCCTGACATTTGCAGAAACATAGGAAACTAACAAAAATCACCAACACCACCATCCCTTTTTGGGAAGGGTGTGATTTGTAGTAGTTTGGTATTGGTCTGGAAATCAGGATTCGAATCCCCACTCCACCACAGGAACCCACTGAGTGGTGACCTTAGGCAAGTCACACTCTCTCAGAGGAAGGCAATGGCAACCCTTCCTCTGAACAAACCTTGCTAAGAAAACCTC
Organism: Phrynosoma blainvillii; assembly: GCA_026167975.1. NCBI lineage: Eukaryota > Metazoa > Chordata > Lepidosauria > Squamata > Phrynosomatidae > Phrynosoma > Phrynosoma blainvillii. Next base: position 46,341,276 of record JANUYF010000003.1, on the reverse strand, counting down.
ATGCCTTTGGGGCACCACAAATTGGAAACAGTTTATGAATCCTCAGATAACCTTTGTAATTTATACAAGTATTAGTTTATTGTGCAAAAAAAAAAAGATGGAGAGTCTTGCTGTGTAGGCCATGAAGATTTATGCTAAATGTAATGGTCTGTGTTGTTTATCACTATTTGTATGGAACTGCATCTCTAGCAGGCCACTAAGTATTGTAGATAGAAGTACCCTTTCTGTGTACAAATGTTACAAAAATAATAAAAATGTTACAAAATATTATTCTGAGACAATTATATTACTTGTTACAAGATACATATTTAAGATACATATTTATGACAAGGTTCACATATGAAATACATGAATTGACCAGTTTCTTGCTCGACAAACATATTATGTATTGTGGGAGTATATGGTTGTATATTATAAGATGATATGTGTACAGCCACAATACCTTTTTTCAGTTAGTTGTTATCTTTCCTATTTGGTTTTACCGGAAGACAAAGCTGCTCTATGATTTAATACACATAACAGATGCTATTTGTGACTTAGTAAATTTGAAACTCTTAACTGGTAAGGTCTTTTATTTGTACTGTATACATGGTTCTGTTATCCACTTCTTTAGCGCCCCTTTCTATTTGTTTTCCATCTTTGTAAGTTTTGGCTTTGCTCTCACAAGAGGAGGTACAGAGCAGTATTAGTGGTAGGATTATAGTATACTGTATGATCGCTGAATACAAAGTGCTGGGTTCCTTCATGTTAAAGTTTGCCACATTGTCAGTGCTTGTTTTCACCGATGCATAATTACCTTTCAACCAGAACATGATGTTCTTAAAGTAATTGTGTTTTAATATGTTTACTCAGGTGATGAGTGATAGTACATGTTGTAAATTAGTACAAGTTTTCCAAAGTAGTTAGAAAGAACAGTTTGTCAGTGACACTTCAGCATATTTTTGCTGTACCACAAATATGTTACAACGCTAGAATTCAAAGATATAGTGTTAGTCTGTAGAGTCAAAGATGTAGAGAGATCTTGTAGCACCTTTGAGACTAACTGAAAGAAAGAAGTTGGTAGCATGAGCTTTTGTAGACTAAAGTCTACTTCCTCAGATGCATTTGGTGGAGTGGAAAGCCAGGGACAGACCTGTATTATGTCATTAGTGTGTGAGAATATCAATTAAAATTCAAAATTCTTTGTGTATGGAAATGAAGTGGCAAATCCAATTTGAATGATGGTCATTTGTTAAAACTGGATTTGGCACTTCATTTCCATACACAAAAGATTTTGAATTTGAATTGACATTCTCACCTACCAGTGGCAATATATGTCGGTCCTTGGCTTCCACTCCACCAAATGCATCTGAGGAAGTAGACTTTAGTCTACGAAAGCTCATGCTGCCAACTTCTCTATTTCAGTTAGTCTTTAAGGTCCTACAAGATCTACATACTTACAACCCTAGAGTTAGAATAGTTTATAGATGGTTTCCTTCACTGTGTAGCAGTGTCTTTTTTTTTATAGGATCACATGAAGAGTTGTATTTAACAGAGATACGTGTATTTTTGCCAGTTCTTTCTACTCATGCCACTTCTAGAGCCTGTTAGAATTGCAGGAATTAATCAATGCTCAGTCACATGGAACATTTGTCTATATGATCCTATAGACAAAGATGGAATCATATTAAAAAACAGATCTGTTTTGTCTCTATGAACCTTTGTGTATATCTCAAAAGTTTCTTCACTCGGAAATCTTCTGTACTGCTACCTAACTGGTGATGTATAAAAATCAGGCTTGATCATCTCACATACATGACCATGCCATTTACAAATTCTACTTAGACATTATTTAAAATTATTTATTGCATTATGTATTTAAAAATTATGAGAGAAACTAAAATCAAGGTTTTGTGGTGTAGATGTGGCAGAATGAATTGGAGAACATATATTGGGATGGATTTGTACAAATGAGTTCTACCGGACTACATGGCACAGTATCTGTGCTCTTTGTTTTTCAGTGATTATAGATACTTTGGAAAACCAGTTGTTAGAGCTACTTTCATATCATCATATTTAGTCTTGCTCTTGTTTACATCTAGATGCCTGTCTTAGATGTCAAGCTGAAAATAAACAAGAAGATTGTGTTGGTATGTTGTGATTTCATTTTCTTGTTATTTAACTAAAGGCTTTCTCTTAGTAGGGTGCTTTTTAATGTTTCAAGTAAGTACCTCTTAGTTTTGCACATCAGTAAAATTCAGTAAAGGTTCACTAATGTAAAAGGCATTATTGTATAAAATACATGGAAATCTCCATTTAGTTTTTTCTGTGTGTGAATCAACCATGAAAAACCAGTTACATAAGCTAGAGCGTTTATTTGTGGAGGTAATAGTCACTACATCATCTGTTGTCTTTACAAGCATTTCTTATAAAAGATGATTTGTTGAACAAAGTAAAGTATCATTTTAAAATGAAATGAAATAATTTAGTTCCACAACTTATTTTTCTTGGCTAAAGTTCTTAAAAGTTTCAAGAAACATATTTTTGTATTATTAACTTTTTGTTGTTGTATTAAAAGAAAACATCAGAGAATTGAATTGTTAGTATTGCATAGATTACATGCAGTCCTTCATTTTAAACAAATAGGGCAAGATCCTGCCAAAATTAATCACTTTCAAGTTCTCTTAATTTGTTGGAAAATAAGATATGTTTACAGCACATTTAGACCTATTCACGCATTCCCTTAAGGCTTAGACTGTTTTGCATGTTATTGTTTTAAAATCTGTAATCAAAATAGATTTATTGGTATTGTTACCACTTCATCTACACAAGAAGCTCAACACTATGGAGATGCAAATTTTTTGTTGCGACCCAAAAGTTGAGTAAAAACAAACTGGCACTTTTTGATTGTGTAGTTGTTCCCTATTCCTGGTCAGTCTTTTCAGAAACACCTTTAACAGCAATGTCTTCTTGGGTTAATCTCAGGTTTGTGCATCTGGATGCTGCAGTTTCTCCGCACTGTTTGTGGGAAAATACTCAGCCTTGTAAGGTTGGATGGCGAACAGCAATTTTCAAGCGTTCTCACAGATTTCCAATTGGCTTGTAGTCTGCGCTTTGACTGGCCCATTGTAACACATTCACATTCTTGGGTTTTTTGGCCTCTCTTCAAAAAAGCCCGGTGTTGTGAGCATCCAGGTGATAGTTGTCCTTTGGATGGTTTCTTCCACTTCCCTGCAAATCTCTCCAAAATGTTCAGATTTTGCGTTGGCCTCTTGGTTGGTTCTCTGACTAATACCCTCCATACGCAGTCAGAGTTTTGGCAGACAGACATCTCTGGACATAGTCACAGCTGAGCCATATTCTTTCCAATTTTTTAAATAATGGATTTAATGGAGGTCCAGGAGTTGTTCATAGTTCTGTATTTTTAAAACATTTTAACCTTGATTGGTACTTCTATACAATTATCCTAGGCTTGATTTGATAGCTGGGTTTGGGGGTTTTAGAAATTCTCTCCAGCAAATTCTGGGGCCTTCCTTAGCCACTTGTATTGAATCTGAGTCATGTGGCACTGGAACAGCACCCAGGTGGAAACCATTCAGTTATTTAATGTGATCATACTAGAACAGTGATTCCCAAAGTGGGCAGTATTGCCCCCCTGGGGGTGATGGAAAGATCCAAGGGGGCAATGAAAAAAAAAAGGTGGCAAGGGAGTCTTCAGTCAAAGTATTGGCATGCAAGAAAGACAAGGGGAACCAGCGGCTTTTAGTGGAGATGAAGAGTTAGAACACATGGCAGTGGGGGAGAAGTAGCAGCAAAAAGGAGCTTTCGCATTTGGAACACTGCTTAAACATTGTGAGATTTGACAGGCAGGTTGGAGTTGCGCTTTCTTTCATTGAGGTTGAGACGAGGTAGCAGAAAAAACAATGTAGGGGGGTGATTTGAAGCTGTGTGGGGAAAGCACACAGGGGAGGAGTATCCAGGGTTGATTTCTCAAAAGAGTCCTTACTTCTCTCACCTCTCTTGGATTGAGAGTCCTTCTTCATGAGGAAGAAGTTTTCCCTTTGCACCTCGTCACCTTGGGTGAAGCAACTGAGCAGCCAGTTGAGCAGTGACCAAGAAGCCTCTTGGCAAAGGCTGACATGGACAAGAGGCTTCTCAGTTGCTGCTCAGCCAGCTTCTTGGTCACTGCTTGATCATCTGCTCAGTTACTGCTCCAACTGAGCAGCCAGCCAGCCATTCAGCCTTCCTTTTGTTATAAGACTGATGCAGATCAGAGGGAAGAGCAGGTCTGGGCCATTGCCACTGCCATATTCATACATGAGAGGTTGAGGCAGAAGAGGAGCTGGTAATGGTGAGCTGGGTGGGTTGAGGTAGACACTGCTGGCTGACTGGCTGCTGCACAAACAATAGACCTAATAGACCAAGGAATAGGTGTTGGGGGGTACTAGGGTTTATCCAAAAAGAAAAGGGGAGAAGCCTAGGTGACCATGGTTTTTGTTGTGTGGCTTCAAGTCATTTCTGACTTACGGCATCCCTACGGCGAACCTCTCATGGGGTTTTCTTGGCAAGATTTGTTCAGAGGGGATTTGCCATTGCCTTCCCCTGAAGCTGAGAAAGTGTGACTTGCCCAAGGTGATGTGACTCTTTATATGACCAACCTACTCCGTATCCTTTTTATTTGCTTAATGATTGTGCCATAATAAAAATGTTTTGCACCTTCACAGTTTTGAGTGTCTTGTGTACATGTAGTAGTAACAATGACAATTAAATCCATTTCAGTTCCCGGTTATAGCACAACAAAATGTGGAAAAGTCAAAGTGGGGAGGTGAATACTTACTGTAAATGTGTTTCATTGAAATTAATGCTTTTAAGTTGCTTCATTATTGTATTATATGCTTTATTTGTAAGAATATTGTATTAAAAGAGTATTATAATAGTACACTGAAAAGGTTAGCTTTTAGGTTTCTTTGGAACTGGAAACATTTTAGAACAGAATTTGTTATTAATATTCCTAAACACATACTGGTTTCAGTGGAAAATTAGATCACTAGTAATGCTTAGCATTAAATGGGCAGCCCAAGTGAATTTTTGGGGACCAGTGCTCCCCTTCTCCTTTCATATAATTTGAGACTGAATTATGGTAGTAACAATCCAGTTTTGCTTTCCTCAATTCCTGGCTTTTAAGAATTAAGAATTGTAGTTCAGAAGTACCTCAGAAAAAGTGAAACTAAATCATAGTTTATCCTGCTCCTGCCCATTCAGAAGGAGAAGGTAGTGTGGGCCTACAGAAACTCATGGACATTATGTTAAATCGTGATTTATTATTACAGTCACCCCTCATGTTAAATCATAGTTTATTATTACAGCTGCCCCTCTGTTTTCACAGACTTGGAGATTGCATTCTGCGCTTTACACGGACCAGCAAGAGGGAATACTTAAAATGGCGTGCGCAGACGTGTGCACCCATTCAACCCTATGGGCCTGAAAATGCACAATATTTTGTTTTTGCGGGGGGCAGGATCTGGAAAGGATCCCCTGTGAAAACAGAGGGGTGACTGTATTTTTAAAAACTGCCCCATCTAAAATGCTAAAATATATCATGTGTCATTGAAAAGAGTATTAAAAGTGATAGTGATTGACATCTTCATATGGAATAAATGCATAATGTTACTACTTAACATAAAACAATGTGCTTCTTAGCTCTTCATAGCAATCATGTCCACAAATGATTCTGGACATTATTGAGACAGTAAGTTTATTTAGACTTTCTTGAATGTTGAGCACTGGCACCTAGAAACGTTTTGGAGCACTCTTCATCCAAGAGCTTTAGTACTGAATTGACCTTGAAAGGGAAATCTCTGAAGGTGCAGTATTCGGCAAGGAAAGGTCAATCTGCTATATTCTACATAGCCTTAGTACAGGTGCCAAAAAACTACTTTCGCACACCCAAGGATTTGCAAGTCCCTGGTGTTTCTCTTGACTTGCTTTCTTTAACCAGTAGGCTTCTCCACTGTTCCAGTATATGTTGCAAATCCTTCTAAATTACCAAAATGATTTGCTATGTTGCGTGGAATCCTGTTGATCATGAAATAAAGGTTAATGTATATATTCTAGACATTGTAGCACATTGCCTGGATTTTGTAAACTAGTTGTAGTTTATAAAAATTTGGATCCTATTAACAAAACCATATCGGAGTATTCCTTGCCTAAGAAAACCCTATGAAATTCTTGGGTTTGCCATAAATTAGTAGGCGACTTGAAGATACGCATGCACACACACAAACACTGGGGGGAGGGATAGAGAAGTACAGGCATACCACAGTTAATGAAGTAAATGTGTTTCTAGGTATTACTTGAACAGAAAATTGGGTACCAGTGGCAGAAGAAACACAGAAAGAATAGGGATACCTTCCTGTACCACAAAAAAGAGGACCAATTCTAAATGTTTCAGAGAAGATTTTGTCCAGATAACATGCAAAATGACAAACTGAGTCAGGTAACCTTATATAAAGAAAAAAAACCCATTCTGAACATTCTAGAAACCATTTGAAAGCTTCTTCCAAGCATCCAGAGCTGATTTTTTTGTATCACCAGCCTCCACTCACTTTAAGATATCCATTTTGATGGTCAGGCCTATAATGTCTATGCTTTTTTTTTTAACATGCTATGGTTCTCTAGTGAGGCTTGCATATCTCCTTTCCTCTTCTTTCTCTGTTTTTTGCTATTTATGCATGCGCAGTAAGGGATTCTGGAGCAGCTGCTGTTTATCTTGCCTATTATATGCAGGCACCCAGCTATGGTGTATACATGTATTCACCTTCAATTTACTTGTTGACTTATGGTGGCCTCATGAATTTCATATAGTTTTCTTAGGCAAGGACTATTCAGATGTGGTTTTGCCCGTTCCTTCCTCAGAAATATAGCCTATAGTACTATAGTAATATTGAAATGTTGAATTAAATCTGTCATAAAACATTTTAAAAATCGCAAACTTTTTTTTCCCCCCTTTCTTTCTTTCAGTGGTCTGGGGAGAGTGTAATCATTCCTTCCACAACTGCTGCATGTCACTGTGGGTGAAACAGAACAACCGTTGCCCCCTTTGCCAGCAAGATTGGGTGGTCCAGAGAATAGGCAAATAAATCCACTGGCTGTTTTTCTGTTGAACTTCTTTGGAAAGTTAACAACTGATGTCATATTTCCCATATGGAAGAAGAGAGGAGTCACGGTGTGGCAGAGTCGAGTTATAGTTAGAGCTACAGACCTACAGAGTTCTGTGGATCTGCATTGGAAACCTTTATGTTAGTTTCTTGAGTCAGTGTTCAGTACTGTTTCATCAGGAGCATATATGTATGTGCATAGCACTTAACAATGTATCTCAGCATTTAGTGTGAGCACCATACATTTGCTTACCAATTCTTTAAGGCTTTGAAGTCCTCAGTTAATCTGTTGTTCAAAGCAGTTCCAGCTTGAACTCTATGTTTCTCAAGACTGAAGTATTTAACTTAAATAAATAATTGTTGATAAAGCATTTGTTTTTATGTCTTGCTTTCTTTAATTAGGAGAAAACATTTCCTTTTGGTTTTGACAAATACCAATTTCTGTGGTACTTTCAAGTTTAAATTGAATTTATTGAAATGTTAAATGTGTCACTTGTGCACTGCAAGTATTAAACATCTTAAATAACTGTAAAAAGTTTAGGTTGTTTGTTTCTGTAAAATGATATACTTGAAAGTTTGTCCACTAAAATGTTAACTGGAAATATTCATCATATCATCATATCTTGGAAGTGATAACTGTTTCTGTATATGCTAAAACATTTTCATACATAATCCAGGTTCAAGATAACCCTTCGCACAAAGGGAAGTACTTTGGTACATGGAAATGTATGTCTGAACTTTCCATTCTCACTACATTAAATCCCAAAGTGCCCTCTGACTCTTCAGAATAATTTCCGGAAGGAGTGGGACAGAGTGGTATGAAAAGAAGGGAGGTGTAAAAAATCCAGTGTTACATGCAGCCCTTTGGTTTGCAGCAATTATATTTGATTATGACTTAACTTTTCATATAGCTAATGGAAAGCTTAGCAAAAAAATCAGATCTTAATTCTGAAACAAAATGAAAACAAGTTGAACATATTTTTGGAAGGAGATCCTGCACAACTACTCACTCATATTACAGGACAAAATAAGTACTTCAAAGACTTAGTGTTTTCAGCAGAACGTAAATGTCTTAGCACCACAAAACTGATGGATTTTCATACTGAAAATCTTCCTCATCCCTTCAGACATTTTTAGTGCTAAAAACCCACTCTAGAGAGTTTCCTGGCTCTGTATTATTATTATTATTATTATTATTATATTATATTATATTAAATAGGCTTTGAGGGTGAAGTGGGGCTTCAGGAGGAGAGACTGGGCTCATACTGGTACTTGCACGTGGTGCTTCCACAATGTGCAATGGTAGCACAACATGCTGGCCATGTGTCTGTAATATTTAAAATATATTTTAGAAAATGCTACAAGATTCTGTGTATTATGCAGCACTTTATCACCCCCTTGAACCATTGCTGAACTTTTTAATCATTTAAACAAATCCATTGTTTGATGTTTGATAACTGTGTTTGCACTCCGACTGTGAATAATAGAATAATTTCTGTTTATTTAAAAGCAATACAGCCTTACTACTCAGTGAGACTTTGTTAACTGTCTGGAACAGTTCTTAGGCTATGAAAGTGGATGGGGAGGCATTTAAATTTCTAGTGGCCTGTATAAGATAAAATGTGGAAAATGTGACAGCGGTGGATGCTACAGTAAAACATGGAAGAACTAGGGAAGTTATTGTGGAAAGAAGGTGAGAAAACAATTGGAACCAGGCAGGTTTCCTGGATTTTCTCACTCTTGGGTGAGACAAAGTAATTGAATGTTCTCTTATAGTCATTTTGTCCTCTTTGTTCTCTTGCCCTTTATACCCTGTGACTGTAGTGATGACCATGTTGTTACTGCAACAATCTCTTATAACTACTCTGGGTTATTTTGCCCTACTATAAAGTTACTTGCCAAAATTACACTTTCTGTACTGCTCTAGAAGCTGTTAAAATCAAATGGAAGCATTTGACCAAAACTGATATTTATTTATATCCAAAATGCCCAGTTGGAGCAATCTGTTTATTTATTTAGCCAAGCATATAAGTAGTCTTCAGCCAAAATGGTGCAACAATGGTTTACAGATTTTTTTAAAACCCAGTTCATATTCTTTAGCTTTCAGACTAAAGATGGAGAGGAGAAAAAAGGGATGGTGAGAGAAAAGGGGGAGAATAGGTATAAGGACCTCAGCAATGCTCAACTGTAATGCTGTTAGAATGTTAAAACTAATAGAATGCTTTAAACATTGCAAAAAAAAATTATTTTGAAAATTGGCTCAACCAGGTGAAATGCTTGGTGTGCATGATCGGTGATTGGCTTCCACCAAAACTGAGTAATATAAAATAAGGTTAGGTTATCTTAAGATACTGCCTATTGTATAACTTAAAGCAGGGGTAGGCAACCTTTCCCCTTTAAGGGCCGAGGGACTTCAGCTCCCAGAAGCCTCAGCCATGTTGCCCAATAGTCCCATGTTGGCCAATAGCTCCTGGGATTCTGGGAGCTGAAGTCCCTCGGCCCTTAAAGGGGAAAGGTTGCCTACCTCTGACTTAAAGTAAAACTTTCCTTGTCCCCTATTTGCAGCTTTATTTAGATCCATGTTTCATAACTTAACACTTTGTCCCACCTCTAAAAAGATCATTTTAAAAACTGTGGTCTCTTTATTGTATATAATTGAAGGACAAATCTCTCTTATTTTTAGATTCCTTACACAAAACTGGATCCCAAAGGGACAGATCAGTTTATGTTGATTTGTACTTGTATTTGAGACTCATATAAAACAGAGGTAGGCAACTTTTCCCCTTTAAGGGCCAAGGGACTTCAGCTCCCAGAATCCCAGGAGCTATTGGCCAACATGGGACTATTGGCCAACATGGCTGAGGCTTCTGGGAGCTGAAGTCCCTCGGCCCTTAAAGAGGAAAGGTTGCCTACCCCTGATATAAAATAATGTGATGTATAAGGTATAACAGACTTCCTTTATGCCTTGTAGAAAAGGGAAGCTTAGGAAGCTGACTTGGAAAGACAGCTATGAAGGAACTAGATAAGATCCTCAAGGGTAAAGATAGAAGAGATGTATCTTTAAATACAGAGTCAGAATCATCCATACAATAGTATTTCCAATTTTAATGCATGGGTGTGAAAGCAGGACAGTGAACAAAGGTGACAGGAAGAAAATCCCCTTTCTTCAAATTTGCTGGTGGGCAGTTCTACAGATACCATGACGGTTAAAAAAATAAATGTGCCTTAGAGCAAATCGGGCCTGAACTCTCACTAGAAACCAAGATGACTAAACTGAGACTCATACTGGGGTTCTTGGAGGTCTCTGATTCATAGGGTTGCCATTTCTTACCTCAAGGATATTGCACCACAATGGCAAAAGCACTGAATAAATAAAAGTAGGGAAGCGGTTACAGTTTGAACTGAAAATCCATATAGGGTGATACCAAAGTCTTTTCTGTCATTCTGTTGCAAAATGGCCCATAAGATGCCTAAGGGAAACAAAACGAAGAAAACAGCATCCTTCTCATATTACCCAGCAACTGGTATTCAAATAAGGCTATCAGTAGTAGCCATTGATAACCTTATCTTCTATGTGTCTGTTCATTGTCCCTATTATGTGGCAGAGAAGATAGCAAAAACAGTCTTATTTTACCTTTACTATTTCATCCTCAACATGTTGCCCAGTAGGGTTATTCCATGTGATGGAGATCTAGCTCAGAGAGCCTTGGAGTAAAATACACTTGGTTACCAACTGTGATAAATTTCCTAGGCATTTCAAGGAGAAAGTCACTTGTATTCTTTCAAAACTTGAGGCATCAACTTCTGAGAAAATACAAGTGACTTTCTTCTTGAAATACCTAGAAAGTTTATCATAGTTGGTAAGCAAGTGTTCTGCTATTACAATGTCTGAGAATACAAGTGACTTTCTCCTTGAAATGCCTAGGAAATTTACTACTGTATTACAATGTCTGAGCTATTACAGTGCCTGAGGAAGTGTCCAGTGTCCCATCTAGCCATGTTTCTTGAGATACTTTCAGTTGCCATGGCCTAAAGGATATAGAGAAGATCCTTGGGTCAGCCTGTCCCATCATATGTAAGCTTGGTCATCTTTCCTGATAGGGTCCAGCAGCTGTAGATTGGGTGGATCCAGGGCATGATAAACACTTTACTACATAGAAGGGAGTACCTGTTCCCTTGATGAAGGTTGTAGTGCATCCTATCCTGAAGAGCACTCCCCTGGACCCAGAGTTAATGTGAAGATTATCACTAATATCCCTTTTGGGCTCAAAGTGGTTGAGGGTGTGATGGCTAAAGAACTTCAGACATCCTTGAAGGAAACAAATGGTCTGGACCCATTTCAGTCAGACCAGGGTATGGTATTGAAATGGCCTTGGTTGCCCTGGAAACCTGCTCCAGTTGTAAGATCAGGAGTGTTTGTTTACCTGTTGATGCTCCTGGATTTCGTAGTGGCTTATAATACCATTGTTTTTTGTATTATTCTGTCGAGTAGCTCTGCGGGATGGAAGTAGGAAGTACTGTTAACAGTGATTCTGCTCTTATCTGTAGGGCTAAGGAATAGCATTGGGGTCTCTTGTTCAGCCTCATGGGATACCACAAGGTTTCATCTTCCGTGCTATTTAATATCTGTGTAAAGCAATGATTCCCAAACTTTCACCTTCTAGATATTTTGGACTTCAGCTCCCAGAATCCCTCACTATTGACCAAAATGGCTGCAGCTTCTGGGAGCTGAAGTCCAAAACACATGGAAGGTCAGAGTTAGGGAATCACTGGTGTAAAGTCACTGGACGAGGTCCTTAGGAGTTTAAGGGGTTGGATGCCATGAATATATTGATAACATTCAGCTCTCCTGGTGGTCAGAATGGGCAGGGTCTGGATAAGGGTCTGGATGCTGTAAAGGACTAGATAAAATCTAACTGAAACTGAATCCTAAGAAGACGGAGTTTCTTTGGATTAGTGTTTCCTTGGTCCAGGAAGTAGGTAAGCATCCTGCCCTGGATGGTGTTGCTCTCACCCTGAAGGGGAAGGTTCATACTTTGGGATAACTTCCAGATACACTCACTAGAAACCCAGGTGGGACTTGCAGCATTGAGTGGCTGGGGACAACATTAGTTGGGTCAGCTGCATTCTTTCCTGGATCTGGATAACCTGGCCTCAATAGTTCATAATCTCCTCAGTTGGACTCCTACGATGTGCTTTATTTGGGGCTGCCCTGGAATACAATGTAGAAGCCTCAGGTAGCATAAAATGCAGTTTCTAAACTGCTGATGAACATTGTAAAACACTTGACACCAGTTTTCACTCACCACCAATGCATTCTGTATTCAAAGTGCTGGTGGTAACATTGAAAGCCCTAAACAGCCATTGCTCCAGGTCCTAGGACTTTATCACACAGGGGAAATCCCGTGCAGAAACAGGATTTAAAAGCTGGGGGAAACCTGCAAAAGCAAGTTGATTTTCACACACATCTGTTGTTAACCCGAACGGAAAGTAGTCAAAAGCCACCCCTTTTTACTTTCAGGATTTTCCGAAAGTAAAAAGAAGCGGCTTTTGACTACTTTCCGTTTGGGTTAACAACAGTTTAACATCAATGTCTGAAAATCTACCCGCTTTTGCAGGTTTCCCCCCCCCCCCCCATTTAAAACCCTGTTTCTGCATGGGATTTCCCCCACTTGATAAAGTCCCTGGAGCAGCAAAAAACAAGCTAGCTCCCTCCTCAACATGACAACCCTTCAAATATTTAAACAGGGCTACCATATCACCTCTTAACCGTCTCTTCTCCAGGCTAAACATACCCAGCTCCCCAAGTTGCTCCTCACAGGGCATAGTTCCAGGTTTAGGTATGATCATTAGATCACAGAGCCCTTGATAAAAAGCCTTATTTGAATTTGGCACCAGAATTATGCCAGCATCCATGTCTGCCAGACCTCTTGGGGAGAGCCTTCTACAACTGGGATGGCCTTCTCCCATATGCTCAAAAATATACTGGTCCCCCTGGTGAAATACAGATTACGGTACCTCCTTTAGCTGCCGATCTCAAATTTTGGGCAGACTTCTATGGGGCAAGGAACTTCCTGACACTAAGAGCTGTTCAACACTGGAAGATACTCCCTCAGAGAGTGGTGGAGTCTCCTTCCTTGGAGGTCTTTAAACAGAGGTTGGATGGTCATCTGTCAGGGGTGCTTTGATTTTGAGTTCCTGCATGGCAGGGGGTTGGACTAGATGGCCCTTGGGATCTCTTCCAACTCTATGATTGTATGGTTCTAGAACAGTTTTTACCTGTTAATTGCTAGAATCATAGATACCAGTATGGAATTTATCACACAGGATGGATCCCATGCAGAAACTGGATTTAAAGTGAAAACAACCTGCAAAAGCGGGTTGTTTTTCACACGGCGTTCGGGGTTAACCCAAACAGAAAGTAGAAATAACCCGCAAAAGCGGGTTGTTTTTCACACGACTTTGGCGTCAAGGAGAAATAATGCGACATTAATCCAAACTGAAAGAAAGGGAACTTCCAAAAGTAAAAAGGAGCAGGTTTTGGCAACTTTCTGTTCGGGTTAATGTCACGTTATGTCTCCTTTAGACAAACACATCTGAAAAACAACCCACTTTTGTGGAGTTTTTTCCCCCCCGGATTTTAAAATCCCGTTTCTGCACAAGATTTAAGCAATTTGCCTCTGTGTGATAAGGTCCTATGTAGAGAAATCTTGTAGCACCTTTGAGACTAACTGAAAGAAAGAAGTTGGTAGCATGAGCTTTAATAGGTATCATTGATAGTTCATTTTTTAGAGAGCTTAAATTATTTGCTACTGTTTTAAATTTTGCACTGGTACAAATGTTTAAATTTATTTTATCTGTACACTGTCCTGGGGTCTTATGAACAGCTTTGATTGACAGCAGAGAGAGAGAGAGAGAGAAAGAGAGAGACCCTGCCCACTCCTTGGATTAGCCAATCAGAGCCCCCAGAATGCTGAGGCGAACTGGAGGGTGGGGAGAAAAGTTTGGCAGTTTAACTGACATTTTGTTACTGAGGTCAGTAGTAGGAGAAGTTTGGAGTTGATGGAAAGGAGGAGGGAGTAAATAGTCAGCGAGAATTCAGGGACAATGAAGAATAGATACGAACGAATAGAAAATAACCAGCTTAGCTCTTTCGTGTTACAAGAACACCTTTTGTATTAATATTTTAATTAAGTTACTTTAGGTAAAGTAACAGACACATTTACAAATATTAACATACCAACATAAAACAAACACAACAGAATTCTGTCATACTACATTCCTTCATGTTCCTTATGTGTATTCTTCGATAACTCATATTTCCAGAATTTTGAATTTATCAGAATAATCAGATTATGTGGCACACATACTGTCTATTTCTTATCAAAAATTCCACAGTTTTTCCACAAGAACACCTTTTGATAAAGACTTCCCCTCACCCTTCTTGTTTAACCTCTGCTAGAGCTGGTTCTTTCTGGGGACTTTCTCCATCCCAGTCGTGCACCAACAGCGACCCTAAAAAACATCCATGCCCAGCAATTTCAGGAACCATATTAGGATTCCTATATTAAACCAAGGAGGGATGTGTGTCTTAAAGGAAACTAAATTGGGTGACAGGTGCCCAGGTTGAAAACCAAATAAATAGCATAGAAAGGGGATTAGTTACTATAGGCTTTAAATATTTTAATAATAAATAAATTAGTTTATACTTAGAAGCTTAAACCAAAATCTAGGTTCTAAAGTGGTCTTAGGTCCAAAACACACTGCAGAAAGAATCCAGTTTGAGGCTGCTTTAACTGCCTTGGCTCAGTGCTAGGGAATCCTGGGAAGTGTAGTTTTGTGTCAGAGAGCTCTGGTGCCACAATAAACTACAATTCCCAGGATTCCCTAGCACTGAGGCAAGGGCCGTTAACGCAGCCTCAAACTGGATTCTTTCTGCAGTGTGTTTTGGACCTTAGTCCAAGTCATGTTTTGGCGTCACATCTGAAGTGAGTTGTTGACTAGTTTTGAAATGATATCACAGTGGACCCTCCACATTTGCTGGGGTAAGGGGCACAGGACCCCCGTAAAAGTGGAAAACACAAATAAAAAGCACTGTTTTGTGTTTTTTACCTGAGAAAACACCTCTCTAGGAGTCTAGTTCCTCCAGTGCAACTCTATGGTCAACACCTGCTAGAAGTTGACCATGAAATTGCGCTGGAGAAACTACAAACTCCTAGACAAGTATTCTCTATAGGAATCTCTAGGTCCTCCAGCATGACTTTTGGTAGAAGTTGACAATAGAGTCACACTGAAGGGCCTAGAGATTCCAAGAAAGAACACATTAATCAAATCCGTGAATAATCAAATCCTCAAAAGTCAAAGCCGCAAATGTGGAGGGACAACAGTAGTTACTTTCCTAATTGTTTATTGCTATTTCTGCCACAGCAATTTAGTACAAAGTGTGCCTTTGCAAAGATTGTGTTTTAGGAGTTGTATGCTGACTGGCAACCCTTAGTGCCTGTTTTGGCTGTCTGCACAGGTCCTTTTCACTTGCTTCCCCAGGTCACCACACTTTGTCTGATACATACAGATGAGAACAGGAAAATTGACCTTTGACAATGTTTTCTTCTCAAGGCTGGAACAAAGCAAAGATGGCTCCACTGTGTACACTTGTCCCCTGGGATGAGAAGAGAATCAGCCCTCCCCTCCACAATACTGGAGGTGTGAAAGCCATTAAAACAAATCACAGCAATCCTTTATAATGAAGTGTTAGGACATCTAAATATAGGGGTCACTACCAGCTCCCTTTGTAATCCCATTAGTCCTGTGAGAATCATGAAGAAGTGAAGTCAAAACTCCGTTCTACGTGTGGCTTTTTATCTCAGGAGGCAGAATGGTGATAGTGAAGATATGTTTTTGGTAATCAGAATAAAGAATGGCTTGTACTGTAGTATGAACAGACTTATTTTAATTTTTTGCCTCTCCCATGTTATGAAGGAAAAGGAGCATCCTGTTTTGGTTGCACATAGGATCAATATTATTTATACAGCTTGGTCTTTGTCTAAGCTGATTTGAGTCCCTACCAAGCAAGTCATTTGTGTTGTACAAAGGTACAGGAAACAAAGCTGCCATTTCTCTGGGTAAGAGCTGCACGAAGAGGTAGTCTTTTAACTCTAGGACTGAAGGGTGATGATTTTTAAAACAACTATTCTCAACCTATTGCTTGCTATCCCTCAACTGCTAAACACTTTGTTTTGCAAAATGGCAAGACTCAGCGAATTTCAAAATGCCCTTTTAAAAAACCCATTTCAAAGCATGTGGTTATGGTGGGCATATACCTGTGAATTAAAGTTGCTTAGAGCTGTGGAAAGGATATAATAACAGTTCTGTAAAGGCTGGCAATAGTGCCATACCTTCTCTATGAAAGGGGCATAGATACAGAAACTAGACTGGCCAAATAGATTTAAATGTATAGAAAAAGTGAGCATGCATTAAGCATTGGTAGTGGAGTCACTGCTGAAAAATGCAGTTCGGCTGATGGTGGTGGCAGTGAGGTTTTCCTGGGATGTCATCCATTTAGCTATAGATAGCAAACCCAAAGCTCCTTAGAGAGAAACCTCTTACCAGCCACTTTCCACAAATGGTACATACACCTAAAGGTACTTAGTGAAAATCCTTGAGAGGTATTTAATGCTAAAGTAGGCAGACTCTCTACTATTTCTCTGAGGTCCGCACCTACAGCCAAGCAGTGGTGCAGAGAAAGGTGCACCTGGGCAGCTGCCCTCAAACTAGTCAGTGTTTTTGCCCCAGCTAGATTCTGCTGCCCTAACAGATCGCCAAGATGTGTGATATGGGGGGACTGGATAACCTGATCGCCAACACAGCATATTTGCAGGCCAGGAAAAGTGGAGAAGTTGATGCCAGGGAGATGCAAAAAAGGCGGAGGGCCCTTGCGCTGCCCAAGGTTGAGGAATGTACTGCAATCAAGCAATCTATTACTATGGACTATGACAGCATTTGTGACCAACAGCCTATCGGCAAGACTTTTTTCAGGGAATTTCTGGAGACTGTGCCTGAATATTTGCTTGCTAGAGAGTTCTTGGATGAAGTGTCTAATTGGGAGTTAGCAGAAGATAATATCAAAAGCAGCCTCCTTGAGGGCATGGTCAACATGTACCTGAAGAATGCCAGCAACAGCTTCTTGAAATTTCTCAGTGCAGACCTGTCCAACAAGTGCCAGTCTGTGGCTAAGGATGACTTTGAAAAAGTTATGCAGTCAGCCAGAGAAGAGGCAATTGCCTACCTTAAAGGGAAACCATTTCAGGACTTCCAAACTAGTCCATTCTTTGACAAGTTCTTGCAATGGAAAGCCTTTGAGAAGCAACCTGTAACCGAAAAGCTCTTTGATGAGTTCCGAGTGTTGGGAAAGGGGGGCTTTGGAGAGGTAAGGAGAAATTATTCATTCATATTTCTTGTGCAAACAGTAGGGCCTAGGCATTATAATGTATGGTCTTCACCAGACAGCGGGCATGGAGCAACCTGCTAGCTCTGTCTTGAGAAGTATGCCCATCTTTAGTTCCTTTTCTTAATTATCTACCCTGCAGTAAAATGTATTTAAGAGCAACAGGAAAGGGTATGTTTTCAGTACTTTTACCCCTGCCTTCAAGTTCCTTAGGTTCATCTTATGTTTGTGTTGTTGTTTTATTTTTGATGTGCAATAGTTTTTTTTATTCCCAGTGGGTGTGCTTAATACTATAGTATTGATTACTGTTTCATTATGTTCCAACACTGTATAATGATTGGTAGGCAACCAAGAAGTTATATGGTCCCAGCCACAAATTCTTTTAATCCAAGTGAAGCTTTTAATTAGCCTGAAAAGTACAAGCAGGTTGCCATAGTAGCCTGCAATAAATAGAGATTAGAAAAACTGCCTTTGATCTATAACTCTCAGAATCTCTAGGAGATTATGGGAATCATATTCAAAAAGTAACACTCTCATAATATGGGTCATGTGTTGTCTCACTTTGAAATCCAATGTGCTTATTTAGACTTTCCTCCTTTCTCATGGAACTTGCTTTAGGTTTGTGCCATCCAGGCGAGAAATACTGGGAAGATGTATGCCTGTAAGAAATTGGACAAAAAAAGATTGAAGAAAAAAGGTGGTGAAAAGATGGCCTTGCTAGAGAAGGAGATCCTTGAGAGAGTCAACAGTCGTTTCATTGTTACTCTGGCCTATGCTTATCAAAGTAAAACTGCTCTGTGTCTTGTCATGAGTCTCATGAATGGCGGGGATCTTAAATATCACATTTACAATGTGGGTGAAAGAGGCTTGGAAATGAATAGGATCATCTTCTACTCTGCTCAGATCACCTGTGGGATACTGCACCTTCATTCCATCAAAATTGTCTACAGGGACATGAAGCCAGAAAATGTCCTCCTGGATGATAATGGTCACTGCCGATTGTCTGATCTTGGCTTGGCTGTAGAAGTCAAAGAGGGTAAACAAATCAACCAGAGGGTAAGTAAGAGTTCACCGTACAGAGCTGCAAGAGGGTGGGGGTGCTTGTTCTATTTCCAAGGCACTGAGCCTAGGCTTTAATTCTTTAGGATTTGTTCCTCACTAAAGATCTTATGTGGTCAATTCATTCTAAGTGACAGATGGTAAGAGGATTTGTTTAATTAACTATTTAGATGCACCGCATGGCAGCTTCACCAGCATCCCTGCTACTTATTCATACCTTACAAGAAGTTGCCATTTTCTTTTATTGCTTTATGTAAAACAAGTATTTTCTATCAAAAGAGACACAGCAGTCTAGAAAGAACTGCAGTAGTGGAGGAAGGGAGAGCTAACCTAATATATTCGTTTGAGCACTGAAGTATAACTCTAAAGACCAGGATTCAAGTCCCTGCTCACCCATGGAAACCACTGGGTGGCCTTAAGTAAATCACTCTCTCAGAAGGAGGCAAAGGCAAACTCGCTACTGAACAAATTTTGCCAAGAAAACTCTGTGATATGGTTGCCATAAGTTGGAAATGAAGGCATACAAGAACAAGAAGAAAAAGAGTTGGAGGAAGAAGTGTGTTAATTTAATAATTTTTCCCCTTTCACTTGAAAATACAAGGCACAATTCAGTGTGGAGTGATCCTGTGGACGTTCCAGTGGAATTAGTAGGAACTAGACAAAGCATTATTGCTTGTTTTGGTGGAGTTTGTACAGGAAAACCTCCACCTGTTCAAGAGATTGTCTTGTTCAATATGTATCCTCATCCCCTTCATCTAGTTTAGGCGGAAGACCCCATCTGACATGTCACAGATCCACTTGTACATTCTAGCTCAAAATGTAGAAAAAGCTTCAGGGAGCAGAAGGATGAAATGGTTGATAAAAATAGATTTCCAGATCGGATAGCCTCAGATAAACCAATTAGAACCCAACCCACGTTACAATTAAATGTGCGCACATGCAGACACCAGATCCTCGAGATCACTAGCTAGTTTAGCCTGAGGTGAAATTCCTTCCCATCCTCATTTATGGAGATACTGAGCATAAGAAATCAATTCCAAGCTTTTCCTGAGGAAGGTTGTTAAAGGGTATCATATTTATCATATTTGTCATTGTGGTGGTTCATTCTTGATATTCTGGATGAGAGCAGAAACTGCTTCTTAATGTCAATAAGCAAGCATCTTATTTAAAAGGCATGTTCTTCCAAATTGGTGATTCAGAGGTATGTCTGTGTACTATCTTTAAATAGAGAGAAGAAAACCAGTTTGCTTTTTACTATTCTAGTTTTAACTGTCCAGCATATTGGCCAGTATGGGCTAGTAGTCTGAGTATTGGACTATGACAGGAGTTTGTACAGGAATCCCCACTCTGCCAGGGAAGCCAATTAGGTGCCCTTGGGCAAGTCATGCTCTCTCAGCCTCAGAAAAAGGCAATGGCAAAACTCCTCTGAACAAATCTTGCCCCAGAAAGTCCATGATAGGTTCATCTTTGGGTTGCCAGAAATCAGAAAGGACTTGAAGGCACACAATAACAGCATATTGGTAATACTTCTAGCAATTGCAGATTAATCCTAATATAAAGGGCCTGAGATTCAACAGGTCATATACAAGATAAAGTAGGAAAAAAGAAGGCTACATTTAAGATGGATTGATTCAATAAAGCAAGCCACAGCCCTAAGTTTGCAAGATCTGAGCAGAACTCTTGATAAACACAGCTCTTGGAGGTCTTGCCATAAGTCAAAACTGACAGTGACAGCAAATAACAACAAATACAAAATGACTATTTGCTTATTTATCAAAATGTTAAGCCACATTTCATTCTTGTGGATAGCAGGGCATCATACAAGCATAATTAAAATAAAACACAGTACAGAAAAAACACTAAAACCACATTATAATGCTAAAAACAGAAAGGAAGCAAACACAATAGAACAGACAAATCAGCCAGTTAAAATGTTTGAGTAAATATACAAAGATTTTGAGACTATACCAAAACAATTGAAGTATCAGCCACAGTTTTTTCCCCTCACTCTAAAAGCATCCTAGTTGAGATGCTACAACTGAAAGGCTATCTCCTTTGTTGACACAAAAATTACACAAGGTACAATGGGCCCTTGGTATCCTCTGGGGGTTGTTTCCAGGACCGCCGCCACCTGTTAGTTATCAAAATCTGTGGATGTTCAAGTCTCATTAAATACAGTGGTGTAGTAAAATGGTGCCCCTTATATAAAATGGCAAAATCTAGGTTTTCTTTTTGGAATGTATATATATGTTTAATATTTTCAAACCGTGGATAGTTGAATCCGTGGATGGTTGAATCGATGGATAAGGCTGTGGATACTGAGGTCTGACTATAATTGATGAAAAGCCTTTCCTTATATTAAGTAATTTAAATACAGTACATAACTGGTGTATTTGCATGCCATGATAAACTATAGCTTGTGATGAGGATAATTTCTTGCTTAGGTTACAAATTGCATGACAGATGACCAAACAAAATAAGTTTTGTCTTCCTATTCCTAATTTGTTTCTGATTTGTTTTCCCCCCTGAACTTTTTATCTGCTCTTTTTTTTTTATGGGTGGGTAGCTGGGGAAAACAAATAATGGGTTTATTTGATTTGTGGCTGGTTAGTAAATCATTCTTGTTACCAGAGGTTGGTTCACACATCATAACATATAAATTCAGTCAATGTGTCATATTTACATTATCCAAAGTACCTTTCTTGTGCAACTGCCATTAAGACAGGTTAAGTAAGGATGAGTTCATAATCATTGCAAATAATCCTAATATGCCACACATTTTTGAAGTACAACAGCAAAGCATAGCCTGCCAGGAGCCTTCTAGTGTACAGGCAAATATGATTTATAAATAAACATATGAGATAAATATATGTATCAAATTTTACATTACCCAGTCCAGCTTTCATATTGTATGGTTCTTGGGAAACAGAATTAAGGCACAAGGAAATTAGAATTAGCTGGTAAGTGTGGCTTAAATAAAATTGTTAGTTTCAAATAAAGTGCAATGAATCAAAATCCATTCAATCAATACAAATCTATATTTATGTAAATTCTTTTGATTCAGTGGATCTACTGTAGCTAGGATTAACAATTTGATTTAGTCCTTTTAACAAAGGGCTTGCTCTAAAATGAGCCACAGATGCACATCCACAGAAATTGTAATCTGGTTTATAGGAATGCTGATTTTTTTTCTACTGGAATTTGAGAAAATTTTGTGACTTCTTGAAATCTGTAAATAAAACATCCATTAACAACAATGCCAGCGTTAGTTATGTGCAGCTCAAATACCATCCAACTTACATGTGTTTCAGCAGGTCAGCTGTTCTCCCACCTTCTCCATATTTTTTACCAGATCCTTCTGGATTTCTCCCCCTATGCTTCCAGATTTTGAAAGGAAAATGATCCACAAAATACAGTAATAACTATTTTTCTACAAGGCAGGCTAATACAAAGTCGTTTATATGCATTTATATACACAAAAATGTGCTTCTTTTCCTTTCTCTTTTATTTGCATCTCTTTTGCATCTCTTACTTTTTAAAATTATGTAATATTTTCCATAGGCGTGTATACGAACATTTCCATTTCCATAAATTTTGAAAGCAGAGAATCTTTCCCACCCAACCACAAATTCCACTGAGGAACTCTGGTATCATGACAATACTGCCCCTTTGGAAAAGTGAAAATCCACTACCATTCTCTCTATCCATACTATACTATTACTATACTATTCTGTTGCAAATTCTGCTGGCATCATCACTAGTCATGCATGTTTGTCAAACATTCCCCACTCATCACCCATATTTTGCAATGAACATATATTTCATGGGTTGGTTTGACCATCATAGATACTCTTATCCATTGCTGGATCTCTTATCCATTGATTGTAGAACCTGCATTACTGTAACAGAAAACTAGTTGTAATGTGACCATAATTTCAATATCAAATATCTTTCCTTAGAAGTTTTATGCTCAATGATGAAAACATTGAGCAAGTCCTAGTTATGTTTCTCTCTCTGTGTTCAGAAAATCCTTTTGAATTTATAGTTTGGTTTGTGAATATACAGAAAAGCAAAGAGTAGATAAGCCTGCCTCAGAATGATACAAAGCATTGATTTAGCAGTTTGGTTACCCAAATAGAAATCGTAAGGAAGCTGGACACTAGTGAAAGGAAAGTCATTCCTAGATGCATTTTGGAAGAAACTTGCAAGTGGTCTCTAGAAGGTTCAAAATGTTTTTGTTATGCAAGGCTTACCTGACCTGGTTTGTTTCATTTTACATGTGCATATTGTTAGTTTTGGACAAAAAGCTTGCTGAAACATGTTGAAATACTCTTCTAATTTTTTTGTGATGTAGGAACCTATCCCTGTTCTTTCCATTTTATTCCTGATTCTGGTACCAAATTTTCTGTTAAAGAAATAATGCCCAAGAACAAACCAACTGCATTAAGCAAAGTATACCTTCCGGTATCTGAGGCTCAATAAGAAGTGCTTGCACACTAGCTCTGTGCTATATAAAAGTCTGAGGGAGTTCCTAGTTTAAAACAGAGTAGGAAGAAAAATCAACCAATACAGCATACTTGTTGTTTGCAGAAGATGGAAAGAAGCAATATGCTTTAGTTTGTAATTGCTAAGGGCTTACAGTATGGTGTTCTGCAATTGCTGTTATACAATTCTGGTGTTCTCAAGAGTAGAAATGTAAAAGTTGTGAGAGCCAGTATGGCATAGCAGTTTGAGCTTTGGACTACAGCTCTGGAGACGAGAGTTCGATTGCCTGCTCAGCCATGGAAACTCACTGAGTGATCTTGAGCAAGTCACACACTCTCAGCCCCAGAAAACCCCATAATGGGTTCACCTTAGGGTCACCATAAAAAGGAAATGACTTGAAGGCACACAACAACACCAAGCAGCTTAATGCTTTCAAATCTGGTTCATTTCTTTTCATAGTATCTGAGTGAAGAGGTTTTGTAAAAATAAGCATGCCAGAGTGGAAGAGGGTGCATGTGTATATATCAGTAAGTAGCCTACGAACATCCTGCAGCCATCCTACCTGGCTGAATTTGAGTGGCGGGGGGAGTGAAATCCTGAAGCGTATTGCATTGGCTCAGCTGAAACCAGTTTGCCAGTTGCTTCCTCCTCTTCCAGCACTTCTATAAGAAGTAACCATTCCCTCTAGTACATTACATCAAAAAGGGGAAAAGAGGATTGTGACCTCTACTTTCACAGTACAGTGGGCCCTTGTTATCTGCTGGGGTTTGGTTCCAGGACCCCCCGTGGATAACAAAAATGGTACAGCCAGAGGGAGCATTGATACAGGGAGGCCCACACCATCTAGCTGGCTCCAACTAGCTAGTATTTGGCACCTCCTCTCTCAGAAATGGCTCCAGGAACTACTGTTCCACTGGATCATTGTATAATTTCATTATGGCCAAGGCAGACAGCCTGGAAGGAGCAGCTTCTGGCTGCTCCAGCCCCGATTGGGCCAGGACCATGGTGACTGCATGGCCCGCTCCCAGGCCAGCTCTTGGCACAGCCTCACTGTGGCTTCCAGACGCTTTGGGGCATGCATCATCTAAACACCAAACCCCCAAAGCAGCCAGAAGCCGCTTTATTTGGCCCAACTGTTTCAGGCCATCGCAACTGTGATAGAAGTGGTATTTGAATTTGCTTAATTCCCTCCTCTCCCTTTCCCCCACCAACACCTCCAGTCCTCTGTCGTGCCCCTTGGATTGCAACTACAATGAACTCCTGGGCAGGAAAGCAGTAAGCAGCAGAGAACTAAGTATCTTGAAAGTAAAGAGCAAGGTAGGAATTCTTGCAAGGCTTGATTGCTTTCATAAAGGAAGAATTATATCCAAAAGGGGAAAAGAGGATTGTGACCTCTACTTTCACAGTATAGTGGGCCCTTGTTATCTGCTGGGGTTTGGTTCTAGGACCCCCTGTGGATAACAAAATCCATGGATGCTCATGTCCCATTGAATACAGTGGCATAATAAAATGGTGTCCCTTATATAAAATGGAAAAATCAAGGTTTGCTATTTGGAATTTTTTTGAATATTTTCAAGCTGTGAATGCTTGAATCCCTGGATAAAAAAAAATCCATAGATAAGGAAGGCCGACTGTATAACCAGGAGCAGCTTCAGAAAGAGAACAATTAGGGTAAACAGATCAGAGGGTCTCTGATCAAAATTTGTATCTATTTGATAATGGGGACAAGACCAGGTTGCTTACTGTCCCCTTTATTGTTTTTAATTGGTCAAGAAATTTTAATTAGCAGAATTAGAGGTGAGTCCCAGATAGACAGCCAGCATGGTGTCGTGGTTTGAGCATTGAACTAGGACTTTCGGAAACAGAGTTTGAATCTCAGCTCAGCCATGGAAACTCACTGGGTGACCTTGGGCAAGTCACACACTCTCATCCTCGGAGATGGCAATGGCAAACCCCCTCTGAAGAAACATGCCAAGAAAATCCCATGATAGGTTCGCATTAGGGTTGCCATAAGACAGAAACAACTTGAAGGCACACAACAACAACAATCCAGATAAAAGGAACAAGCATTAGATGATATAAATTAGACATTTCTTTATTCAGTTCCACCATTTTAGTGACCAAGGCAGGGGCAGATCTGAGTTATCCAGATATCCTGTATTCTTATTATTCTCAAAGTTTTTGGAGTACATATATGAACAATGTTAAGAGAGCTGGTCCAAGAAAAAACAGGGATGCGGTTATATTTGTTCTTCCACCGTCCTCTCACTTGCTTATCTTTTTAAGCCCTGTCTTTTTATTTAATTTTATAAACTACTTTAGGAGCCAGTTTTGTCTGAAAAGCAGGGCCCAAATGCATCAAGTGAGGGGTACACCATTGTGGCATAGTGGTTTACGTGTTGGACTACAACTCTATAGAGACCAGGTTTCAATTCCCACTTGTTTCTCGCCCGGTCATGAAATCCTCTGGGTGATCTTGAGTAAACCAGACTCAGGAGAAGGCAGTGGCAAATTCCTCTAAACAAATCTTGGCAAGAAGACCCTGTGATAGGTTCGCCTAAGGGTCACCATATGCCAGAATTGTCTTGAAGGCACACAAAACACACAGGCAATTGCAGCCCTCCAGATTTTCTTGGCATAGCCAATGGTGAGAGAATATGGGAGTTGCAGTCCAAACACATCTGGAGGGCAATACTTTGACTACCCTTAAGCAATAATAAAATAAAATTGCTTGAATAACGGCACCTTTTGTTTATTCATCATCATCACCATCATCATCATCATCATCATAATCTTTGACACCATTGTAGTATATGGGAAGTTGATATTTTACATTTGCCTGCATCAAATAAGAATAGCCAATACTTCACTGCCTTGTGATAAGAGAGCAAGATTGTAACCTTAATGTTCACACCTCCAAATTATGTCATTTTTGAATATCATTAGCTAGAACTACCGGGCTGTGTCAGGCCTGCTCTATGTACCCAACTCTTGAAAGGGAAATTGGGCAAGGTGTGTGGGGGGGGAGGAAAGCTATTATAGATTTTTCAAAAGGTGTGGGAGAGGAAGGAACATCCTGAAGTCTTTCTCATTTCCTCCCTGTATTTCTTCTGTCATTTCCAAGTAGAGAAACAAGCAGAGGAAATTATGAAGTATTGTTTGCTTTGTTGTACCTCTCCCTTGCATTACTTTTAAAATGTTGTTGTTGTTAACTGCCTTTGAGTTGCCACCAACTCATGGCAACCTTACGGATGAGACTTCTCCAAGATTCCCTGTCCGATACTGTTTTGCTTAGGTCCTGTAATTTCAGACTTGTGACCTCCCTGATTGAGTCTATCCATTTGGCATATGATCTTTCTATATTTCTACTATCCTCTATCTTTCCTAGCATTATTATATTTTCTAGTGAGTATTGCCTTCTTGTGATGTAGCCAAAGTATGGCAGCCTCAGTTTAATTATCGTCTTCCAGGGAGAGTTCAGGCTTGATCTGTTGTAGGACCCATTTGTTTCTTTTTGGCAATCCATGGTATCCTCAGCACTCTTCTCCAGCACCACATCAAATGAGTTGATTTTATTCTTATCTAGTTACTTAACTGTCCAGCTCTCATACCTGTACATGATGATGGGGAATACAATAGAATGAACAATTCTAACTTTAGTGTTCAGTTGTATATTTTTAGTCTTTAGGATCTTGTCTAGTTTTTTCATTGCTGTCCTTATCATTCTTAGACTTCTTCTTATTTCCTGACTGCAGCCTCCATTCTGATCAATGTTTGATCCAAAGTATGGCAACTATTTCAATTTCTTCTTTATCTATGCTGAGTTTATGTAGTTCCTCCATGGTCATTATTTTTGTTTTCTTTATGTTCAGCATTAAGCCTGCCTTTGCACTTTATTCTTTTGCCTTTCTTAATACAGTAATTGTTCCAAGTCTGTGATGTTTTCCACTAATACTATGGTGTTGTCTGCATTTCTTACATTGTTGAGGTTCCTTCTTCCCATCTTCACTCCTCTTTCTTTTGAGTCTAGACCTGCTCTTATGAAGTTTTCTGCTTACAAATTGAACAAAAAGGGTGATAAAATGCATCCTTGCCTGCCCCCATGCCAATTGAGAACCATTCTGTTTCTTCATATTCTGTTCTCACTGTAGCCTCTTGACCTAAGTACAGATTTCTCATCTGGACTGTTAGATGTAGTGGCACTCCCATGTCGTTAACAGTGACCCATAGTTTTTCATGATCAATGCAGTCAAATGCTTTCCTATAGTCTATAAAGCACATGCTGATTTTTACAAATACATCTTTAAAATCTGTAGCAGAGCAGGGCTTGCTATCAGTGGTGTCACTAGGGAAGTGTGGTGGTGGTGCCTGCACCAGATGATACCCCAGAAGGGGGATGACACCCAGTTGGGTCCTTACCCCTCGCTCCCCCCCAATCCCTGCACACACTCCCCATGCGCACCATTCCCCCTTGCACATACTCCCCGTACACCAGCCTTATGCTCCCCTGCATACCATACCCACGTACACTCCATCCCTGCACTCCCTCTGTGCCATCCTATCCTTTTCTTCATCCGGAAGAGGATGGGGCGGCACAGGGGAAAGGAGAGTGCCCACCCCGGAAGCTCTGCCCCCCTGCACCAGGTGACACCTGAGCAGGAATGCCACTGACCTCTAATATTTTTTTAGTCAGTATTGCCTTCTTGTGATGTGGCCAAATATTGAAATGTGTTCTGTTTGAAAATATTTTTAAGAGCGAGGTGATATATTGAAAGAGATAGGATAGCCATTTACCAGTGTCATAGACAGGTGATAGTTTTGAAAGTAACAAGATAGAACCATTGCCAGTCATAATAAACATCGATACTGCTTTTACTGATAATGGAAAAGAGAAGAAATAAGTCACAGGTAATGATACAAAGAAGAAAAATGGTATAAGGCAAAAGGATCAAATAAACGCTTCTCTGAATGTGAAGTTGAAGGCTTTCACAGCTGGCATCCATAGTTTTAGTCTAGAAGAGTTTATTCCTGATGTTTCACCAGCAGCTGTGGCTGGCATCTTCTGAAATGAACTCTTCTAGAACACAGCCTCGTAGCCTGAAAAACCCACAAAAAACTCTCCTCTGAATCTTTCAACTATTGGTGGAAAGATAGAGTCTCTTACTGAAACCCATGCATATCGAACTGCCCCGTTTTGCCTAAATCATAGGCTCCTCCTGTAGTCTTCTTAGAAATGAGTTACTCAGACATGTTCAAAGTGTTACCTTTAGCTTATAAGGCTCTCTAGATGAGCCAGTGTGGTGTCATGGTTTGAGCATTGGACTATGACTAGGGAGAGCAGGGTTTGAATCTCTGTTCAGCCATGAAAAATCACTGGGTGACCTTGGGCAAGTCACACTCTCTCAGCCTCAGAGGGTGGTGATGGCAAACCCCCTCTGAAGAAACTTGCCAAGAAAACCCTGTGATTGGGTTGCCTTAGAATCACCATAAGTCAGAAATGACTTGAAAGCAAACAACACACATACACACACAATACAGTTCAGGACCAGTCTATGTGAGAAGCCATTTTCTTCCATATGCAATTCTTCCATTCTGAAGCGGGTTCTGATTTACCACAGCTGAGTGAAGTGTTTATTTGCAGTGCACTGGAGAGCCTTCTTTATTGTGGCACCCTTTATATGAAATAGTCTCCTCAATGACATTAGACTCCTAGTGTTAGTAGTCTCTGCCATTAAGTGAACCCCTGCTTACTCTAGTATTCAGATTTCTACAGGAGGTCTTGGAATGTAACCCCAATGGACACAGAGTTCATACTGTACTTGTATTTATTGCCCCACTAATATTAACTGAAACTTTGAAAAGTGCAATTTAGACTTTGAAATGGCAGTTCTAGTATTTCTACTTCAGTAGGAACTCCCTGCAGCTGCATATGAAAAAAATGGAGAGAAATTGACAAAGTACGTTTGGGAATAAAATTAATTTGTATTGTTCTGGTAAATTAGAAGTTACTTTCAGAGTGGGTAGGTCTCCTTGAAATGGTGGGGGATGTCCCCCCCTCAATTTTGACTTACATATAGCATTGTCCAGAAAAGGACTACTGAACTGACATATAAGCTTATCACACAGCATTTAAGGAACAGGAACGGGGCAAAAATGCATGTTACTGGACAAGAGAACGCCACCGATGCCGCTGGGAGTCCCCAAGCCCGTTCCCCAGTCGTTCCTGAGAGCCGATTTTTGAAGGATGACTGTCCTTCAAAAATTGGCTGCCAGGAACGGCTGGGGAACAGCTTGGGGACTCCCAGCAGCATCGGTGGCGTTTTCCTGTCCAGTAACATGCATTTTTGCCCCATTCCATTCCTTTCCTTTCCGTTCCATTCCGTTCCATTCCCATTCTTGTAAGTGCCATGTGATAAGCTTAATATTCTTGAGAAGAAGAAGAAACGTTTTGTAGAGTGCAAAATTTGTACATAATTTACTTTGAAAAAGAGAGGGAATTCTGTTGGGAATTTACATCTTTGTAAGTGGGCTTATGTCTGTGGAAATTAGAATTGGGCACTTCCATAACATCCATCTCCAGTAAAGGGGTGCTGTTACATTATTACAGGGATAGGCAACCTGTCCCCTTTAAGGGCCGAGGGACTTCAGCTCCCAGAATCCCAGGAGCTATTGGCCAACATGGGACTATTGGCCAACATGGCTGAGGCTTCTGGGTGCTGAAGTCCCTCGGCCCTTAAAGGGGAAAGGTTGCCTACCCCTGCATTATTACTTAGGAGAGCTAGCAAAGTGACTGATGTACATTGGCCTCATTTTGCCTAAGTCCTGTTGCTCATTGGACCCACTGTGCATCCGGACACCAACTTGGGAGTGCCAATGGACATTGGGGCACTCTTGCTGCCAGTTTGTTATGCATCTTCACAATTCACTAACATGATTTTTAGCACCTCTGCTGTGTAGCTAAGTATTTGCAAATTTATGTAATGTAGACTGTGATAGAAGATTCTTGCTAAGATTTTTTTTTAAAAAAAAAATCATTCTCTGCTGCAGTTTATATTAACTCAGATGTCACAATTTTGGTGATTTATCAGGACGTTTATTTGTAAGTACAGATCATGTCAACTGTCATATGTGTTTAGCTTGTTAATATCTTCTTTGAGCTTAAGCTTAAATGATGAGGCTGTTTCTGTCATAGTGCCAAGGTTTTAGAACTCCCTCCCAAAAGGAGATACATCTGGATTCCTCTCTGCTGGCTTTTCAGTGGGGCAGTGAATACATTTTTATTCCAGCAGACTTTTAATATAGATTATATTGGATTTAAATAGTGGCAGAATGAAAGGGGTATTTTTTTTAATCCTGATTACTTTTTAAACTATTCTCTACACGTTTTAGCCACTTCGAGCGTGTTTTAAAGAAAGAAACGGGATAGAAATAAATGCACATCATAATGCACAAAATTATCCTTCACTTTTTACAGAGTTTTTTTTAATTTTAAATAATTTTTAAAATATCTCTGCTCTACCTTTCCACCTTCTAGTCAAATATTTTGAAAAAGGTTTATAGCAATATTTAAATAAAAATACAAATGTTAAACAAACATGGATACACAAGCTATAAAACAGCAATTTTTAAAAACAATAACTTGTTCATTAAGGATGGGCAAATAAAATCACTTTCATCTGGCCCCTGAAATGGTTAGGATTAAGCACCAGACAGACAGCCTTAGAGTGGGAATTCCAGAGCTTGATTGTGACTGTCAATAAGGCCAAATCTCCCATTGGCAACCTTCCATCCTCCAAAGGTAGAGCCATGGAGAAATGCCTCACTAGATCACCTCAACAAATGAGAAGCCTCATATAGAATGAGGCAATTCTAGTGATGCCTCATTCCTGAGCTACAGTGGCATCACTACAGGATACGGGAATGTGGTCTGCATTAGGTGACACCATCAGAGAGAGTGACTCCAGGCAGTAGCGAGGCATCCTAAGCCCCCTCCTGCAGAAAGAAAGGGGAAACTCTTCTTGGTATGCTGCTCCTCTTAGGGGAGTGAGGATGGGGTGAACCCATGGACCTTTCTCTCTGCTTCCCCCTCCTGCATCCTTCCCTTCCCAATTTGATCAGCTCCTTTCTGTCATTGTCCTCTGGAGGGGCAGTGGACTGTACACTGTGACTTCTTTTTCTTTGAGGGTGGAGATCTTTTGTAATTAAAAAAAAATTCTTGCTCAGGGGGCATCCTGGTGGAAGGACACTGGGCTCCCTAGAGTGAGACCCTCTTCCTCATCTGCACCTCGGTTCCAGGAGGTCAATGGTGAGATCATTAGTTACTGAACTGGGTGACACAAACCCTAGTGACACCACTGCTTTATGGCTTAAAACCAGCACTTTGCCTTGTACCACAGGAAAACAATAAGGCTGATTTAGAACTAGCAAGAAATGTTTTAATATCTGTACTAGTGAGCAATCTAGCTGCCATATTTTGAACTCAATGAAATTTCCTAGTAAATGTATAAAACAACTCAAAACTCTTCAATCATGATAGGTGGGTTATCTTTATCCAGGATTTCACACCGGCACAAGTGCTAAAAGGCACTTCCAATAACCAAACAGTACTAGAGACTGGAATTATTCTTAGCAGAGATGGGATGTTGTTTCTGAAAGGATGGCCAAAACATACATGCACCTCCTCCTATTTAAAAAAAAAACTTGTAAGGAAAGGAAAAGGAGTAGTGCAAACTCTTACTTGGCTTGTAATGGGGGAAGATGTTCAGAAAATGTTATTCTGTTCTGAATAGTTGTTTTCACATTTGCAGACAGCAGAATACTCTACCTGGCTACTGGCTTTGCATTGCCACAGGGTATTTCCTGTTTTTGCTTTTTGGGAACAGTTCAGTGACCCACATAATATCTAAAGCTTGTGTCAGTGAGAAAGAAAAAAATCTAGTTGTTGTTCATGGCTTCCGTGCACATGACTGTATTTAGTACAAATGAGATCTGCCTCCACACATTTTAAAAAAGATATCTCTTACCCTGAGCAATCTCGACAAAAACTATGACCACACAGACACATAGCCAGAACTACAGCTACTTCAGGTTCGCAAGACATACAATGAAAAACATGAAAAGATTTTTGATCTTGATTTTTAAAAACCACCTTCCTGATTATTTAACTGGGAGATACAAATTGCAATGAGAAAATGTCCTGGTGACCGGCTAGTAGGCAATGTTTCTCCTTGTCAGCTGTCAGACAAAAGCCAAACAAATTATTATCAAATTCTTGTCACTGAAATGAAGGCAGACTAGGTTTTTGCTAGTCTCTTGTGCAGTACAGGGCAAAGTAAGCCATAAGCAGGGGGGGGGGGGGAAGAATAATCTTTGAAACAAGCACACTGGAAAGCTTCCTGTGGTCCAATGTTACATTCTTCCAAGGTCTGTTAAGGCCACTACTGAAGCAAAAACGGAACAGCTGGAATGGAGAACAAAGCAGTCAGCGGCACCCCATGAAGGAAGGAAGGAATGAGCTTTACAAAACAGCTGATAGGGCTAAATTCAGCTTGTTTTTCCCCCCTGTTCAACAGTTCTTGTGCCATGGCAAATAAAGGATGGACACACAGATTTGTATCTCTGTTTGGTTTACGAGACTCATTGAGTTTGTTTTGTAAAGAGCTGTGGGAAAAGGTAGACATATCTAAATCACATTTTCCCTATGCTGATGGGACCCCTAGAGAGATCTGCATTGTGATCAGCCCACGCCACCCCAGTTCTCTGAGCTTAAATACCACAGTGCTTTAGACAGGGACATTTTAGCAGTACAACACACTCAGCAGGATGTTTTTTTCCACAGTGAATGAAACACATTTTAGTTGTGGGCCCCTTTTACGTCTGCAAAATCTCTTCAGTGTGCTGGGATCCTTTTAGCATTAGTAAATACAACTAGCATTAGGGCATGGCTTATAAAAATAAAACCATTTTCCAGTGGATGAGATTCTTCTGGAGTTTCACTCATGTAGTTGTATTTTGAAAACATAGATACAGGGAAGGAATGGGAAACTATGCCAAAACTCCTTATGAAAGTGTAAAACAAGACAGTATAAAGTCCCTCGGATTAGCTATATAGGATTAGTTCTATATATGTTTCACTTTTAGATTTATTCTTTTTTGACATGTTCTAAAAGAAATGGAAGACTGGGTAGAATTATGAGCTCCATTTCCAGTGACATAACTAGTGACATAACTACAATGCAATCTGAGACACTGTAAAACCTTGCCCCAAGACACTGGGTCTGTCACGCTGGGGTTGAGGCATGGATGTGATTTTCAGTATCTCTGCCAGACCTTGAGATACTCTTAGAAATCAGGCAGAAACATGGACAGTTCACAGTGAAGGGTTTATTGACAGAGGATAAGGAGTTGACTATGTACAGATGCAGAACAGAGTTCTAGGATGGAAGCAAACACTCTGACTTCCTCTTTTTCAGCTCATAGCACACAGAGCTGTACTAGAACTTTCAATGACACCAACTACACTGACTCTTCCACGATTCCACAACTATAACCCACACCTGTTTACATTGGGTTCATCCTTATATACACTTGGATGATGCAACATTCCAGTACCTGGCATAAGACATTACATCATACATAGAGTTACAGGTGCAGACCAATACACAATTAAGTGTCTGGCCTCTTCAAGGACATTTTATCACCAGATGTCCTGGCCTTGTCACACAATCCACACACATATCATGACTGTGTAGTTCTACAGATCTAATTTCACCTCATAATATGGTGACAGGGTCACCAACAGAAAAGGAGAGCAAGCTGTTAGAAATACACCATCTGTCTCTAAGCCAAAAAAAATAGGTGTTCTGGGCATATTTTTCTCATGGTTCACAAAATGGAAGAAGGAAAACAAAGTCTACATCTCTTCTCTTATTCTCATGTTTTCCCTTGTCTTTTCAACAAAGGCTGGATGGTAACAGACTTGTCTTTTTTCCATCTTGTACAAGTACAGATGTCTCTTTCTCTTATTTGGTCCCACCACCATTGCAGGCTTACTTGGTGAGGACCTGAGAGAGAGCCTTCTCGGTCACTGCTCCAACCTTCTGGAAAGCCCTTCTACAGAAAGCTAGGCTGGCCCCTACCCTGCTTACCTTTTGTCAGCAAGCTAAGACATTTTTATCCAGGGTAGTTTTTTGGGGGGGAGGGGTTGTGTCTTTTAGCTTTTGTATATTTTGATGTGGTTTTAAAGTGTTTTTAGATGGTTTTAACAGTTTTTGTTAGTTTAAAAAAAATTATCTGTGAGCCGCCATGAGTCCCTTCTGGGAGAAAGGTGACATACAAATAAAGAAATAAATGAATAAATAATCCCTGTTTGCCATTGCTGCATTGAACAGTAGAGGTAAATGTGCATAAAAGAGCAACCCAAATGACTGAAGGATTGGCTAAAGCAGGGGGAGGAAGGCAATTGTGGAGGAATGTGATAGAAATCTATAAAATTCTCTGTCCTAAAAAAGGACAGAGAAAGTTTCTCCCTTTCTGACAGTGCCAGAACTTCTAATGAATTAGATTTACTGCATCTAAAGGGGGGTTGCAGACTGTCAAAAATAGTGTGAATTCAGTTCACTTTTAGGATTAGGGTTAGGGTTAGTGCTAGGGAATCATGGGAATTGTTATTTTTCTGAGACATTGAACCTTCTTTGTCAGAGAACTCTAGTGCCACAATAAAATTCAGTTCCCATGATTCCCTAACCTTAACCCTAACCCTAAAAGTGGACTGAATTCACACTATTTTTGACAGTCTGCAACCCCCCTAAGTACTTCTTTACATGGTGTGTAACTAGTCTTTGGAATTAGCTCCTATGACCTTATAATGGAAAAACAAAGTCTGATAAAATTACTTTTTAGGTAGGGAATTCTTGGAGTTGTAGTCTCATAATTTTTCCAAGTTCCTAACGAGCAAAGGTATACAACTAAGCACGAAAGTCAGAATTGTACAATCAATTGTATTCCCCATTACCACATATGGATGCAAGAGCTGAACAGTTAAGAAAATGGACAAAAAGAGAATATGTGAAGTTGAAGGCTTTCACAGTCAGCATCCATAGGCTTTTGTGGCTTTTTTTGGGCTGTGAGGCCATGTTTTAGAAGAATGTATTCCTGATGTTTCACCTGCATCTTTGGCAGGCATCTTCAGAAGCTAAGTCTATCAATGGCTATAAAGAAGCTCTGGATTAAAGGGGCAAAGACATGTTTCCAAATGTCAATTGTCAACTTTATACATGAACCTGCTCTGTTTATTGCAGACAAAATTGCCCATAAAACAATTAGAATGCCCTACTAGGATCTTTAGCAACACATTTTAGTTGAACTTATTTGACTGTTCAGAACATTACTTTGCATTAATTCTGCTAATTTATCACATCCACCATGTGATAAACTGTGATTCCAGGCAGAGAGATGAAAAGGAACACACTTAAAAAATAGTAAAACACTTCACTGTATATCAGAGCATGTAAAGTATGTCTTTCAGACCTATTGGCCTACAATTCTCATCATATCCAAATAGCATGGCTAGGGTTTCTGAGAGTTGTCAAATGAAACATCTGGAGTAGCCAACGGTTGTCTATCAGCACTCTATATAGAGTTTGTTATTGTTGTCAACTGCCTTCTAGTTGACCTCGACTTATGACGACCCTATGGATGAGACGTCTCCAAGAATCCGTCCTCCACTGCTCTGCTTAGGTCCTGTAACCTCATATCTGTGACCTCCCTAATAGAGTCCATCCATTTAGTATGTGGTCTTCCTCTCTTTCTGCTTCCCTCCCCCTTTCCTAGCATTATTGTCTTTTCTAATGAGTCTTGCCTTCTCATGATGTGTCCAAAAAACAACAGCCTCAGTTTGATCATCTTGGCTTCTAAGGAGATTTCAGGCTTGATCTGTTAAAGGGCCCATTTGTTCAACTTTTTGGCCATCCACAGTATCCTCAGCATTTTTCTCCAGCACCACATTTCAAATGAGTCCAGCTCTTGCAGCCATACATGTTGATGGGGAATACAATGGCTTGGAGTTTCTAACTTTAGTGTTCAGTTGTATATCTTTGCTCTTTAGGATCTTGTCTAATTCTTTCATAACTGCCCTTCCCATTCCTAGTCTTATTTCTTGATTACAATCTCCACTCTGATCAATGTATAGGACCTTATCAAACGCTGGCCACGAAGCGAAAGGTAAATGAAAACTTACCGAAGTTAAGAGTAAATGCAGTTCTATACCGAAACTGCATTTGCCAGCATGCCAGACCCCGGAGAAGAGGAGAGCCAGTCCCTGGCCTTTTTTCCTTCTTTCCAGGGTCTCTCCTCCTCCTCCTTCTCTCCTTTTTCTCCTTCTCCTTCTCCCGCGGCAGCACCCACCTTCCCAGGGTCTCTCCTCCTCCTCCTCCTTCTCTCCTTTTTCTCCTTCTCCTTCTCCTTCTCCCGTGGCGGCACCCACCTTCCCAGGGTCTCTCCTCCTCCTCCTCCTCCTCCTCCTCCTTCTCTCCTTTTTCTCCTTCTCCTTCTCCTTCTCCCGCGGCGGCCCGGGCGTCGATCGCGGCGCTCCTTCTTCTCCGTCGGCTGGCTGCCTCTGCTTCTCTGAGGAGGGAAGGCTGGCGGAGGAGGAGGAGGAGGAGGCCAGTGCGCAATGCTTCCGAAAGCTCCCTTTTACTTCCCCGAAAAACCGAATGTCAAAAGATCCCTTTTGACTTCGGATCACGGAAGCAAAAAACGTATTAGCTTTGGATTGCCTTTTGAAATGTGTAAATGCACGGGGGGGAAAAACGTATTAGCTTTGGATTGCCTTTGGATATGTGTAAACACACGGAAAAAAACCAACATATTAGCTTTGGATTGCCTTTGGATATGTGTAAACATATGGGGGGAAAAACACGTATTAACTTTGGATACCTTCTGCTTGGGACCCCCGTGTGATAAGGTCCTTAATCTGAGGTATGGGGACTCTTACTATTTCTATTTCCTCATTGTCTAGGATGAATGAATGTAGTTCTTCTGTGGTCATTATTTTTGTTTTCTTTATGTTCAACATTAAGCCTGCCTTTGCACTTTCTTCTTTCACTTTCCTTAATAATTGTTCCAAGTCTGTGATGTTTTCTGCTAGTAATATGGTGTCATCCATGTATCTTAGATTGTTGATATTATTTCCTACTTCTTTACTCCTCGTTTTCCCAAGTCTAAGCCTGATCTTCATATTATATTTTCTGCATACAGGTTGAACAAATAGGGTGATAGAATGTGGCCTTACCTGCTTCCTTTGTCAGTTGGGAACCATTCTGTTTCTCCGTATTCTTTTCCAACAGTAGCCTCCTATCCTAGGTACAGATTTCTCATCAGGATTCTCAGATGTGGCCTCAGGGTGGGAGAATATGCATACTTGCTATTAGTACTTGCTAGTAATTAGTACTTGCTAATATTACTTGCTATTGCTATATGGATTCTGGTATAGTCATGTCCTGCAATTGGTTGCTAATTTTGTTATTTAGATGCTTTATATTTACCACAACTTGGGGGAGGCAATTTGGGCTGGATCTGTGCAGGATGGA
This sequence comes from Phrynosoma blainvillii, assembly GCA_026167975.1. Lineage (NCBI taxonomy): Eukaryota > Metazoa > Chordata > Lepidosauria > Squamata > Phrynosomatidae > Phrynosoma > Phrynosoma blainvillii. The sequence goes on along the minus strand of JANUYF010000003.1, from coordinate 46,303,564 downwards.
ATTAGCACTTGTGTGGCTGTTTCCTGCTTTGGGGATCTCCCTAGAGGATTTGGAGGGTTGACACATTGGGAATACACCCAGCTTGGGGACTTTTTATCACTGCCTCACCCTAAGGACGTTTTCACACGGGGCTCCCTAAAGCCGGCTGGAGCCCTTCCCCTAAAGCCGGCTGGACCCCGTGCCGCTGACACCGGAATGACTCCGGCGGCGGCAGGCTAATTCCTTTTGCCACCCGGAATTACCTGAAGCCGGAGTTAGCCAGGAATTAGCCTGCCGCTGCCGGAGTGAGGCCGGACTTAGGGCTCCGTGTGTTTGAACACACGGAGCGAAAAGCCAGCCGGACGCAGGGATGACACCGGAAGGGGCGGGGTTTGCCGCCGCGCGTGTGTGAACACACGGGAAATGGAGCCGGAGTGAGGCCGGCGGGAGGCCGGCTAGCGTCCTCCTTTTGCCCCGTGTGAAAACGTCCTCAGATGGTAATGTGTTTTGCTGCCACTTTACAGTTCTTCCTCAGCAAGCAGACTGGGATAGATTTCACTAAATGGTAGGTAGCCATCCCTTACATGGATCCATGTCCTATGGTGTGCCAAGACTAACAGCTGTAAACAATATGTTTGTTGCCATTTCAACTCCAGCACTGTCTCCTGTTTGTGTTAATGGGGGTCCTTTCATCAAGCAATGTTTCATCATTGCTAGATTGTTATTTTTTTACTGTCCGTACTTTTTAAAAAACTAAAATCTTTCTTTTCTCTTTTGACCTAGAGAGGAATAATAATAATAATAATAATAAATAAAAGTTTTATTTATACCCCGCCTTTCCAGAAAACTGATCAAAGCGGCTTACAACATTGAATAAGACAATCCAAAAATACAATACAAGTTAAAAAACAAGTTAGAAAAATCAACGGGGAGCAGAGGTAAATCACGACAGTTAGGGGTAGGTCAAGGAAGATCAATATCAAGTCCAGGGTCATACACAGGGGCAACAGACAAGAGTTTTTACATCTAGGGTGGGAACGCTTGCTGAAACAAATATGTTTTTAGGTTCTTTTTAAAAGAGACCAATGACACGGTGGAGCGAAGTTCGGCCGGAAGCCTATTCCAAATTGTGGGGGCTACGATGGTGAAAGCCCTCTGAGAGGTCCTGACTAGATGTGATTTTGGGACCTCTAACAATTTAGTCCCTGATGTTCTGAGTGTACGGGGCGGATTGTACGGAGAGAGGCGGTCCTCCAAGTACCCTGGGCCCAAGGGCTTTATAGGTCAAAACCAACACCTTGTATTGAGCCCGGAAGCGGATGGGCAGCCAATGAAGGTCTTTCAAAATGGGTGTTATGTGGTCAAACCTGGACTTACTGGCGACCACCCTGGCTGCCATATTCTGCACCAATTGTAGCTTCCGGGATTGGTACAAGGGTTGCCCCATGTAGAGCGCATTGCAGAAGTCCAATCGAGAGGTTACCAGTGCATGTACAACAGTTTCAAGGTCCTTACGGTCCAGATAGGGACGCAGCTGGCGTATCAGCCGAAGCTGATAACAAGCGCTCCTGACCGTCGCGTCCACCTGAGAAGTCAGCTGGAGCGACGAGTCAAGGAGCACTCCCAAGCTGCGCACCGAGTCCTTCAAGGGGAGCATGACCCCGTTCAGGACCGGGTGACAGATCTCACTACCCGGAGCCGGGGAACCTACCACCAGTACTTCCGTTTTCCCTGGATTCACACTGAGTTTGTTTTCCCTCATCCAGCCCATTACCGACTCCAAGCAGGCATCAAGAGGAGAGATGCCATCCTTAGTTACTACATCAGTCGGAGATACGGAGAAAATTATTTGGGTGTCATCAGCGTACTGATAACACCGCGCCCCGCATCTCCGGATGATCTCTCCCAGCGGTTTCATGTAAATGTTAAATAGCATAGGGGACAGAATCGCTCCCTGAGGGACACCAGATGTAAGGGCCCTCTTATCAGAGCGACAGTCCCCCAGCTCCACCATCTGGAACCTGTCCGAGAGGTAGGACCGGAACCACTGCAGAGCAGTGCCTCCGATGCCCAACTCCCTCAGGCGGTCCAGAAGGATACCATGGTCGATGGTATCGAAAGCAGCCGAGATGTCCAAGAGCACTAACAGGGACACGCTTCCCCTGTCCATGCTCAGACGGAGATCATCAACTAAGGCGACCATGGCAGTCTCAGCTCCATAGCCCGCCCGGAAGCCGGTTTGAAATGGGTCCAGAAAATCGGTGTCATCCAGGATCGATTGAAGCTAGAAGGCGACTGCTCTCTCGATCACCTTCCCCAAAAAAGGTAGCAGCGAGATGGGCCAATAATTATTATGGATCAGGGGGTCTAAGGAGGGCTTTTTTAGCAGGGGTTTAACCACTGCTACTTTCAATTGAGATGGAAATTGGCCCTCACTTAGAGATGTATTAATGATCCGGTGCAGCATAGCTAGCACCGCATCTCCCCCCTGAGCTGCCAACCATGAGGGACAGGGATCAAGGGAGCAAGTCGTCCTCCTAACACTTCGAAGGATCCTGTCCACTTCCTCAGTACTAACAAACTCAAAGTGATCCAGTAAAACAGGGGCCACGGACGCTCTGGACACCTCTCTTATGGGAACTGTAGAAATACTGGCATCAAGATCAGCGCTTATCCAAGAGATTTTGTCCGCAAAGAAGTTGTTAAAAACTTAACTTGCTTTCTTTAACTTATTCTTGCTTTGGAAACCAGTGACTACATTCTTAATGCACCGTCTTTTAGCCATCCAAATCTCATTAACACTAATGAGTCTTATACAGTTAAAAATGTACTGCCTCAACCTGTGACTGTGACCCCATGGTGCTATCTTTGTTTTCATAAGCTTCTGCTATTTTGAGAGAAAAGGTGTAGTCAGTTTGGGCTCTGGTATAACCAACAAAATTCAGTTCCCACTGAATTATGCTCTTATAACCAGGTGAGCAGACTATATTTCATACAGATGCAACCCTGTACATATTTATTCCCAACTAAATCCTATGGTGTTTAATGGAACTTACTCTATAATAACTATGTTTATGATTGCAGTCACAGCTGAGATTAAAATGCAATCCTGTAGTTTATTCAAAAGTAAGCCTCACTAAATTAAATGGGATTTATTGTCAGATACGTATTGGTAATATTGCAGGCTAAGTAAGTAAAAGCACGGTTCTGGTTCTTCATCTCATTTTGCCATCTAAAAATGTGACACAGAAGGCCTATGGACCTTTTTAAATGGTGTGAGCTATGGTGTGTATGATAGGGAGTGAAGAAGACACATTCTATGGGGGTAAACACTTCTATTCACAAAAAACAGCACCAGATCTTTGTTAGTACTAGCATGCCCCATGCTACCTTGTCTTTTCCCCCTCTCTTATTCTTTCACATGTTAAAAATGAGATTGGCACCATGGGTCACAGGGTCTAGACTCAACACACTATATACATAGCCCTAAACTCTATTGGTAGTCCAGGCTAAAATAGACCAATTGAATAATTTGGTGGATGAAAGCCAACATTTACATAAATCTCATTGATTTAACGGTCTGTTCAAGTTAGGACTACCAATGGTATTCAGGCCAGAAGACACACAACCAGCCTATCATACTGGAAGACTTCAACTGACACAAAACCATCCAGTATCTTTGTCAGTAGCAATTTAATCCAAAGTCCACAGTCTGATAACTGAACCACACTGATTTCCTCTCTTTTAACTATCTTCTACTTTTAAAATATGAGAACATATAAAAACTAAGGTAGAAAAAAAAATTGTATATGGTTCTAATGTATAAACACAGATAGAGCTCTGCTGGATCAGTCCAAAGGACAGTCTCCTGTTTCACACAATGGCCAGTCTTCAGGAAGTCCAAAAGCAGAATGTGAGGGCAATAGATATTTCCCATTATCATTCAAAAGCATGCTATCTCTGATCCTGAAGGTAAAAGTCACTGATAACCTCACCCTCCGTAATTTTGTCTAATCTTGTTTTAAAACCGGCTAAATTAGTAGATATCACCATATGTACATTGCTGTATTGCAGCCCATTTCTGTCATTAAGCTATAGTATCCTGGCCCTGGTTTGTCTCCACGGTACACTTTTGGCTTGGCATAAGAAGGAATTTGATTACTACACAGAGGTAATATACAAAATTGTAACTCTGATACACAATACCATATCATACAATACTATCAAATCTTGCCCCTTCCAAGACAATCTATTCCACTTTTGAATAGCTTTTACAGTCAAGATATTCTTCATAATGTTCAGATAGAATCCCTTTTCTTAAAATCTTAATCCAGTGGTTCATGTTCTAGTTGCTGGAATGTCTGACACCAGAACATTGTATCTATGACATCCCTTCAAGTATTTCAATATGGCTATCAATCACTTCTCATTCTTTTCTTCTCCAGGCTAACCATGCCCAGGTCCATAAGTTGTTCATCATAGTGGTTAGTTTCCAGACTTTTTACCATCTTGGTTGCTTTCTTCTGAATATGCTTCTTCAGCTGTGATGCCCAGAACTGGACACAGTATTCTGAGTGAGATCTGACTGGAGATAAATAGAGTGATACTATTAGTTCCCTCAATCTGAACAGAATACTTCTGTTGATGCAGCCTAGAATTACATTGGCTTTTTGACTAATGTATCTCACTGTTGACTTATGTCTAACTTGTTGTCTATTAGGACTGCTAGATTCTTTTTACATGTACAATTGTCAAGCCAGGTGTCACCTATCCTATATTTGTCCATTTCATTTTTCTTGCCTAAATGTAGCAGCTTACATTTATCCCTGTTGAAATTCACTTTTTTAGTTTTGACTCAGCTCTCTAATCTTTCAAGGTCATTTTGAATTCCAATCCTGTCTTCTGGGGTATTAGTTGCTCCTCCTAATTTAGTGTCATCTACACATTTGATATGCATGCCTACTGTTCCATCATCAAAGGAATTTATAAAGTTGTGGAACAACACCAAGCCCAGAACAGAATCCTGTGGCACCCCACTAGTCACTTCTTTCCAGCATAAAGAGTAAACATTGGCAAGTATTATTGTTGTTGTTGTTATATTCATTTTTATTTTGCTTTCCCCCCAGAATTGTGACTCAAAGTGGCTCATAATTTAAAAGAACAATACAATTAAAAACATACAAAAAGTGAACATTAAATAGTTACAAACCCACCTAACAGCAGCAATGTGTAATCAACATTTTGACAGCTTGCAAGAATTTTGTGGAGGTTCCTGTCAAAAGCCTTATGGCAGGGGTAGGCAACCTTTCCCCTTTGAGGGCCAAGGGACTTCAGCACCCAGAAGCCTCAGCCATGTTGGCCAATAGTCCCATGTTGGCCAATAGCTCCTGGGATTCTGGGAGCTGAAGTCCCTCGGCCCTTAAAGGGGAAAGGTTGCCTACCCCTGCCTTATGGAAATCAAGATATACTACATTTGTAGCATCCCTCTGATCTACCAAGCTTGTAATGCTGTGAAAAACAGGAAATAAGATTAGTCTGGCATGACTTATTTTTGAGAAACCCATGCTGGCCCTTAGTAATCACAGAATTCTTTTTTAATTGTGCACAGTTTGACTGTTTAATAATATGTTCTAGAACTTTTTCTGGTATTGACATCAAGCTGACTGGTTGATAATTGTTTATGTCCTCTTTTTCTTCCTTTATGAAGATGGGAGCAACATTTCCCTTCCTCCAGTCTGTTGCAGCTCCCCTATTCTCCAAGAATTTTCAAAATTATTGACAGTGGCTCTGAGATTAAATCTGTTCCTTTAAGACCCTTGGATACAGTTCATCAGGCTCTGGAAATGTTAATTCATTTATAGTAGCTAGATATTCATGTATTGTATGTTTACCAATTCTGGCTGCACTACCTTTACTGCATCATTTGTTCTGTTTTCACCAGGTAGAGTACTGTTTTCCTTTTGGAAGTAGACTGAGGCAAAGAAAGTGTCCCATTATCTGTCCCATTGGCATTTCACCATCTTTTCCATGCATTAGCCTTCTTTTTTCAGTGTTCTTCTTGATCCAGGCATAGTCAACCCTTCCTTTTTTATTATTACAGTGGGCCCTTGGTATCCTCTGAAGTTTGGTTCCCAGACTCCCCATGGATACCAAAATCCATAGATGCTCAAGCCCCATTAAATATAATGGCATAGTAAAAATGGTATTCTATATATAAAATGTCAAAATCAAGGTTTGCTTTTTGGAATTTATATATTTTTAAAATATATAATTCTTTTGTTAAAACTGATGGGATATGTACGTGTTTAAACATGTATGGATTGTGTCTTTAAATTTACTCAGATCCTAATCACCCTATTACACCATTATAAATGACACAAATAAATAACTGACCAGTAGAATTTAAAATTATTCTGCAGTACATGATCTGGCTAGCAACTACCTCATAGGCAATGCTGGATTAAAGTGGCTGGGGTGCTGGAGCAGTTCTGAAAGCAGGGACACTTTGGGTACATGTGTGTGGTTCCCCACTTGTTGTCATGTACCTTCAAGTTTCTTCTGACTTATGGGAACCCTAAGGTGAATCTATCATGTGGTTTTCTTGGTAAGATTTGTTCAAAGGAGGTTTGCCTTTACCTTCTTCTGAGGCTGAGAGAGTGTGACTTGCTCAAGGTTACCCAGTGGGTTTCCATGGCCAAGTGGGGATTCAAACCCTGTTCTCCAGAGTTCAGCATTCAGACCACTTCACCATGCTGGCTCTCTCCACTAGGCAATTGGTTTTGTGCTGTGGTGGAAGAGGCTTAGTGGTGTTATTGGGCCATGAGGAGCTTCCACTGGGGCCAAAAACAGCCCCAGTAAGGAACAAAGGAGGGAATGGCTGTGGGCATCTCCCTTGCCTGTATCTCAGCAGGTATGATTGAAAGTGGTTAGTAACACAAACACACCACATGCTCCTTCATTGATACCACATCTGGGAAAATGGCTAGGGTGGCTGGTAAACACTGCCAATTCTTGAGGAGGGCAATGGGAGATCTACAGCACATCTCACCCCTGGAGCATTTTTCTCTTGGCAGCATCAAAGTACAAGAAAATTATATGTATCTTAGTGTAATTGTAGCATGGGTCCCCAACCACAGAGGGTCTTGAAGTATTTGTATGGATATGTGTTTGCATGAATTTGCATTGCATGGATAAGTTGTCTATGCTAAACATTTTGAAAGTAGACATGAAAACATAGCCTTCAAATCTGGTTTAATAAGAATATGTATTTGAGTATAAATAATTTAAACTTTTATATTTTTGAAAATATATGAGCCCTGCCCAGGCCCAAGTACAATATTTTAGAATCTGGAGCTTATATAAAATGGGTTCATACTATGCCAATTGAATCTGCATACAAGAGTTTGGTTAATTCACATTGGTATATACAACTGAGTTTAACCTGCAGCAGCCATTTTAGCCTTGCTGCTGACTGACTAGAGTTGCCTGGTCACTAAAACCTTCTTGACTGGTTACCCTTACCTACCAACTATATTTAAACATTTCCTATCCCTGGTTCTTTATGAAATTCTTCCTGCAGTCACTTTTTCTGTTCATCTGCTCATCTCCTCAGATCCCTGCATCCTCCACTCTTCATTTTCACAGGCCCTTATTTGTCCTATATACCCTCTTTTGAGATCTTTGATTTTAAGCTGATTGTTTGCTATCAGAGTTATAGCCAGATGGAAGCCACTAATTTATGATCATCTTGTCTAAGAATAATGAAAATAAAGCAATTTTTAAAGGTTCTCATGTGAACTTCTATAAATCTGCCCAAAATTGAACATCAGCTTCAGAGGCCTTTCTGTATGTCTCACCACCGAAAAAGGCTGGGTTCGTACAAAGACAAGTCAGAGCCTTCTTTGTGGAAATGCCTCAATTGTGGAACTCTCTCCTTAAGACTGATCTTTGTTTTGCTTTTAGTGAGCCTAAGACAGTTTTCTGAACTATATGCCTTTTAAATAATTTTAAATACTTTAAATTCACCCTTTTAAAAAGTTTCTCTCCTATTCTTAATTTGCAAAATTATGTCCACTCACACCACATGACTGCCTGAACAGAACGGCAGCAAAAGGGACCTATTGCAGGAAGGTAGTAATGCCTTCATTAAGATTGGGAACCTATTGACATGTTTTCCCCATCAGTGAAAAGGTGGAGTACAGTAACGAATGGAATGCAAAGCAGCAGGAGGATGGACACAGGATTGTGTGATAAGTACCATCCCAAAACACTTTTGATCCACTTTTATAGGCTTGTGTGATAAAGTCCTAAGTCTTCTCCCTGCCCTTTGCAAGAAGTTGGACAAAGTTAGGAGGACTGTCGGGGAATTTCTGATGATGAAGGCACCCAAAAGAAAGCCTCTCCTAATGATTTCAAAGGAGATGCTTTATCAGATCTATCAGATATTTAGATTCCAGAGCATTCATGGCTTAAATGTTAAAACCAATATTTTGAACTGAAAAACTGGAGCGATTTATGAACCTGGATGGTGCCACTTAGCCTACACACACACACAAATGCACACAGTATTTAGAACTAGTTAAGAGTTGCCCAGTGGCATGAAATTTGTATTAGTAACTGTTGGATATTTTTTTTCATTCAGTGTGCAGTTTGAAGCTGGAAAAAGTATGAAGGCTGAAAACAAACTAGGGAAGCGAATTTTTCTCTGTTGCTAACCTGATTGCACAGTTCTCATTGTCATTGAGAAGAAGATAGGTTATGTTTGTACACTTTGATTTTCTTTGTTGGCTTTTACACTATATAAACCTTGGGAGCCCATCTTCCATGGGAGCCTTTTGTGGGGAGTGTACCCCAGCCCAAAGTCCCCCATATATTTCAGTGATGGGGAATTTGATCATTGGCAAAGGGATAGTCTGGGTAATATTATATGGGGGGGGGGGATTCTATCAATGACTCTGAAGAGCTCTTGGACCCTATCAGTGAAAGGGCTGGAATACTTCTCTGCTGTGTATCATCTGCTGCATCATTTACCATCAATAAAGCTTATACTATAGTAGTAACTTCCATCAGTGTCTGGTATTGAAAGAACCCTTGAAGAAGCCTGGAACTACATCCAGTACCAGAACAAGACAGTTTGATTTGAATGAAAGCACTAGGAGGCTTCTGTCTGGATGTCTGGAAGCATCCTTTTCCTCAGGGCTAACCAGTGCTCTATTTCAACCACACCAGATCATCTTTAAAAAAGAAAAAACAGAGTGTCATAAGGTTCTTCTTCCTGCAATGATTACAGAGTGGTGTATCAACATTTAAGTATTATCTGGTCTTGGAAGCTAAGCAAGGTCAGTCCTGATTAGTACTTGGATGAGAGATTGCCAATAAATACTAGGTGCTTAGACTATATTTCAGAGGAAGGCTATGGCAAAACCACCTTACCTAAGCAAACAATGTGAAACTTATGTCAACAGGTGATTTCAAGACACATGCACACACAATGTAATGCTAAATCCAACTGCCAATTCCAATCAGAGCAGACTCATTAAGTCAATTATTGAATGGCAAGTCACCATTTATGAAAATTCTATTGATTCAGTGGGTCTGCTCTATTTAGAACTAGCTTTTGGATTTAGAATTTAGGAGCAGATTAGGTTAACCATAATTTGTAAAAATACCAAGCTTCATAGGGGATTGGGGAACATACTGTAAAACCATATTCAGTGGACAAATTTCTGCAGAATCCTCTCTGAATATAAGCTTTTCTAATCAGTAAAATTAATGGACAGATTTCCAAAATAAAAAAAGCTTAAAATATCATTTTTTAAGAAATGCAATCTTGATGAGCAACAATAATCATATTAATCACCAAGTTTGCTATGCAAAACATCCATATCAATTTATGCTTCAATGAATGATAGCTAAATGCAATCCCTTGTGTTTCATCCAGAGAAGCTATTTTTCCCCTCATTCAGAAATATTAATTACTGGGCTTACTGTTTATTAAAGCTATATGTTTGCTTGTCACAGGCTGGAACAAATGGATACATGGCTCCTGAAATCTTAAATGAAGAAAGTTACACTTACCCTGTTGACTGGTTTGCTATGGGATGCAGTATTTATGAGATGGTTGCTGGTCGAACTCCATTCAAGGATTTCAAAGAGAAGGTCAATAAAGATGAAGTTAAAAAAAGAACCTTAGAAGATGAGCCTAAGTTCGAGCATGCTAATTTTGATGCACCAACAAAAGATATCTGTAAGATGTTCTTGGAGAAGAAACCAGGAAATCGTTTGGGAAGCAGGTAAATTTTGACTTTCCTTGATTAAAATATAACTTAATAAATAATGTCATTATTTTCTTTTATTTTTTTAAGAAAAAAGTTAAGTGTAAAGGTTTTATAAAGTCTGTATGATTTTCTAAGTTTATACAAGAGTGCTTATTTATGTGTTGTACATGGAGTTGTCCAATTGGTGGGTGTTGCCCTTGAAGAGGCTGCTGATGTTTCAGTTAATGGAGAATTCACCTGCTTTTGGCTGGCACATCAAGGTTTATTCATTCCATGTTTAAAAGACTTCATATCTTCCTCCAGACTCAATTCAAAGTAAAGCCTGTCCACCCCAACCACGGACTTGCCATCTGCTGATTTGAAAATCCCTGATGGCAAGCCCCATTGGCCCTAATGGCGGCACATGCACTCAGCCGCACATGCACAGCCATTTTGGCATCCACAGGGGTGTCAGGAATGGAACCCCTGTGGATACTAAGGGCTGGTTCTACTCCAATCAATGGCATCACTAGGGGAGTGCAAGGGATGTGGACCACATCAGGTGACACCCTAAAGGGGGGTGACACCACTGCTCCTCAAACATCTGCTTTTTGGCAGAAAAGGGCTATGGCATTTGCCTGTGTCCCTTTAAAACACTGAAGAGATGGGGTGAGGCTCAATGGGAGGAGAAAGGAGAGGCCCCAACTCTTTTAAAATTTACTAATTTAAAATTTAATTTAAAAAGCAATTTTAAAAAATTAAAATTTTAAAATTTTCTTTAAAAGCACAACATCTTACCAAATTTTCACTTTAACCACGTGAAACTATGTACATGTAAATGCATTTTGAATGTGCTATGATATTGTAATTTAAAGATATAATTTAATTTTGCTAGTTGCTTATGTCACCACTAGTTCTATTACATTCAGTGATATGGGAGAATTCCAATTTATGAGTAATTTTTTTTTTTACAAAAAACATTCCTAAGGATTCTGTAGTGTGGAATTGGACATGGTCAATGGGGATGTGTGTGTGTGTGACACCATGAGTTACCATACCACGTGATGACAACCCCAGTGATGCTACTGGCTCCAGTTGCCATGTTTCCTCTTTTGTTTACTTCTTTCTCTCTCATTTACTAAAAAAGGGCCTTCACTCTATTGTTCTTGCTTGTCTCCTTCTGCTGAGCATCCAGGCCAATCTTCCTTTTCTTACACAAGATCCAGCTTCTCATCCCAGTTTTATGCTTCCTTCAAGTCAGGAGATGTCTAAAATTATAAGCCCCATTAAGGCAACTGAGGAAACAAGCCAGACAATGCCCATTCTACAACCCTTCCAAACCTCAGGGTGGCCAACTAGGGCCAGCATAAAAAACAGGAGGCATGATGCCAACACCTTCAGTTAGGGAGTGGATTCCAGAAGTCCACCAGGATTTGGGAAGGGGTGGCCTCAGACCAGTGGATGATATCTACCATTAGTCAGGGCTACAGGCTAGAATTTTCCCAGATCAACCCCAGACGTGTTCACCAATGTCCAGGAATTCTAGCAAGCACCAGTTTCTCCTGCAATCTATCAACTATCTTCTTCAGATTGGGGCCATAGAAAAGGTGCCTCCCTCACAGAGCTTAAGAGGAGTCTACTCAATTATCTATCTAGTTGTCTTGAATCCCATTAGCTGCCTTGAATCCCATTTTGGGAGAAAGGTGGGATATCAATCCAATAAATAAATAAATAAATCCCAAATAAAAATGGATTGTGGCACGTGCTCCTGAACCTGCAAAAAGTGAACAGGTTCATCAAGGGGTGGCAATTCAGAATGGAGACACTGAAAAGTGACATCCTAGCCAAAAGTCAAAACTTAGCCTCTCTCAATTTGACCAATGTATATTTGCATATTATGATTCACCCAGCACACCACAGTTTTCTCCACCTCAACTATGTTGGGAAACACTTCCAGTATCTGGCCCTACCTTTTGGCCTGTCCACAGCAGCTAGGATGGTGACATTGGTGGCAGCGTGGAGGAAGGATCACATCTTTCTGTATTTGAATTATCTGTTTTTATACTCAGCATCATGGCAACAGGACAAAGAAGATATGCAGCATGTATTAGACTCCCTACATTTCCATGGTTTTCTGGTCAATCATGGGAAGAGCCATCTTATCCCATCTCAGGAAATCCATCACTTGGATGCCTTCATTAGGACAAGATCTGGAGTGGTGAGATTCTCACCAGAAAGGGTACAGAGCATAATGAAGACCACTGTCAAGATCAAGACTTCCCCAAGGGTGGACCTGCCCTCCTTGCGCCGCCTGTAGGGCCTAATGATCACCAGTATAGATTGTCTTCCATGGGTGAGATTTCACACCAGACCACTGCTGTAATTGTTCCCACCTCATCTGACAGCAATAGCTTCCAAGTCTCACCTAAAATTCTGGGTTCCAGGAAGTACTAAAGTCCCTGAACTGGTGGTGCTCCCCAGCAATACTCAAGGGTAGAAGAAAGGGAAATGATGCTGGGATATGCACAAGGTGAGGTTATGACAAACACCAGTCTACGAGACTGAGGAGACCACTGTGGGACTCAACAGGCTCTGGGAACCTGGAAGGAACAGGAAGCTCTGCACAATATACACTTGTTAGAACTCATGGCCATCCATTTGGCTCTCCTAGCATTCCTATCAATTATAAAAGAAGGATGGTGGTCATAAAAACTGACTGTGTCACAGCTACAACAACAATGAAGGGAGGATCAGGTTCAGTCTGCTTATGGAAGAGACAAGATACCTGATGGACTGGGTAGAAATCCATCTAACATTCCTTAAGACAGGGACTCAGTCACACCAACTTGGAACAGGCAGAATGGAGCCTCTATCTAGAGATCTTTGGCCAGCCAGTGGTGGACATATTAACATCACCAGTCAACCATAAGGTTCCCATGTTCATTTTGAGGTATTGGACCAAGGGCGCAGAGGGCCTGGATGCTCTGACATGACCTTGGCCAAAGGGCTTGCATTATGCATTTTCTCCCATCGCCATTCTGGCCAGGAGTCTAAGAAAACCAAAATCAAAGGGCATCACGGTGAAACTAGTAGCTCTAGAGTTGTCCAGACAGCTGTGATATTCAAAAATAGTCATACTGGCAGTAGATTGTCTCCTGCTGCCACCAAGACCTGATCTCCTCTCCCAGGAGAAGGTGTTCCATCCAGACGTGGAGTGGCTTCAGCTCCATGACTGGCTAATGAATTGCACATGTTCCAAGGGCATGGACATTCAAATAAAGTAGCAGAGACTCTCCTGGCCTCAAGGAGACTCTCCACACAGGACCTATGAATATACCTTCTGAGCCTTCAGAAGGTGGTGCAGACAAAATAAACATGACTACCTGAGGATCACCGTTACTGGAACTCCTCCAGGAGCAGGTTGACTGAGGCTTCAGACCCAACAGGATCAAGAGACAGATAGTGGCTATCATGTCAGTCCTTCCACCTCGAAAGGAGGTTGAGATTTCATCTCATCCTTAAGTCAGGAGATTCATGAAGGAGTTGGCATTAACAGCTCCCCCATGTCACCATAGGCTCCTATCCTGGGAGCTTCACACAGGCCTCAAGGCACTCAAGTGTGAACTAAGGTAATTTAAACACTTCAAACTGGTTAGCAAACCAGTTTATAACGTAGTGGGAATGAGGCCCTCATTGGCCAGATGGATTTGGGAGTGTATCTATACCTGCTACAAGTCAATGGGAGTCCTTCTCCTGGGGTCAGTCCTAGCACACTCTACCAGGACTTCAATTGCCTTTGCATCAAATGCCCTGTTGGCAGAAATCTGTATAGCAACCACCTGGAAGTCCCCATCTACATTCATCAATCTGCTTCAAATGCCAGCCTTCCCACCCAATTGTGGAAGCTTGGATATATCTCATATGTAGGATCTTCTGTTACCCCTACACAGAGAAAATAACTATTGGCCTTACCTGTGAGATGGTCGTTTCTTGTGTAGAGGAGATGAGCATCTTCCCTCCTTATGCATGGGTTGGCCTTGAGCAGATATAACAGTAGGTTAGTGTTAACTCTAACTTAGAAAACTGTTAGAAAATAATGGCTAGAATACCTTTTCCTTTCTGGAGCCATGGGGTCATGACATCTGCTATCAGATTGTTTTCTGTCTTACATCCTAGATCTAAAAAATAAACAAACACACACACACGCATACACACACAGAGGAATAATAATACCATAGTTACAAGTTGGTAGGTCTAGCTACATCCTCTACCTCCTTTTCTTCCTTGTTGAGAGATCTAGTGGTAGGCACTGGAGCCATGAATTTTTACAGAACTAAAACATCGAGGAGGGTTGTGCCCATCTACATTCATCCTCACAAACAACCTCATAAATCACTATGTGTTTCCTGCCTTTGGAGAAAAGGAAGGGACAAACCACATGTAGGCTGCTTAGTTCCTGTACACAGGTAAGGCCAACAGTTATAGTTAGGGTACAAATGTAAAATGTGTGTGTGTGTGTGTGTGTGTATAGAGGTTTATAACAAATATAATAAAACATTAAAAAATCAATTATTCAAATTTGCACTACACAGTCCACTCTATAAATAGCAGTATGGGAGAATGTCCATAAGGCATAAATCATTTGTTGAAAGAAAAAAGATGGCTCAAGGTCTCATCCAATTCTTCATTTAAACAGTAGCCAAATGAGTTTTCACTAACATTTTTCCTCAGTGACAAATGTGAATCTTGTGTTGTCCAGTATTTCCTCCAAAGAAAAGGCTGAAGTGTTGGTTAAAAAACATCAACCCAAATAATCATAATAATTCAATAACATATTAACAAAGTACCAGGTTCAATCCAATACTTGCCAACACCAGTGTGCAGATTTATACAAAATAACAATCCCTCTTCTCCTTTCCTTCCTGCAGCCTAATGTCAACACTCAGAGATTCCAGTTATATGTAAGAATTTCATTTAATCACACTGCCTCATATCGCATTAATCATGGCATCTTGAGTCAAGGCTATAATCCAGGGAAGACTTACAGCCAATTAACCCTCAAAGATATCTGGTCCTTCTTAAAATACATGACTGTATATGTTAACTATAACAATTAAATTAGAATCCATTATATGACATATAAAAATATAACACTCTCAAACATAATCAATAAGAAACAAGAAAAAATGGCAAAGGACATTGCTCAAAAAAGAACCATCTTTTTTTTTCCCCCGTATATTTTTATTAATTTTATATATATACATTATATACATTTCTTAATCTTGAGTACATATTCAATCTATTCAAAATATTACCAATATTCAAAAAAACTTCCATAGTTCTTCCAAAGGAAGCATGCTGCTTATTCATTTAAAACAAATCTCAAATTACACTTTTCATTATATAAACCTGTTTATATTAATATCTATATCCATCTTACTTTCATTTTAATGCATTCTATTTTTTTTAATATTTCTTTCTATTATTATCTTTCCATACCTCTTATTTCCATATTTCTTTTATATATTTCTCTATTGGAGCCCACTCCACCTCTAATTCCCCAGAGTCTTTATTACTTAAAATTCTAGTCAAACGGTCCATCTCTTTCATTTCTATCACTTTTAAAATCCATTCATCATTAGTCGGTATTTGTTCCATTTTCCATTTATATGCCAATTGTAGTCTTGCCGCCAATACCATATATAAGATAGGTCTCCAGTACCGTCTTTCTATTATTGGGTCTATTTTATTTGTCATATTCAACAAATATAATTCAGGTTGTAATTCAAATTTGGTATTGAAAATATTTTGTATTATCTTGTGTATTTTCTCCCAATTTTTTTTTTGACATCGCCACCACACATGCATCCATGTTCCCACATTCTGTTTACACTTCCAGCATAGATTTGTATTTGTGTTATTTATTTTTGCTATTCTTGCCGGGGTTAAGTACCATCTATGCTCCATCTTCCAGAAGTTTTCTCTTAGATCTTGTGCTTTTGTGAAATTATTTGGTTTTTTTTCTTGCCCTTTCCCAACATTCCAAATTAATTGTTCTTCCTAAATTGGTGGCCCATTTTATCATATTCTCCGATATTATATCCGATTCTTGTTTTCTTCCCATTAACAATTTATAAAATTTACTTACTCTTCTATTTCTGTTGCTTTCTAAAAATATTTTATCCAAATCCGTCATTTCTTTTTCTATCCCTTGTTGTTTAACATCTATTTTATATCTTTCTAGTAATTGAGAATATAACAACCAATGCATTTTTGGATCAATTTGCTTCATTTCATCTAGTGTTTTTAATTTCCATCCTTCATTTCTCTCCTTCTTTAAGATATCCTTGTATTTTAACCATTTTTTGACTGCTGTCCAGCGACCATGAAATGCCTCATGTGGCGATATCCACAATGGTAGTTTTTGATATATATCTTTTTTTATCTCCAACCAAGTCTTTAGGAGGGATCTTCTAATTATGTGGTGATTGAAATCATTATGTATTTTTGCCTTATTATATCTTAAATAACCATGCCAACCAAATCAATTATTAAAACCTTCTGTTTTCAAACTTCCTTTATCTTCCAATTTTATCCAGTCTGTTATCTAATCTAATACATTAGCTTTATGGTATGTTTCTAAATCCGGAAGGCTTTTCCCCCCATCTTCTTTTCTTTTAGTTAATGTTTTCCAACATACTCTTGGCCTTTTATTATTCCAAATAAAATCCCTGATATCCTTATTCCATTCTTTAAACATGTTTTTATTATGAATTATCGGTATACACTGAAATAAAAAGTTCATTTTTGGTAAAATCATCATTTTAATAGTTTCAATTCTTCTCGTCAATGATAAATTTAATTTACTCCATTTTATTAAATCTTTCTTAATCTCTTTCCATTTTACTTTATAATTGTTTTCAAAAAGGTCTGTGTTTCTTTTAGAAATCCATATTCCTAGGTACTTCACTTTGTTTTGTATAATACATCCAGCTAATTCTTGTAGCTCTTTTTCTTCTTCTCTATGCATATTTTTGGTGATTATGACTGATTTCTCCAAGTTTATTTTAAAAACTGATATCTGGCCATAATCTTTCAATATTTGAAAAAGATCTCTTATTTGAGGTGCCGGATCCTCTAAAATTATCACCAAATCGTCCACAAAAGCCCGTAATCTATATTCTTTACTTTGGATTTTTAAGCCGTGGACCTTCTTATTTTCTCTTATTTGTCTTAGCAGGATTTCCAAAATTGTAATAAAAAGAAGAGAAGATATTGGACATCCTTGTCGCGTTCCTTTTGTTATTTCTATTTTTCCTATATTTGATCCATTTAGTATCAAATTCGCTGTCTGATCCTTGTATATCTGCCTTATCCAGTTACAGAATTTTTCTCCCATTTTCATTTTTTCTAAAACATTAATCATAAACATCCAATCCACATTATCAAAAGCTTTTTCAGCATCTAAAAATAGCAAAGCCAATTTTTTTTCATTATTTTTTTTCATAATATTTGATTGTATTTATGATCATTCTTATATTATCTTTTAGTTGTCGTGATGGGAGAAAACCTGCTTGATCTTCATGAATAACATCTGTTAAAGTTTGTTTTAGCCTTTCTGCTAATATTAACATAAATATTTTATAATCAATATTTAATAATGATATCAGTCTGTAGTTTTTTATCTCTTTTTCATCTTTACCTTCTTTTGGTATGAAAATAATATTTGCATTTTTCCAAGTTTCTGGTAGACCGTCTTTATTTATATGATTCAAAGTCTCTAGTAAAGGTCCTTTCAAATCTTCCATAAAAGTCTTATAATAAATTGCTATAAATCCATCTGGGCCCGGAGCTTTATCCTGTTTTAATTTATTGATTGCCTGTTTTAGTTCTTCCTCTGTAAAATCTTTATTTAATATCTGTTGTTTATCATCCGATAATTCAAACATATCTTGATTTTCCATAAAATGGATTAGAGCATCTTTATTTAAATCTTCTTTCTTATATAAGTTCTCCAAAAAATTTTAAAAAGCCCTTTGTATGTCTTGTTGCGCATAGATAATTTTATCTTTCTCTTTCAAACTTGTCATTAATCTTTTGTCTTTCTCCTTTCTTAATCTATATGCCAACCATTTCCCCGTTTTATTAGCATTTTCAAAATATCTCTGTTTTATAAATTTCATATTTTTGGCTATTTCAATTGTAAGTAAATTATTTAATTTAGATCTTAGCCATTTTAATTTTTTGCCTTTAAAATCATTCATAGGGTCTTTTAACAGCTCTGTTTCCATGATTTTAATCTCCTTTTCAATATTTTTCATTTCTTTTTCTCTCTTTCTTTTGACTTCCGAACCTCTTTGTATTAAAATTCCTCTTATCACCGCCTTGCTTGCATCCCATACTATACTTGGTTTTATCATTTCCGTTGTATTAGTTTCAAAATACTGCTTCAATTCATTTTTCAGTTTATGAGCAAATTGTTTATCCTTTAATAAATAATCATTCAGTCTCCATCCACTTTTTTTCCACAAACGATTGTATTTCCAGTATTATCGGACTATGGTCTGAGAGATGTCTAGGTATAATTTCCATACTTTTAATTCTTGTTTTAAATTCCTCTGAGATTAAAAACATATCAATTCTTGAATGTGATTTGTGTGTTTCCGAAAAAAATGTATAACCTTTGCTTTGTGCATATAGTTCTGTCCATACGTCTGTAAGATTCAATTGCTCTTTTAAGTCAAAAAAAGTCGCTGGCAATTTTCCTTGATTTTGTTTAATTTTTTTCTTTGATTCTCTATCTCTACTTGGTTCGATGACCCCGTTCCAGTCTCCCATCAAAATCAGTTTCTCATTTTCTTCTATTGCATTATTTATCTCTGAGTGTAATTTCTTATAAAATTCCGTTTGTTTTTCTTTGGGGCTATATATTCCAATTAAAAGATATTTATTATTTATGTCTTGTATCTCAACTCCTATGTAATGTCCTTGTTGATCCTTAAAGATTTCTTTAGCTTTATATTGTTTTTGTACATAAATTACCACCCCTTCTTTCCTTTTCTCATTTGCTGAAACAAACATTTGTCCCATTTTTGAGTTTTGTAGATATTTTGTTTCTGTTCTCTTAATCTTAATTTCTTGTAAACACACTACCTGTGGTTTCTTTTTTTGCAAATAATGAAATATTTTACTCCTTTTGTATTTTGAATTTAATCCTTTAATGTTCCATGAAATTATTTTAACCGCCATCTTTGTCCTTTTTTATCAATTATATTTTAAGTTCTTTAATCCTCAATGTTATCTAAGTTCTTTCTTCTTTGTTCCCTTGGTGATTCCTCTCTCTTTCTTCCCTCCTCTTCACTTGATTGTTCCTCTTCTGAACTCTCACTTTGCACTCCTTGCATTGCGCATAACAAAAGGAACACGACAAGGATGCCCAATATCTCTCTTCTTTTTATTACAATTTTGGAAATCCTGCTAAGACAAATAAGAGAAAATAAGAAGGTCCACAGCTTAAAAATCCAAAGTAAAGAATATAGATTACGAGCTTTTGCGGACGATTTGGTGATAATTTTAGAGGATCCGGCACCTCAAATAAGAGATATTTTAATGCCTCACTGAGACAATACATATGATAAGAATGAAGCTACATGTCAATGTATGAGGTATATAGTGTATCCTGGCTATCTTTCTGTCAAATAGCTGTGATTCTACCACATAAACAAAAAGAGTTAGGGTATGAGTGTAAAATATATATGCGTATATATGTACATATATGTAAAGGCTATAATAAATTGAAAAAAAGAGAACTATATTGGATTCACAAAATGAATACTCTTATTCCCAATGGGTTAAGATGGATTTATTATGCTAGTTAAAATATGTTCAGAACATGGATTGCCCTCCCACCCCATCCCTTTTATAATATTGCGTATGCAGAGGAGCAGGATAAAAATATATATTTTTAATTAATATGAGGAGAGTCAACAAATTCTACAAGGAGAGCTCAGGTCTGATCTGTTCCAGGATCCATTTATTTGACTTTCTGGCTGTCCCCAGTATCCTCAGCACTCTTCTCCAGCACCATATCTCAAATGGATTGATTTTCTTTCTATCTGCTTTCTTCACTGTCAGCCTCTCACATCCATATGTGGTGATGGGGAATACCATGATTTGGCTGATTCTAACTTTGGTGTTCAGTTGTACACCTTTGCACTTTAGGATCTTGTCTAGCTGTGTTTTATAGCTGCCCTTCCCAGTTCTAGTCTTCTGATTTCTTGACTGTATTCTTTGTTCTAATCAACATATGGGAAATGTTTAACTATTTCAATTTCCTAATTATCTAGGTTGAATTTATGTAAATACTTCATGGTCATTATTTTTGTTTTCTTAATGTTCAGCAGTAGGCCTGCCTTTGTGCTTTCTTCTTTAACTTTCCTTAGCAATTGTTCCAAGTCTATATTGTTTTCTGCTAGTAGTACAGTACTGTCTGCTTATCTTAGATAGTTGATTTTCCTTCCTCCAATCTTTATCTTTCCTTCTTCCAGGTCTAAAAATGCTTTTCATATGATATTTTCTGCATGTAAGTTGAACAAAAAGGGTGATAGAATTCAACCTTGCCTGACCCCTTTGCCATTTGGAAACCATTCTGTTTCTCTATATTCTGTTCTGATGATAGATGAGTTTTTAAATTTGTTTATACTGATTCCTTGTGTTTTAAGGATGTTTTTATTTTATTGTTGTATTTTTAACTGTTTTCTAGTTTAATTCTGTTTTAAGGGGATGGGAGGGTGAATTATGGGACGAGGGAATGTTTTAATTTGTCTGTTTTAAAATTGTTGTACCCCGCTCCGATTGCCGTGCAGAGGGGCGGGATATAAATAAAAAATTTATTATTATTATTATTACTAACAGTAGCCTCTTGTCCTGAGTACACATTTCATCAGGACAATCAAATCTATTGGCACTACCATTTCTTTAAGCATGTTCCATAGCTTTTTGTGATCTATGCAATTGAAGACTTTGTTGTAATCTATAAAGCACATGCTGATTTTCTTCTGGAATTCCTTGGTGCACTCCATTAATTAAATATCATATGTTTGCAATATGGTCTATAGTGCCCCTTCCTTTCCTGAACCCCACTTGCACCTCTGGGGTTTCTTACTCCATATATGGTAGGAGTCTCTGCTGCAGAATTTTGAGCATAACTTTGCTTGCATGGGATAGTAATGCAATGGTCCTGTAGTTAATACAATCTTTTGTATCTCCTTTTTTGTGGATTGGAATATATATTGATCATTTCCTTTGGCCATTGTTGGCAGTTTAATTGGAATATTATCTGTTCCCGGTGATTTATTCTTCCCAATTTCTTTGAGTGCAGCTTTCCCCTCACTTTTGAAAATTTGGGATTCGTCTTCATATTATTATTTGTTCCATGTGTCTTTCATTCTTTCATCTCTTTTATATAGCTCTTTTGTGTATTGTTTCCATCATATTTTTATAAGCAAGATAAGGTAAGGTAAAAACCACAATCATTTCACACTACTTTGGGGGCAAAGGGACCCTAAAGCAGTGGATCAAAAATTAAAATAGAAAATGCAAAACGTAATATGAAATCATAAAAAGTAAACTAGGAAATTTTGTCAAGATCATCCACAAGGAAATAACTAGATTCTAAAGAGAGAAATGCACAGACAGGGGTTAGAATAAGAAGCACATAAAAGACTAATGTAGGGGGATGGTCTTCAGCACTCACATGAATGAACTGAGTGAGGAAACTACAGTGGTCTACACAGAGAAGGAATGACAAAGTTAAAAGAACTAGGTACCTTTTTAAAAAAGTTTTGTGTCCTTATACTTATAAACCAGTCCTTCAAATTCACCCTAAATTTGACATGGGGAAAAGTCTTCCAGTTAGTCACTAGATCTGCAAAAAGGCAAAGAAACAATTGAATGCATCTCTTCCTGATCCTGCACCATCCTGCTCCAGCTTGCTGAATGTTATATTAACCTCTGAGGCATCAGAGAATTGCCTTGCAACAATTATTTGTGCAGATGTTTTTCCTGCTGCTATTGATTTTCTCAAATATGCTGCTTTAGCATTTTTTGTAGTGATGATAGTTCTGTGTGACTGCAACAAGGCTTGTCTTCTCTGCTCCCACACCTCTTCTGACGTGTAGTGGTAACATTGTTATCTGAGTCTCTCAAAGGCAATAGGAGCAGCTGCAGAGACAAGATGTGACAGTCCAAGTAACATAAACACTACTAAAAGCTATATATTCAAAGCACAGAACCTTTTTCTTCTTCATCCACTATAGACAGAATGTGGAAGTATTGGAGAAAGCAAATATCAGAATTTAAATTATTTGTTTGTTGTTTTTCTTCTTTTACCAGTGTCACTATGTGTACATTAGGAACATTAAGAGCAGGAGGAAAGCCAGCTATTGTGTACTGGAGGTAGCAGAAAGGCTGTCTTTGCCTATTACGCTGGAGATATTGTACAAGAACAGCTCATCCTTATGTAAAGATTAGCTAAAAGATTCTGCTAAGGTCATTGAGACCTTGGGTTATCTGTTTAAGTACCTGTTGCATAAGTTAAAGCTTCTCATAGGCAGCTTTAATTTGCACACCTGATCCTTAAAAATATTCTGTTTGAGATCACGAGTCAGCCGCATCAAAAAAGCTAGGGTCACAAGAGATTAACTGTTTCGTCTCTTGGGTCCAACCCACATGGGATTTGTGTAATCATCTTTTGCCCTCTTGCCATGCAAAGAGAAATAGCTCAGGTAACAAAAATAAACAGAAAACCACTTCAACTAATCAATTCTCCCTTTTTTTTTTCCCAAAGGAGAAAAATGAATATTGTCTATGTAAGAGCATTAAGTTTTATTATTATACAATATTTATAGATTGCTCTTCAAAATTAATTTAGAAAGTGGTCTACAATATAATTGCATAAAGAACAATGAACAATAAAACTAACAAAATAAGCAAAAATAAAATTTAAATATGAGCAACAGTTTATCAAACGATGGCCTCAAAGTCTAGATGAAATATCTTAAGTATTTGTCACTTGCAGAGAACCAGAAAAAATGGTTTAATGTGCTATTATTGCAATTTTACTGCCATGGAGGGTAAGGAGGGGGGGCTTCTGGGATTTTCTGTTCACGTTTGAAAATAACCTGTCCAGACTCATGTCCTTTGTATCTTGACTTGAAGGAAGGGGAACCATTTCCTGCTCAGGTAGCAAACTATCCTGGACCTGTTCTGCCTACCACAACCTACATTTTAATAGAATAGGAGATAACAACTGGAGAAGAGAGATATCACAAACAAGGGCAATAGGGGAAGAATTCAGTTATACATTATTAATTCTTGTTGAGGTTAGGAATAACACATAGCCAAAGCCCAAGTGGAAAAGAAACTTACACGTAAAGTAAGGCCTCTAAAATTAAGATAAATGAACAGTAGTGTCTCTTACCCACTTTTCAGTCTGAAACAATCATGACAATAATGGACCTAAGTGTGGCTAGACTTCCATTTAATTTAACCTAGTATTTTAAAAAGAATTACCATTTTAAAATCACTTGTAGTAGCAGGAGTGGTGAATGCATAGCTCTTCACTTAGAGTTCAACTATACCTCCATTTTCCCTGACTATGGAACTGATGGAGTTCAACAACATCTGGAGAGCCATAGGTTCTCTACGCCTGGAGTAGATGATATTCCTAGAGACTCATCATCATTAAAAAAGTAACAAAAGGAAATTTGCAATATTGTAATGAGCATTTAAAAAAAATAACCCCAGAGACCCAGAAATTTATTGGAATTCTTTTTCAAATGTGTCAGTATACTCAAGGAAGATATTGTTAGTCTTGCTAATCTGGCCAAGTGTAAGATGCCTAAATTGCAGCAGTGATGTTTTTGGTACAACAACAAAACAAATACTTGGCCTGTACTTGTGGAAGATTAGATGTAATCCTGTTTGTGAGCTTGGTCTCTATTTCTGTAAATGTGTCTATCAATTCCCAATTATTCTTACTCCACACCAAGTAGAGATATGTCCATGATCCTACATTGGGGGTCCCACAAAGTGAATGGGGTATTACACTATGGCTACACTCCCCTATCGTTTGCTACTAAAAAAAGGGAGGGAGCTCAAAGACCTATGGTGACAACTGTATAGGCGTAAAAAGGCCTGGAGGTGGTGCTAAAATGTTACTTTCTAAACAGGGCGTAGGTGATGGCTATGCAATGTATTTAAAATGGTTTTCCCTTCCACAATCTGCTGGCACTGAACTCAGGGAGAAGACACAACTCCATGTCTAAAACAAAAGGGTTTGTGAGGACTATATGGTACAAATAATTAATGATGTAAAGATTTCACAATCCTGCACTTTCATCTTATCTGGATGCTAAAGCTTTGATCATTTGGGTAGTAGTCATCATCCTTTGATAGAAATGTTCAAGGTTTCTTACTTTAATATTACAGAATTGCATGCTTTTGATGTGTATATATAATACTTATTCCTTCTGTAAATAATATTGGATGGGAGGGATGTGAACAAAAAATGTAGTGACCTAAGGCAGACCCAAAGACAGGGGCCGGCAACCTATGGCCCCCGGGCCGGTTCCAGCCCAGGGCCCCGCGCTTACCGGCCCAGGCGGACCCCTGCCGCCGGCACTTGCCGCCGGCGCCGGTAAGCATTGGATTTATGTTGGATTTTTTAAATCGGTCCTAGATTTGTGTGCATGACCCAGTGTGGTTTGAATGTTGACACTGGAGACCAGGATTTGAATCCCTACTCAGCCATGGAAACCCACTGGGTGACTTTGGTCAAGTCACACTCTCTCAGCCTCAGAGGAAGGCAATGGCAAACAAATCTTGACAAGAAGATCCTATGACAGGTTCACTTTAAGGTGTGTGTAAGTCGGAAACAGCTTGAAGGCACACAGCAACAAAAACAACAAATATTCAGTCAAGGGTTGGTGGCTAGTAAAGTACAAGTTTACCCCTTTTTCTTGTTCAGGGTTTTACAAGTATATTGCAAGCCAACAAGGCATTTTAACAAAGATAAAGTCATCAGAAAAATATGGTTGAGTGCATAATAAAATTCAGTGTATATCATATAACTGTAAATAAACTATATGTAATAAATGTATATTTATGTCTATATTTATATTATTTATATTTCAAAGGAGAGGAGGACAAGGCAATGCAAAATGGAGAACATTTCCCCAGAATGGAGTACACTCCAAAATAAAAGCTGCAAACATTAAGGCTGCATTTGCACTGCAGAAATTATTTGATTTGACACCGTTTTAATTGCCACGGCTCAATTGTTAGAGCTCTACTCTGGTGCCAAAACAAACTACATTTCCCAGAATTCCATAGCATGGAGCCATGGCAATTGAAGTGGTGTCAAACCAGATTATTTCCGCAGTGTGGATGCAGCCTTAATGATTTTAGCTTTTATTTTTACTGGTATTTTCCTTGTTGCTCTATGTCCTTGCAGAGGAAAATAAAAGGAAGGGAAGGGAGTTTCAGTGCAAAGACTGGAGACTGACAAAATGTGGTCTGGAACAACGCAGGAATATGGGATTTGTGGCTTTAAACACACTCAGCCAGCTGGGACTTTTTTTTTTTGACACTCCAATGCATGAGTGTCCCAGTAAAAACTGGGAAATGGTAACCCTAACTGTGAGTCTGTCCTGTAAATCCAGCCCCCTAATTGTGAGAAAAATGATTGGCTTTATATGGTATAATGCCTCTTTGACATTAGCTAAGCTAATTCTGGATGCCCAGGGAATGTTCAAAGTGTCTCATGTGCCTTTACTATTCCTAGCTCTATTATTATTATTATTATTATTATTATTATTATATTTCTATGCAGTTGGAAATAACTAGATACAAATAACTAGTAACTAAATCCAATAATGATGGTATAGTTACATTGCAGTTGTAATTCATCCAATTTTTGGTAACGTTTTAGTTACTTTTATGGTTATGGGAATATAGTCTTACTAAATGATGGAGAACATCACATTGTTCAACACCTGGCTTGTGCTGCTTTGTCTTCTGTTTGTGTGTGTTGAAACAAGGATGAGGCAAATAGAAGGATATTCTGCTTTGTACCACAGGCCACTTTTGTAGTATTCCAGAAACTTTCCTTTAAAAGTTACTATTTTTGTTAGTTTTTTTAATTGTTTCTTTCAAAGTTTTAACTACAATGGTAACTAACTAAAATGGAAGGAGGGATTGGAACTCAAAGAGGAACTAATTAATTTATAAAAGGAAGATGCCAAGCTTTGTTTTTATTGTAATTCTGATCTGATTCACTGGGAATTATCATAATAATTAAATATTAATTTTGAGTTTGGGTTCCAGAATTTTGATTAACTTCCCAGAATTTAAACCAGGGGTCACCAACCTATGGCCCATGGTCAGTCTTGGGACTGGCCCATGGCCGATCTTGCCACCACCGCCGCCACCCCACGCACCGCATGTGAGCGTGGGCACCATTTTGGCATCCAAAATGGTACCCATGCTTGCGCATACATGCGCGAGAGCACGGGCGCCATTTTAGAAGGCCGCAGCGCCCGTGTGCCAGGCAAATTCACCCTGAGCAGGCGTGCTGGGGCCTTCCCTGGGCCCAGGAAGGCCACAGCGCACGTGCGCCGGGTGAATTCGCCCAGAGCAGGAGTGCAGGAGCCTTCCCTGGGCCGTGGTAAGGCCCCAGTGCACCTGCTCTGGGCAAATTCACCTGGTGCACGCATGCTGCAGCCTTCCAAAATGGCGCCTGCGCTTGCGCTTGTGAACCCGGCCTCCACGCCATTCCCCCCCCGCCCCCCTGGCAACAAATGTTGCCAACCCCTGACTTAAACTTTAGATTAAAATATTGTGGCATATCTGAAATTTGATTATTATGACTATGTTGATAATAACACTTCCTGAATATGACTGAATGAAACCAATGGGACAGGTTTCAAATACATATGCTTCAGGTGGGTTTTTTAGTCTAGGGTGAACAAATCCTGCCAAGAAAACCCCATGGTAGGTTTGCATTAGATAGTTCAGAAACGACTTGAAGGCGCACAGCAGCAACAACAAACTTTTATACATGAAGCAGAAAATCTTATGATCATTAATGTTGCTCATACTTAAGAAAAGCAAAAGACCAATAAAATGTATTTGATCACTTCTCCCTGATCCCACAGCTAAATTTATTTAAAATCACTCCATCTCTGAACTTAAATTTGTAATTCAGAACTAGCCTTCTCTTGTCTGACCGTCTATCTCTTCCCTTATTTCAGGAGCAATGATGATGATCCCAGGAAACATTCTTTCTTCAGTTCAATAAACTTCTACAGGCTGGAGGCAGGCCTTATAGATCCTCCCTTTGTGCCAGATCCATCCGTTGTCTATGCCAAAGATGTTGGAGATATTGCTGACTTCTCTGAAGTACGCGGAATTGAATTTGATGACAAAGACAAGCAGTTCTTCAAGAAGTTTGCCACAGGTGCCATTCCGATACCTTGGCAAGAAGAGGTCATGGAAACAGGATTGTTTGATGACCTCAATGATCCCAACAGAGTAGTTGCAGTTGAGACCAAATCTGGAGTTTGTTTGTTGTTATAAATATTACTTGTTCAGAAACATAAAAGGTGGAAATGAACTACTGAAACTTCCATGATTTCAAAGACTTAAAGATGTGTTAGCAAATCCATAAAGGCAAGCTGAATAAACTGTTCTCTTCGGTCTTGGTATTTCACCAGAAACTATGCAATGAAGAAACAGAATTTGTTGAAGGCAGCAAGAAGATTTAACAGACCGTGGTGGTTTATGGATAAAATATGAGGAGGTGTGGGAATCAGTCATTTCGATTTGATATGTCCTTGGGTCTTGCCACTGTTTTGTAACAAATCCAATTTCCTTGTAAAAAGGATTCACCAGTGGGAAAGAAGTTATGCAATCCATAATAATTGTATTTAGGAAACTCAGAATATTTATTTAGGCCAGACTTTGTTGATTATGCTGTTCTACATATTAAACAGAAACAGAAAGATAACACCATTTTTAAAAATGTCACAAGATTTTTTGCTACTAATTTCAATTTCCTATCAGATTTCCTGATAGTATATTTTCATTTTGATGAAAGCTGTAGTTTAAATTAAACTACAAATGCATCATGCCAGTTTGTAACTGGTCTTTCAGAGAAATAATGCAAATGCAATAGGAATGTTCTGCCAGCAGTAC
This sequence comes from Phrynosoma blainvillii, assembly GCA_026167975.1. Classification (NCBI taxonomy): domain Eukaryota; kingdom Metazoa; phylum Chordata; class Lepidosauria; order Squamata; family Phrynosomatidae; genus Phrynosoma; species Phrynosoma blainvillii. The sequence goes on along the minus strand of JANUYF010000003.1, from coordinate 46,275,074 downwards.
AACCTGTTAACCATTTTTACAAGTGCTTTTAATGTTGAAAAATAATGTACATATACATGTATGGTTTAAATGTGTACTTCTACTGGTTCTTATACAAAGTTTTGTTCATATTTCACTTTGAGATTTTTTTTTTAATTCTAAAATTAGTTTGCTTAATCTAACAAACATGTGATAGAAATGGCAAGATACTGAGTACTTTTAAATGATAAAAAAAACTCACATTATTGGAAAGCAAATTTTTGAAGTTTTGTTTCTAGTTCAAGTCTTTGGAGATCATTTATACAAGGACTAGTTTGTTCATTCCCTAACTTCTCTGAACTTGTGTTCAGAAGCCCTACAGTACTGAACGTTCTTAAAAGCCAGATGCATTTGAAAATATGGGGAGGCTTTTGTCTGGAAAAAATGGATCACTGCACCTTTATTGATATGATATAAAAAGATGCAAACATACGCTAAGTATTGACCAGTATGTTTAAAGATCTGAATGACCTTATATAACAGTTATTTTTTTTATTTTATTTTTTGTAATATATAGTTATTCAATACAAGAACATCTTCTGCGGTAAAATAAATTAATAACAAAATACAGTTTACAGTCTTGAACCACAGTTGCTCCAAGCATCTGTGCGGCTGTCATTTAACAATGTGGTTCTGATTCAGTTCACTTTCTGAATTTTATGCATTAAAATTATCAAATTAATTGCAGATACATTAGATATAGTTGAAGTTCAAAGATTTAGATAAGTTACCTTAACAATTTAAGAATTAACTCCTGTTAACAAATTACTTCATTGCTGTTCAAATTTTATTTATTTATTTTCAAAAGTCTACATCTTGTTCTTAATTCTTTACAGGAAACCCCTGTTTCAGATAGAGTGAATGGAGAAGAAATAGACAAAAGCCTAATCAAAAAAGGCAAAGATTTTCCCTTTCAGTATATTTATTAAACTGAAATGAAATATATCAAAAATGTTAGCCCAAAATGATTGCAAGCAAGTTCCCTTTTGTGTGACTGTTAGAATTACAAGGATTACATGGCTAAGGAGATTATCGCACTGCCTTTCCTCCCAGCCTCAGCATGGGCTGAAACTTTTTAAAACTTTTTTAAACTGGGTGTTATTGCATGCCTCCATGCCCATACTGATCTTGGTATCCCATACTCAATCCATACTTCTCCTGCACTTTTTGAAAGATAACACCCATTTTAAAAAAAGTTTTAAAAAGTTTCAGCCTGCGCCAAGGCTGGGAGGAAAGACAATAATCTCCTAAAATTCAGGCCTATGTTAAAACCACATGAAACCTGCTTATTAAGATAGGACAGGACTTACTGTACTATGCCGAATTCTATGTTTTACCTAGTATATTGGCAAGCTGTTCTTTAGGATACCGACAAGCCATATCTAGGATAATCTTAAATTTATCTCAGAACCATGTACTACATTTGTTCTTCTGAACACCCTTTAAGGCTTCCACACAAGTAGTCCCTATATCTTTTTGAAGTACGTATGATAGACAGCTAAGAAAGACTTTATTGCAGACTAGGGGTAGCCGGTACCTTCTGGAAAGGGAGTGGGAGTAGACAGAAGGTAGATGAACAGAGGTGGGATCAAGTGGGACACTCAGCACCTCCAGTCTCCCAAGTTTCCAAAAGGTTTGGAGAGGCCATCGAGAAAAGTTATATGACTTGGGAGAAGAAGGCCATTGAAATAATGCAGAAAGAACTGGATCTTGCTGGTTCACACAACCCAAGGCTTTAATGCACTGCTGTAAATAAGAAATCATAACATTTATAGAACTGTTCCTTCCATCTAATCCAACCCCCTGTTGAAGAAGCAATAAGTCCACAGCTAAACATCACTGAGAAGTGGCCACATAATCTCTATTTGCAAACCATCTATGTGGACTCCACCATTAATGCAGTGCAATAATAAATACTTTTTTAAAAAGACAGTACCAATATAACACCAATTAAAAGGGAAGTAAAAAAGTAGAGTGTGGTCCAAAACACACTGCAAAGATAATCCAGTTTGAGACCGCTTTAACTGCTAGGGAATCCTGGGAATTGTAGCTTATTATGTCTCCAGAGCTCTATGACAGAGGCTAAATGTCTCACAAAACCACAGTTCCCAGAAGTCCCTAGCATTGAACCAAAGCAGTTAAAGCGGTCTCAAATTGGATTATTTCTGCAGCATGTTTTGGACCTAAGTCTTATTGTGTGTTGCATCTTTCCTGGTACTGATATCAGACTAACTGGATGATAATTGTTGGGATCATCTTTCTTTCCCCTTTTGAAGATGGGGACAACATTTGCCCTCCTCCAGTCTGCTGGGACTTCTCCTGTTCTCCAGGAGTTATCAAAGTTTATTGCCAATGGTTCTGATATTACATTTGCCAATTCTTTTAATACCCATGGATGCAGTTCATCTGGTCCTGGAGTCTTATATTCATATTCAACCAGATATTCCTGTACTACCCCTTTACTTATTCTGTGCTGCATTTTCCCTATTGTGTCCTCTGCTCCATTTTCTTCAGGTTGAGCACCCTTTTCCTTTTGTGAGAAAACTGAGGCAAAGAAGGTGTTAAGTAGTTCCGCCTTTTCTCTGTCCCCTGTTAGCATTTTGCCATCTTTTCTGCGCAGTGGCCCTACCATTTCTTTTTGCTACAGACATACTGAAAAAGCCCTTTTGTTGTTCTTAACCTCTCTAGCAAGCCTGAGTTCATTCTGCGCTTTAGCTTTTCTGACTTTATCCCTACATGTGCTCATTATTTGTTTGAAGTCCTCTTTAGTGATTTCCCCTTTTTTCCATTTCTTATACATGTTCTGTTGGGGGTCTGTAGTAGACTCTCATAATAACATCCCTGTTGTTTCCCTCCCCTTTAATTTTTATTCAGATGCTCTCCACCTGGCTTCCAAGATTGAAGTCCTAGACGTCTTCAGTGGTGTAAATATCCCTAACATATAATGCTATTCCTCCTCCTTTCATGTTTGGCCTATTTCTCTTTAAAAGGTTATACCCCTCTATTGCTACATTCCAATTATGAGATTCATCCCACCATGTTTCAGTGATGCCTATTATATCATATTTGCTTTATCATGCTAGGAGTTCAAGTTTATCTTATGTCCCATGCTCTGGGCATTAGTGTAGAGCAGTGCTTCTCAATTATTTTCTGTCATGCCCCCCCTAGGAAGAAGAAAACATTTCGCGCCCCCCGCGCGACTGTAAATAGTATCATTTGTCTATAAAATTGTTATAAGTACACCTCTGCATAACACTGCCTTGCTCCCCCCTTTACGGAGCCTCGCACCCCCCCTTGGGGTCGCACCCCACTATTTGAGAAGTACTGGTGTAGAGACATCTAAGACCATGACACCCACCCACCCCCACTACTTGCTACCTGTGCAAATTTTTTTGCTTCCCACTGTTGGGCCCTTGCACTGTTTGCCTTGTTCCCTCTATGACTATTTTCTCCAGTCCTTTTGCCTTCCAGAATACTGTCTCCCTCCCCACATAACTCAGTTTAAAGCCACACAAAAATCCACCACCAATGCAATGAAACATGAACTAATATTTTAAAAAATATATATAGAATACAATAATAAAAGAAAAACTGGATAGTACAAATTGTAAAATAAAAATGTTACTCTGAAATAAAAATACTTTGAAAAATCACTTAAGCCATAGAAACAAAATGCAACGGAATAAAGTAATCAGTTATGTATCAATATTATTCCAAAATAAGAGGAATGTTCTTTATCTCATTCTCAACACACAGGAGAAGTAACTGGATAGCAAAGGGGTCAATAGAAGAACAGAAAACACAATAAATAAGCTCCTGCTGCTCTTCATGCGAGCAGAGGACAGCAGCATGAGAATGTATACCCTTCCCTGGCGAGCAATTCGCTTTCTCTGACCATGTACAAGGTACCAAATTCTCTCTCTCTCTCTCTCTCTCTCTCTCTCTCACACACACACACACACACACACACACGGAATAAATTTTAGTGGTAGCAGTATTGACTGTTAAAACAAAATCCAAAACTCAAAATAAAGATTGGTGATACCATTATTACTCCAACCAGAAGGAGCTTTTGACTTCATACCAGCAGAGACATATCAGATCACAAAGGAAAAGACTATATGGCTGCAATGAAGATGCCTTTTTAATGTCTTTATTCCAGTCACTTGTCAGAGGGGTGGGGGGAGGTATTAACTTTCTGTCTGCCTAAACATTATCTGTGTAACATCAAAACGGAGATCTGACTGATCTGGGAAGGGTCATGGTGCTTTGTCACCTTAATAGAATAACCATGCCATTTCCAGACACAGGGTTGGAGATAAGATTGCAAAATTTCATTGCAGAAGTACTGCTTCCTTTCCTATCAACAATGAGGAGGAAGAGCCTCTGTAGCTTAGAGGACTGATCACAGACCATGGTGAGTCACAGGATAAATTCAATAGCAAAATCAAATAATTCAACCAAGTATAGTCTATGCCCATGCAAGCTCCATCAATCAGAAGTATACTTTAATATGATAATTCATCCCCACAGACCAATCTTTTCAATCTGCTCTAATTAGTAAGCTGCCTGAAATTCCAGTTTTGGGGAAAAGATAGAATATAAACAGCAGCTAGCATTCACTATCACACTTCTGAATGTGTAACTGTAGGGTACACATCTGGAACTGTGATAGTAAATGCTAGTCATAGTTTATATCCTACCTGCTCCATATTCATGATCCTTACATATTCATGATCATGCCACTATTGCCACAATTGTAACTGCCTTGCCAAACCTAATTTACCAGGTAGAAGCTATTTCAAGAGAAGGGGTTCTTGTTCTCCTGGCAATCGGGGCATGGGCAAATGATGTTTCCACCTCCTCCCACCAACAAGCAGGGCTGTGACAACCAGAAGCAGGACCTCTGCTACAAGTCCTTGTCACAGACTTGCTTACTGGTGAGAGGGGGTAGAAACATAATTCACATGTGCCCTAATTAGCAAAACGGACTTCCTTCTGTTAGAGCAGCTGTTGCCTAGTAAAGTAGGATGGCTGGATTGGGCCAGAAGACACTACTTAGCCAAAGTAGAATAGCAGCCAAAATTACAGTTGCCTCTCCATTCTCACAGACTGCAAGTCCATGGTTTTACATATTCATGGAGGGGTGCTCTCTGTTTAAACCAATGGGGCATGCCCCCGTGGGGGCGCACCTCATTCAAGCCTATGGGGCTTGAATACTCATTAATCTCTGTTTTCACAGGGGGAGGTCTGGGGATCCCCCGCAAAAACAGAGGGCCAACTGTAATTACCTATTACAACATACCCTCAAATATATAATATTTGTATCCTGAAAGAATCTAATATAGCCTTTGGAAGTATAAGGGTAGCATTGACTCCTAGTCATGAAGGCTACGGATTACCTCTAGTATCAGGCAGCATAGCTCTTAAGTAATAGTTATTAGGAAACATGAATGGGAGGGTGCTATTGTGCTCATGGCCTGCTAGTGGGTATTCCATAGCCATTTAGTTGGCCACAGTATGAATACAGTGCTGGACTAGATAGGGTCTTTGGTATGACCCAACATGGCACTGCTTATATTCATCATTGAATAAGTAATGCAGAGTGTTTCTTGCATTTTTAAGTCAAGATAACACCTTCCTATCTTATTTGCTCCACCAAAAGCTGTTCCTTGTACTCAGTGCTGTCACATTTTGTCATATGAATCAGTCTTAATGTCCATAATGGATTATGGCCTATATCCTGTTCTTAACCCTAACTAGAGTAGACCCATTCTATTAGTGGGATTATCTGTGTGTTGATCCACCATTCAACAATTGCTCTAGTTTTCAGTAACCAACAGGATGCCAGCCATTGAGTGTTTTTGTTTATTTGTCCAACCTGTTATCACAACCAAGCCCATCAGTTAAAATGAAATGAAATGACTCTTCATTATTGTAAAAGAAGAATTAGAAGAAATAATTCTAATAATATTTTTAAAATAACTTTAATGATATATTTTTTAAACTGTAAACTTGTTTTCCCCTCATCTTCTTTGATAAAGATTGATCTGGATTTCAGTACACGCCATTTTGTAGGAGTGATATATTTCAGTGCTTAAGACTGCATTGTGAAGTTTTAATCACTAACACCACTATGAGTATTCCTTGCCTTAAAAAAACCCTATGAAATTCATGAGGTCACCATATGTCAACAGGCAACCTGAAGACACCTACACGTACTCACTAGAGTTTTTGTTGGTGTTGGTTTTTGTTGGAAAAATTTATGTTTTGCATTCTTCTGTTCCTCTTTAGTTAGGCAGGACTTCACCCCTCCCACCCTCTCATTCTAAGGACTCATTCCCACTTACATTTAAACCGATTTGCAATTTGCCTTTGCTCCATGTTGGTGAATTGATTCCAAAAGATCCATTGTTCCCACTATGAAAGCGAATCTTTTATTTATTCCCTTGTAATCACTTCTTTTTTGGCACAATTGTTGTTCCCACTAGTTTGCACCACTTCAAAATGCATGTCAATCATCTGCACGTCATTGGTGATGCAAGCGGCAACATGATGAGGATGGGGCCATTCCAGGCATCATGTGGGGCAACTTTAGCAACTGAGCCTTCCTCTGCCCCTCAGCAACCCTGGCTGCTCAAGCACACCATTTCCCCTTTAAGCAGCCCAGCTTGGGAACTATATATTTTTAAAAAATTGACAGGATATGTGATCCATTGGTTTTGCAACTATTTGCCTCACTGAGCTGCAGTCCCCGTAATTGCAAGCAGTTGCAAATACAATGGATATTCTGTCAATTTTTTAAATAAAAAAATATATCATGTGCCCATAGGTCACACCACAAGCATAAAGGCAATGCTGAGAGGGAGGGAAATGGCTGATTTCCCAAAAACTGAGGAGGGATGGTAAACACCCCTCTGCCATTAATCCCTCCTCTCCAGAATGATGCAATTCAGATCTGTTGTTCTCTTGTTGAACACACTCTGGAATCAATTCTTTTCAAAAGAAGGACCAAAAAAAAAAAATGTCAGGAAACAGCGGGGTTTTTGCATTTGCCTCGCTTCATCAGGATCGCAACCAGTTTCAAGTGGGAATGATGGTCATATAACCCCATCAGCAAGTTGCTTTAAATCAGAGTGGGAATGAGGCCTCAATATTCTATTCAAAATACGTAAGGAGCTACATCAGGAGGCAATATTGATAAATGCCTAACTCTTTTTGAGAAGATAATTACTTTTGGGAAAAGTAAAACACATCTTTGGAAGAAGACAAATGTAAAGTAATAGCCTGACCCATGTTTTTGCTGCTCTGATGATGAAAGTGAACTCTAAAAAGTTTAACTTTCATACCTGCATATTTTAGTTTACCTTTAAAAGGGTTAACACCCTGGAAACTAAATTTGCAACCCCACAGTTTTCCTGTTTTATTGCAACATGTCATTGAGGAGAAACAGAAACAACAAACACGAAAGAGATGTTTGCTTCAGATGACAACTAGCTATTAATTTGCTGTAAACACCATTTTTTCCCTAACCACCTGTTTCTTCGGGATCTCATTCACATGCTTTCCTGAATTTGTCATGGTCAAACAATAAAGTAGCACAGTAGTATTTAGGTTATAAACAAATAAAACTGTATTTGGGCAATTATCTGCCCTCAAGCATTTCACCAATAACTTCCTATTTTTGTTCTTTACACTATGTTGTGGGGGGAGGGGGATAACATTTTAAAAAGCAAATCATATTAGGACAATTATTGTTGTTGTTGTTGTTGTTGTTATTCTGTTTATTTATATCCTGCCTTCCTCCCAACACAGGGACTCAAGGTCGCTAACAAATATAAAATAGTCCAAGTTAAAACAGTAGAAAACATTAAAAATACAAAGTTTAAAAAGCAATTAAACAATTCAAACAATTAAAAACATTACATTATTAAAATTTTAAAGTTTAAAACTCTTTAAAACAAAAACAAAAACAGCATCCATGTCATGCGAAGGCCTGGCAGCAAAAAAGAAAAAGAAAAAGAAAAAAGAGTTTTTATCTGCCACCCGAAAGGCCAGCAGGGATGGAGCCATCCTGGCCTACCTAGAGAGGGAGTTCCAGAGCTTGGGTGCAGCCATTGAGAAAGCCCTTTCTCTTGTTCCCACAAAATGCACCTGAGAGGGTAGTGAGACAGAGAGAAGGGCCTGTCCCAATGACCTCAATACTCTGGGGGGCTCATATAGGGAGATATGGTCCTTCAAACAGCCTGGACCCAAGCCGTATAGGACAAAACTGTGTCCATGGATGAAGCTGTGTAGACTTTCCACACAGGTTCTACAGGGCTGGACCAGGCCATTTTGCTCCTTGAGAAGCAGGTCAGTCCCCTGCACACAGCTACATATTCCACATGCAAAACTGAACTAGAGAAATCATTGCATCTTATTTATTCATTGGTTTTAGAAGAAAAAGCTACACAGCAGCTAAGAGCAGTAGGATAGCTGAGGACACACAGGGTGGAAGATTTGATAGCCACAACTCTCCTTCAACTCCTTGCCAAAGGCTCTCAACATTTGCTATCGGAAGCAACTGGCTTACGTTTCCTAATATTAGGGCTGGCCCTGTTGTGTGTACATATGAGGGGGTATCGTAAAGTAATAATTATCACCCAGAAGTTGTTATGGTATATTGATGAAATTTTGTCAGTGTCATCATTGGTCCCTAAGTGCATGATGTTGAGAAAATCAGCTCTTTGTGTCCTTTACGTTTGTTACAGGTTGTGCCAGAAGTGACTAAAGTGTGAGTAGGAGAAGATTGAGGCTTGCAGCATGATAAAATTCCTGCATTTGAAAGGTAATAGTGCCAGGCAAATTCATGATAAGATGACAGTAGTTTATGGAAACTATCTTATGACACTATTGTGAGGTGGAAAAGGAATTTCCAAACTGGTCACATGTCCCTCACAGATGAGCCAAGACCTGGAAAACCATCATTGACAGACAATGTGGCCACAGTGAAGAAAGCGGAGTATTTAATCCTGGAAGACAGATGAGCAACTATCCAAATGATCATGAATGAAACTGGTCTCAGTTAGGGTAGTGTGTGGAAAATTATCCATGATGAACTGCACATGTCTAAGGTGTCTCTACACTGGGTTCCACGTTTGCTAACCCCTTTCCAGAAACAAACATGGTGTGACCTTTCAAGGCAGATGTTGACACTGTTGGAATAGGATGAAGAGGATTTTTTTTTGTCCTCTGGTAACCATGGATGAATCCTGGATCTATCAGTATGATCTAGAGACCAAAATCATGAACATGGAGTAGAAGCATGCTGATTCCCCTCCCCCCAAAAAGACAATGGTGCAAAAAGTCAGCAAGGAAGGTCATGCTCTGTTTTTTTGGGACTGTCATGGAGTCATTCTCACAGATTACCTTGCAAAGGGACAAACCATCGCTGGCACATACTACAGCAATCTTCTGGACAAGTTGCGAAATGCTCTGAAAAAGAAATGCCACAGTATGCTCTCCAGAGGCATTTGTCTTCTAGCTGACAACACACCATCACACTCATCTCAAGTTGCAGTTAACAAAGCAAAGGCATGTGGCTTTGAGATCTTGCAGCATCCACCTTATTTTCCTGACCTTGTGCCAAGTGACTTTTTCTTGTTCCCAGAAATGAAAAATCCATTGTGAGGTCGCCAATTTGACAACACAAATGACGTCATTCATGAAGTAGAAGAGTGGTTTAAGGCGCAATCTGCAGACTTCTACAATAATGGTATTTGGGAAGTCAAGAAATGCTGGGGAAAATGTGTAAATCTGGATGGTGACTACGTAGAAATATGTTAGCAACTACAAATCAAAACAAACTTTCTGTCAAAGAATTTTAAAGGTGATAATTAAAACTTTATGATATCTGCTCGTATGTATCTTTCACAGGATTTTCTTAAGCAAGAAATAGAAGTCCTCTTAAATATAGTCTACAGCAGGGGTCGGCAACCTACGGCCCGCGGGCCGCATTCAGCCTGTGGACCTCCGCTTACCGGCCCCCAACTCATGCTTCTCTTTGGTATTTTAAATTGCATTCCAGCCCTCGTTTTAGACACATTTAGCCAGGGCAGGCAGACATGAAAAACACAGATCTGCCTCCCATCTCATGAAATGTATGCCTTATTCTTCATTGTCAGTGTCTTGATAACATACCATTTCCTTGTCTGTTTTGTGTATTATGAGCTTCCATTTCTCACCACTCAGAGTCTCCTCTCTCATTTGTACTTGGTGATTTCATAAAGGCAGAACAGTTATGAATAGCTGCATGATGAGGCCAAAATTCAAAGCAAAAGCTTTAGTGGTTTCTAAAAGAAATAAAAACTTACCAGAACAACTTAGTGCCATTTAGCTGAGCACAAAGCAACAAAACTAAAAATGAAAATACAGAATTAAAAGTAACAGTGTTGTTTGAAACAAAAAAATTCCTATGTTGCTTAACATTATTGCTTAAGATGGCTTAACTAGGCTTCCCACACACATGGTACAAGAGTTGGCAAGCAGGAACAGAAACTCTGCAGTTGATTTCTCTCATCATAGGGAATCAGAGATACATCTAGCATATCCATCCAGCATGTTTGTACAGAGCCCTACAGAGAAAACACAATAGAATCATCCATTTCAGTCACAGCTGTTTTAAACAGCTAGCCTACTATTGTTAACTGGGTTACAAGTTATGACAAGTGCCAGAGTCACCCCTCTGGTATTCCTTGCAAAAACATTAATCCATTCCAGTAACTTTAATCCAGCCTTCGGGGTGAGAACAAAATATACGTACATCATGAACTTTTTGATTCGGTTTAGCAGCGCTAAGAAATCAAGCCACATAGGTTCTGATACAATTTTGATGAGGAACTGTATATAATACATCTTCCACCATTCCAGAATCACACTATTTCTCAGGTCTTATTAGTAACGCCATGCCATACACAGTCTAGCCACAAGGTTTCCAAAACTGCAGCCCCACTGGAAAGGAGAGCTGGAATTACAGATGCGTTTTCAAAGTGGGGATGAAATATTTGAATAAAGGGGGAATGAACAAACTGTACAGAGGTAGTGTGGAGGAGGGACAAAGAACAAAACAGCACTACTTACTGTATATTCACACACATAAATAGTACCATCTCCTTAAAAGTAAATCCTAGTTTACAGCCTACATATTTAGTATTCCTTTTTCTTTTCTAGGAGGACCCTAGAAAACAGGGTTTAATTCTAGCGAAGTGCTGATAGCTTTGTTAATGACCTGTTTATCTATAAGATGCTGGAAAGTTCAAGAGCTAATATTGTGTGTATGCATAGAAGCTGGATGAATGGGAAACAGTGGACGTTTTCACACGGGGCTTTAAACGGAGGCAATCCTACCTCCGTCCGGCCCCACTCCGGCTCCATTGTAAAATCGTTCATACGACGTCTATGCAAGCCCCTCCCCATCCTGCGCCATCCCTGGCACTATCCTGCCTCACTCCGGGGTCTTGCTCGTCGTGTTCAAACGACGTCGCAGCAAGCCCCGCCCCATCCTGCGCCATCCCTGCCGCTAGCCGGATTTAGGCCCATATTTCTAATTCCTTTTTTAAAAAGGAATTAGAGGGGCTGCTGCCGGAGGCAATCAGGAGCCATTCCGGCGGCTGCTGTTTTCACCGCCGGAACGGCTCTTGATTGCTTCCAGGGGGCTTCCAGGCGGCTTTAGAGCTGCCTGTGTGAAAACGTCCAGTGTAAAAGTTGAGTAGGTATATAGCCAATAAAGCTATAGCTTGGGAGTCGTAGAAGGTTTGGGAAGTCACTTCAAAAACTAAACTTAAGGACTAGCCCAAAACATTATGCTGCTGGAGCAAAAATAAAAGAGCACCCACCTTCCCAAGGCCAGGGTGCACATAACCCTAGAATGGCTAAGTGATTCTGGCATTTAAGGAAGACAATCACGCAAATGCCTGTCCCCCTCTTAGCTGTAAAAATAGAGTCATAACAAAATACATAACAATTTGCTGCTCTTTCATGACATCCACAATTGGCTGCATGAGGTTAGCCTTATCAGATTTCCCCCTTCACAACATGTTGTTGTTGTTGCTGCTGCTGCTGTGTGCCTTCAAGTCACCTCTGACTTATGACAACCCTATCATTCAGGTTTTCTTGGCAAGTTTTATTCAGAGGGGGATTGCCATTGCCTTCCTCTCCGACTGAAAAAGTATGGCTTGTCTGAGGAGATTGTTGCATGTCTTTAAAAAGCGTCTTACCCCCTCCCAAATTGAAGTCTAATTTGGGCTGCATCCTGGTCCTATTGCAAGGCTTTTGCCCGCCAAACCACCATCCGAGTACAGCCCGATTCCAACGCAGGTCCCTTAACTCGCTTCAGTGGCCATTTTTCAAAGTCGGAAAGCTCCCAATTTTGAAAAATGGCCACCGAAGTGAGTTAAAGGACCGTGTTGGAGCAGGGCAGTACTCGGATGGCAGTTTTGGGGGCCAAAGCCATGCAATAGGACCAGGATGCAGCCCAAATTAGACTTCAGTTCAGGAGAGGTAAGATGCTTTTTAAAGACATGTGATAATCTCTTGAGATCATCCAGTGGGTTTCTATGGCTCAGCTGGATTCAAACCTTGCTCTCCAGGAGCTTTAGTCCAACACTCAAACCATTCACTGTACAAGAAAATAGGGAGGACAAGAGTCTGCCTTACTTTACAATTTCCTGTTTCCTGATTCCTTTCCGCAGCTGCCCTTCCTGATTCCCTTTTAACAGCCTCGATATTCATGCAACTTTAGATCTAAGGGAAACAATCAAAATAACTTCAAAGACATAGCCGTGTTAGTCTGGAAAATCAGTACGCACAGGGATCTTGCAGCATCTTTGAAACTAAATGAAAAATAGAAACTGGTAGCATGAGACTTGAGCCTACTGCCTCAGATGCATTTGGCGGAGACTTCTGTCTTTCTGATAGAAAGCTCATGCTACCAACTTCTATATTTCAGTTAGTCTCAAAGATGTTACAAAATCCCTTTGCAATCAAAATGAGGTTTCCCAAGATAGAAATCAGTTTTAAAATAAAAACATTGGTTTAAGTGATTTTTTAAAAAATGGTTTTTGCCTAATACATTTTAATAAAATGCACAGATACTTGTGTGCATGTGTATTTCACTCTTAAAACAAATAGAAACAAACTGCTCTGGATATGAAGAAAGCATGTCACCAGTGTGGCACATGTGTACCATATGCCAACGATAGGGTGGGGACATCCTTTTCAATACTAGACTGCCAACTGTCTGATTCATGAAACTCATCGGAGTACAGTATTTTCTTGGGACCTGCTGGCCTATTCCGGCCCGCAGAAAACTCTTGTAGACTTTTTGACACCAACAATAAAAGTAACTAAGCAAATGTCAAAAAAGTTCCTCTTTTGAAGAGTCAATAGTTTTACAAGACTACTTGCTCACTGTAACTAAAAGTAACTCTCCTGGAACATTGAAGCTACAGATTTTTAAATTAATCCCTATTGTGTTGCCTGCAGTTATTTTTAACTATCTATTGTTACCTCTGGTGTAAACATGTGGCGCTCATTTATTGAGAAAAATTGTTCCAGGAATAATTTCCATTTCCTCAGGTCTTTGATTTCCAATTTAAAACTGTTTTTGTTAATTTTTTTTTTTTTTGCAAGAGGGTAAGGAATGACACAATCCACTTTCATTTCATGACAAAGATAATGATGAGCGAATGTGAATTAATCATGTTTCATAATTAATCACAGCATCACTATGGATATGTAAATCCCTTGTTTTGTTGCTCAACAAACTAGCAGCTGAAATACTCTGAACATATTAAGGAGAATATTGTTCCACTACATTTTCTCCTTTTCAGCAGAGAGAAAGAGTAGTTTAAATGCAGACAATCCGGATTAATTTAATTATGTTGTCTAATTTAATTTAACCAAAATCTGCTACAATGAAGACCACATTAGAAGAAAGTAATGTAGTTTCATTCTAATTCAGATTTCCACCCACCCACTCCTTCTGTCTTCTCTTGTAGAAATCGACTTATTCTGGAAAGAAAACTTAATTTACTAGAGACCTGCTGGGTAGGCATAAACATGCAGAGTGCCCAGCACAAATATCAAACTGTTAGCCAGTAATAAAATTTTGTGGCTCACAGAAGCTGCTTGCTCTGAGGACACAAGACTATTGGCTAGATGAGCTTTTTTAAAAAAGATGTGAATACTCACAAACATGGTCAGCTGGGATTTCATCATCACAAATAATCCCAGTGAAGAGTGGTATCATTTGTTCATTAATGTTGATGCAGTGAGGGAGACACAATTTCTTCTCTATATTTCTGTATGTTAATAATCCTGTGTCTTACATTTTCTCTTTGCAAAAAAAATTATACATGTTTATTTCTTTTTGACCCAAATGTGTCTGCAGCCTGATTAAAATATTGCTTTCCTGTAAGAAAACCCAAAGTTCAATGCTCTGGTATCTCCAGTTTAAAAAAAAAAAAACACCAGGAAAGAGGTGATGGGAAAGGGCTCTTGTCAGTCACAGCAGACAGTAGATTGATGGAATCCGTTTTTAAAGTTAATACTAAAATCCTTTTCTAGTCCAATTTTTAAATGTTAAAGAAATACAGGTCCAAAACACACTGCAGAAATAATCCAGTTTGAGACCGCTTTAACTGTCCTGGCTCAATGCTAGGGAATTCTGGGAAATGTGGTTTTGTACAACATTTCGCCTTCTCTGTCAGAGAGTTGTGGTGCCACAATAAACTACAATTCCCAGGATTCCCTCACTCTGAGCTGGGGCAGTTAAAGCGGTCTCAAACTGGATTATTTCTGCAGTGTGTTTTGGCCCAACGTTTCACTGAGAGTGCAATAAACAAAAGGAGAAAAAGTAACTTTTCTAGTTAATTTGTATTACTGATGTACTCTTCCCCCAACAAAACAATTGTAAAATGTATTATATAAAATGAAATAATATTATAGTGCTATAGTGTTAACATTACATTTACCACTCCAAACTTCATCCCTCCATCAGAATATTTCTATGGGTTTGCAAAGATAAGGATTCCTAGTTAAATTAAAAGAGCAATTTGAGATTATGATTTTTCATGACGAACGTGGAGTAGTTTCAGTTTCCAGTCTAGTTCACTTTTTAGTGTGGTGTGTGTGGTTGTACCATCTTGTCCTTCATCTCAGGCAGCAATAATATTTTGGTCCAGCCCTGTAGATCTTGTGCATAGCTAACTACTTACCCCCATTTGCTGTTGTTGTGTGTCTTCGAGACATTTCTGTACTTCTCAATTATTTTCTGTCATGCCCCCCTAGGAAGAAGAAAACATTTCGCGCCCCCCGCGCGACTGTAAATCCAATATGACAGAATTTGCCGAGGTCAAACGAGCCCCCCTTTACAGAGCCGCGCGCCCCCCCTTGGGGGCGCGCCCCACTATTTGAGAAATACTGCTCTAAGGCAAGACCTATCATGGTGTTTCCTTGGCAAGATTTGTTCAGAGGGGGTTTGTCCTTATCTTCCCCAAGGCTGAGAGAGTATGACTTGCCCAAGGTCATCCAGTGGGTTTCTATGGCAAAGCAGGGATTTGAACCATGGTTTCCAGAGTTACAGTCTAATGCTCACATTACACTGGCTCCCACACCATAACCAGTGTCTTATATGTTTTGCTGCAGTTTGCCTAAACTAAAGGCTATCTAACCACCAACACACACATATACACACACCAGCAACATATTATAAAGAACAAAAGGGAGAAATTATCAATGAAATAATTGAGCAGAGATAACAACCTAAAGGCATTTTATTTGTTTTTATGTTGCCTAAATAAGCTCTTTTTTATCATTAACTGTCAAAGGCAGTGCTCAAAATTGAGCATCTGAGTGATGCACTGAAATCCAAAGTACACTGATGCTGATTCCTATGACAAATCATGGAGTCCCCACTACACACCTTCAAGAGCTGCCCTGATAGATCTCACCAGACCACCTCCAAGTTTTCTGAGAGATCTGGAGTTGCAAGATAAAACTGTCTGCAACTATCTACATATGGTAAGCAACTATCTACAAATGCACGTCATGCAACCTTAAATAGCCTGCATGTGACTGTTGGGATTTCAAGCATCTCCCGCAAGGTGAGTTGTTTATATGAGCCAAGCAGCATATGGTTAAGTTGAGATATGTCTGAAATCTCTTCTCCCTAACAGAAAGGGACCACAGTCCTCCAAAAATCCAAGAAACACATTTCCAAAATTCCAAGAAACGTATTTTCTTCCTAAACACTCTTTCTATATAAACATTCCTAGTGAAACTCTGAGGCAGGTACAGTTTTATGTGTTACACATGAAGCTTGGAAGGTTTGTTTTTTACTTATCAAATTAATTTGATAATGTTAAACATTAGAAACTCCAAAAAGTCAACTTATGTGTACCATAAGTAACTAACAATTGAAATCATTTAATTATTTATCATTGATGACCTCATTGATCAAAATGTTAAGTGTTGTGCCAGACTACAACTGCAGAGAATGGCAGAAAGCTATCACTATTGTCCTTAGGGGAGCACATTTTCTTATTGGCTCCTTCAAAAGGGTCATTTTTGTCCTTTTAAAGTTGTGTCTCGCCAACCTACATGGACTTTGTTGTTGTTGCAGCTGCTGCTGCTGTGTACCATCAAGTCATTTCTGACTTATGGCGAGCCTATCATAGGGTTGTCTTGGTAAGTTTCTTCAGAGAGGGTTTGTCATTGCCATTCTCTGAGGCTGAGACGGTGTGACTTACCCAAGGTCACCCAGTGGGTTTATATGCCTGAGCTGAGATTACAGAGCCCATAATATCATGTTACTTGGGAATGGGGGGAGTTCAACAAAGGCTGTCACATAGCATTGGGATCTCATCTACCAGTCTCTTCAATTCAGTTAGTCACTCAGCTGCACCTCTCTGTGCTTTCTACTCCCATAAACATGTACATTTCACTAAGTCTTTAAATGCATTGTTTGTTAAAGGTGAATAAGGAGTTATCATTAATGAAGTAGATTGGCTCCTGGGCATGACTTCTTTAACAGAAAATTTGGTACTAGAGGCAGTAATAACATAGAAAGAATAGGAATAGCTTCCTATACCACAAAACAACAACAACAAAAACTGGTCAACATGTCTCAGCAATTTTAAAAATCCAAAACCAACAATATATACATGTGAAAAGAAACCACCAGGGAAGCTTTGGATAGGAACCCTGATTGACCAGCATTCTTGTTCCCAGATCAGAGCACATTTATAGCAGGGAAACACAGCAGTTGTTCTTCAAGAAAAGAGTGATCAGATTAAGCATTCTTTTTTTAATAAATGGGAATTACCTAGAACACAGATTATCCCTGGCTTATTTTTAGACTAATTGCTGTTTGTGCTAGACAGGTCCAAGTACATGCCTTACAGTCTTACAGACTGACTAGGAAATAAATTAATGGTCAGCTTGGCTCTTTGGTACCTGTATGTTCACTTTGAACATGTGAAGGCAAAACAGAAACACACCTTTGACAACAATCCATGATCTGGTTACACCCCCTGACTGATAAACCATCATTTTACTCTGAAGGTTGTTTAATGTTTCCAAAATGGGAACAAGAATGCTGGTCAATCAGGGTTCCTGTCCAATGTGGAAGAAAACATGTGCATAGAAGCACAAGCACACAAACCCTGAACGATGCTGCTCATTGGACCTTATCACACGGGGCTCAATGCAGACAGAATCCAAATGAAATCCTGACCTAATACATATTATTTTTCCATGCGTCCACACGACGTCACACAGAACCACAACAGAACCCCGACAGAATGTGTGAAGAACTGAGATCTTTTGAATTTTGGTTTCTTCAGGAATTACAATTGCACAACGAGAATCATATCGCTTTTGCCGTAAAGTCTGATCACCAAATACGTATTGGGGAGCATTTCCCCAATATGTATTGGGGAGCATTTCCCCGCCTGCGCTCCGAGGAGGTCCTCCCTGGAGAGCCGCCTCTCTGAGGACGTCCTCCTTGGAGCGCCGGCCCCACGCAGGGTCAGCGCTCCGAGGAGGACGTCCTCAGAGAGGCGGCTCTCTGAGGAGGACCTCCTCAGAGCGCGGA
Organism: Phrynosoma blainvillii; assembly: GCA_026167975.1. Lineage (NCBI taxonomy): Eukaryota > Metazoa > Chordata > Lepidosauria > Squamata > Phrynosomatidae > Phrynosoma > Phrynosoma blainvillii. Next base: position 46,256,920 of record JANUYF010000003.1, on the reverse strand, counting down.
CCCTGCGCAGGGCCTGCGCTCCAAGGAGGACGTCCTCAGAGAGGCGGCTCTCCGGGGAGGACCTCCTCAGAGCGTGGACCCTACGCGGGGCCTGCGCTCCGAGGAGGACCTCCTCAGAGAGCCGGCTTGGGAAGGGGTGACAGCCGCGGCAAGTGACAGCCGCGGCTGTATTGCGCATGTGCTAGAGGAGCATTTCTAGCACATGTGCAGGATTTTCTCACTTGTGTGTGAACGGCAAATAGGGTTCCGGGAGCGCTTTCTTAAAAGCGCAATGAAAGTGCAATGAAAGTAATTGCGTGTGATAACCATTTGCATATTGTAGGGTTTCTATCGGTTTAGTTCTGGATTTATTCTTTTATCGCATTATTATCGCTTTGTGGCCCGCATGTGATAAGGTCCTTAGTGGTGGCAATGAGAGAGCAGAGTGGCAAATCTATATACTCTCATTGAGACCTTCACATATTTGACATCTATTAAATAAACATTAGTCAAACAGTAATTAGCAGACCTTCAGTAGAATATTTTCCCTTCTGCTTCTGGGCCGTTAATTAAGAAGTTTGTCTTTTGCACTGCATACTATAAATGCAGTTTTCCAAATACATATATAGCACAATCTGTATCCAGAATTATTAAAATGAGCCTTTGTTGTTGTCGCCATACTCTTGTGCCTTCAAGTTGTTTCTAATTTATGGCAACCCTAAGGAAGCCTATCACAGGGTTTTCTTGGTGAGATTTGTTTAGAGGAGTTTTGATAGTGCCTCTTTCTGATACTGAGGGGTTAAGCAGACGAGCGGCCATGGGCTGCCCCAGGAAGCTGTGCTGCGGGACCGAGGCATCCCCATGCCTCGATCCCGTGGGGCAGCTTTGCTGCCCCTGAAAGAAGCACTAAATCAGTGCTCCTTTCACAAGTCGCCGAAGGTGCGCCGCAAAAGGCTGTGGTGCACCTTTGTCGACTCTTCCGCCGCAGCGCGTGCAAACGCTGTGGCGGGAGTTCCTCCTCGGAGCGCCGGCCGTGCAGAGGGCCAGCTGCTCCGAGGACGACCTTGGGAAGGGGTTGGGGCGCCAATCGTGTGGCTGCCCCTCCCCTTCCCTGCCCCCAAGACGGCCCAATAAGCCATCTGCTTAGGCCCTGAGAGAGTCTGACTTGCCTAAGGTCACCCAGTGGGTTTCCATGGCTGAATGAGGATTTAAATCCTAGTCTCCAGTGTCATAGTCCAATGTTCAAACCTCTACAGCTGGCTCTGTAGTTAGCCTTGCCTTCCATTACAAAAATACACTAACAGTCAATTTTCTTAAAGAAACATTAAGAATTTATTACAGACACCTCAGATGTTCATTTGTAGTATGGAAACAACAGGCCCAAGACATTTTGCTTCCTGATGCAGAGCAATGAACGGTACTCCATCTCACCAGTCAAGGTGCACAGTATAAAAGACCAACCCAGCAAACTTGGTATCTGTGACAGAACATTCCACAAACACCTCTTCCCCTCTCTGGCAGTAAAAATACATTGGGCTTGATCCAGGCAATGTAGAGCAGGCTCATTAAAATCAATAGAACTGGATCCAACTCAGAAAACATTCAGGGGTAGCTGTGTTGGTCATTTAGCAAATTCAAACAAGAATCCATCAGTGATACCTTTATTGGCCAACCGAAATGTTCAATATATTTGTTTCAAGCTTTCGAAACTCTATCAGGCAAGATGTTACAAACAAACAGGACAAAAGCAATTGGAGATGTTAGTCAGATACCTACATGTTGTTTCAGTCTTTAGTTAAGATGGTATATGGTGGGGAGGATATCTTTTGTAGGCAGGATCCTCCTCCTTCTGGCCCTGTAGCTATAGAGAGATTTACAAAGTCCAGGAAATTTAAAATCCATTTGCAATTAACTTCCTAAAGAACACTCAGCAAATGCAAATGGGAAACCACCTAGGGTTAGGGCTTTCCCAGCAGACAATGAACACCAATTAACAGACAATAATCCTCGTTTGCATATCCTCCTACCCTGAGGCCCTGCCATCAACACAGAACAATACACAGTTTACATGAGAATCACTCCTCCCCACCCAGGGTCTCATAGTATATATATATATATATATATATATATATATATATATACCCACTCTCCTCCATTCCAGAAAGAAACTCTTCTAGAACATAGACTTCCTAAAGAACAGTTTGCTGTCTTTTAATGACAATGCCATACAGAGATCTGCTGTTTGTAGTCCCATTCCTGAGTGAGAATCATAATTGTGGTACTTACGTATAGGGGTGCTTGTAACACTTTCCAAGATAATGTTTGTTAACTTCTTTGAACACTTTAAATGTGCTATAGAAATGCAGAAGAAAAGGAAGAAAATATTGTGGTGCACAAAAATACTATCATGCATTAGTAAACCTATAAATCAAGTCACACTTGGGAAGCCTTCAAGTTTCATTGTCTTGTGATGTCAAGAAATCCAGGCATTGTTTGAGGAATATTGTTTTTAATGACTTGCTATTCTCAAAATCTTCCTGTTAGGTTAAAAAAAAAAAAGCCAGTATCCCATTATTTCTTAAGAACAATGAACATTCTTCCAACAGTATGAAGGAAATATTGTTGTAACTAGAAACTTTATTGTAAAAAAATATTCTATAATGTTAACAAAACCAATGAACGCATTAGAAGTTACTTCAGGATGGATCTATGTGCTACACTTCTGCACTCCTGACTTAACATGTAATGTCAGCCCATCAGAGAGATGCTAAATTTCCATTTTTGACTGCTGTGGCCTCTGAAGGAGAGAAGAGCCATCAGGGGAGAGACTGAGGACCACAAAGACCATCAGGGGGATGTAGGAAGGAAGAGGCTTCTGTATCTGCTACTGCCTTGGACCTCTGCTTCCCTCAGTGGTCTAGCTCTTTGCAGGACTGAAGCCCTGATTCAGCAGGCACTGCTCTTTACACTTGAAATTTATTCTCGCATTGGATATAGAGGGAAGGGTTTGTCCTTTTGCTGGACAGAGACAAGGATCTGTTATTGGACCTGATCCCCTACTCCACTACCATTCCCTTTTCCTTTTCCTTTTGTGTTATGTCTTTTTAGATTGTAAGCCTGAGGGCAGGGAAATGTCTAATTAACCATTTTTAAGCCACTCTGAGAGCCTTTGTAGCTAAAGAGCGGGGTATAAATACGCCAAATAAATAAATAAATAAAGGGTAACTGCAATAGCAAATTCCAGCCCTTATTGTTGATTCTGACTCACTGACTCAACTGGATTTGCCTGTGTGTTGATTCATCCTTCACCCATTTATTGAATGGGTCAACTCTAATTCTTTAGCTGATCAAAAAAGTTAAGATTCCACTTTCTTTGAATGTTCTAGACAGCTGAATATAATAAAAAATATTAGTTTTCAGTTCAATAAGACAGAGCAATGCATAATTTAAGCCTCAGTATACTGCACAATGATATGATGGGAATACTGCTTTATCATTGACAGGACACTGTTAGTCTCTAATAATTGGCTTTAGTGGGGTTATTGCAGGATCATAGCCAAAATGTGCATTATCATAAAACACTGTTGATGAGTACCTGGATGAGTCTTGTCCAAGAGAATAATCCATTAAACACTTTTTTTAAAAAAAAAATGGTGATTGGGATGCAAACAAATTTATATTACAGGAATAATTTCATCTCACTGAAAATAATTTCCATATCAGAATCATTTTGGCTGGTTTCACAAAAATACTGGAATCATCCCTTTATAACTTCTGCATATATAAAGTGAATAAAAAACTTAGACTTATGGTGTATCCACACAGCAGAATAAAAGCAGTTTGACACTGCTTTAACTTCAATGGCTCCATCCTACCCTGAGATTTATAGTTTGGCAAGATATTCAGCCTGGCCTGTCAGAAAGCTTTGGTGCCTCACCAAACAACAAATCCCAGAGTTCTGTAGGATAGAATCATAGCAGTTAAAGTGGTGTTGAACTGCTTAAATTCTGCAGTGTGGATAAACCCTTGACTATAGATTGAGTTTAAAATGTTTCCATTTAGCCAATAAACTAATGGTTGAGATGACAGATAAAAAAGATAAGTCAGGTTTTGGTTTGTTGAATGCTGACTTGTTGCTGTTTCTAAGTCCATCTCGCCCATCAAAAGCATGTTAATAATAATAATAATAATGATAATAATAATAAAATTTATTTGTACCCCGCCCCTCTGAGAACAATTGGGGCAGCTAATGTTAGCCACCTGCAAACCACAATTAAAAGTCTTGGCTTGTTGTAAGTTTATGAACTCTATTTTGTTTAAATTCAGAATTGTAGTTCCGTGCTTGGTTTCCCAGCTCCTGAAAACAGGAGCTGACAAAAGGGCTGGGAGAAAAACAAATGAGAACTTCAGGAAATGAGTAATTGGTAATGTGAGGCACAACTCACAGTTAAAAGAAGTTTTTATCCAACCAATAAAATCTAACCCATTTTACAACTGTATGTTTCCTGATTAGAAACACATTATTTCAATAAAATAATCTCTGCAGAGTTGTTTTTCTAACCATTTAACATTTATATGCAAATGACCTCACCCTGATGAAATACTGACAATTATCAGCAAGTGAGATCTAAACTCTTCAATTGGGCATTATGTTCAAGCCTCTCCAAAATGGCTTACTTACGGCAAATGTTCTTGTTTCTTCTTCTTTCTGAACAAAACATCCAGCAAATTAATAAAACATGAAGACTGAGTAAGACTGTAGCAGTGAAGCAGCCATTAAAGTTACCACAAGGGAAAGTGCTACCAGGAACCAATTTGCAAAACGTCAATATGGTTTATAAAGATTTTAAAACTGGAATATGCATTTGCTTTGAGTCTGGAGGTATTTCTTCTGTATTGATTTCCTGCTTGCATCTCCTGAATCCCTGGATGACTGCCCTGGTCCCACCCAGTACAATCTGTTAGAAGATCCCAACCAAAACTCCTTGATTAAAATTCAATTTGCTTCCCCTTCCACAGAAGGTAGAATTTGAAACTCCCACATCTAAGCTCACCCATTTGATTTTTGAGATAGCTACATGGAAAGTGTGGTTCTTAGGTCTTCCTTTCGTGTTGCCCTGGGTTAGGAGAGCAAAATGGAAGCACACTCCAGCTTTCATCCTGGTCAGGAGCCATGGCCACTGGAAAGCTAAATCTCCAGATTCTAGGAAATAACATCAAGAGGAGACCAACCTGGTCCCATCCTTTAGTCAAAGAAGGGACTGCAAGAAGCTCTTTTCTCCCAACCATAAGCCAAAGAGTCACCAATTGCAATTCCATGTGAGAAGATCAACCTGGCCCAAACTGGATTTAAAGTCTACAGTGGGCCCTAGGTATCTGCTGAGGTTTGGATACCAACATCCATGAAAGCTCAAGTCCCATTCAATACTATGCCATAGTAAAATGGTGTCCATTGTATAAAATGGCAAAATCGAGGTTTCCTTTTTAGAGTTTTGTTGTTGTTGTTGAATATCTTCAAGCCATGGGTGGTTGAATCATGGACCCAAAGGACTACTGTACTTACAGTTCATCCAGAGTTAATGAGTTACAAGTAATACAGCCACATGATACCTTTTGGGTGGGGGGAGGAATTCCAAGACATTTCCAAAATAATGGAACAAGTGGCAATTGTATTTGACTAACAACTGAGTAACTTAGTAACTTAGTAAATTAGTTTTAAAAAGTTACTTCTAAAGGGCATCATTAGAGGAATTCTTTTAAAAGTTATACAGGATTTCTTCATAAATTCTAAGGGTTTCTTTTTCCAGTAGAAGCAACAAAAAGTAACACAAGTTACTCCATTACCACTGTAATGAGTAATGGGAGGAAATCATTTTTAAACACTAAAACTACTAATGAAAATTCATTATTTTTAATTTCTGGAGCTCATTGCTCTGGCCATAAAACCGTGATCTCCCCTTTCTCTTTATTTCTTTTCCTTTGTGTGTCTTGCATTCTTTTATTTGCAAGCTTGGTGGTCAGGCCTCTCTCTTCACTGAAGTGAGCTGCTTTGGAAGACAAACTAATTTTACTTTATTTTGCTATATCATGCCTTCACGTTGAAACTATTCTTTTAAACACTTCAGCACTCACATTCAACCATGCCTTTTATGCAATTCCTTTGGTTTTCAAAAAATTATACTTCCCTTGCATTGTAAAAGATACAGATGTATGGCCATTAGGATGCCTGTCTGTCCTCTTTTTCACCTTCCCCCAGCTGTATGCTCCCTGTCTGTGAAAAGGCATCATCTGGGAGACACACTGATGCCCCTACAGCATGCACAAATCAGCTAATATGTTCAGCATACACACATCTTCTTTCAATGAGCAGCATCTGGACAGCTGATCTGCAATAAGCTGACTTGGAAATACTCAAGCATTTCGACATCCACATGGCAGTGGTTAATCTATCATTACACATTACTATTAGTTGCAGTACACTGTAAAAAATATTTAATGGCTGCACATTGACAATACTTAGTTAACAATCCAAAGTGCCAGTCTTTCATACCAGCAAACCATTATGCATGTCTTTCAGTTAAATGGTTAAATCTGACAGAGAACGACTTATGCCACTGGTTTATTCAGAACAGTGATCTTCCTTCGGAATCAATCATGAAAGCTACCTTGCACCAATCAAACCCTTGTTAGGGACTCTTGCATGCATGCAAGGTCTATTAATAGGCCCTCATGACTCACAAGTATTCATTTCGGGTGCCACTAGATCATGTTGTGAAAATACAGCACACTTAAGGCAACATCATACACAAGTCCGATTTGCATAATGTGTGTCTCAAACAGAATTCTCTGGGAATGTTGAGAAATACTATGTCATCTTATTTACAACTTATATTCAAATATATCAAATCATTTATGGAACTAAGCACATCATTTGAAAAAGTATAACTTCCTCCTCCTTTCTTTTAGCATATCACTTATATACAAGAGGGTATCATAAAGTAATAATTATCACCCGGATGTTATTACGGTATATTGATGAAATTTTGTCAGTGTCATCATTGGTCTCTAAGTGCATGATATTGAGAAAATCAGGTCATTGTGTCCTTTATTTTTGTTACAGGTTTTGCCAGAAGTGACTAAAGTGTAAGATGGAGACGTACGAGGGAGTGTTATAAAGTAATAATTATTACTGGGAACTTATTATATTGATGAAATTTTGTCAGTGTCATCATCACCAAGTGACTTTTTTTTCCCCGAAAAATGAAAAATCTGTTGTGGGGTCGCCAATTTGACAACACAGATGACATCATTCATGAAGTGGAAGAGTGGTTTAAGATGCAATCTGCAGACTTCTACAATAGTGGTATTCAAAGGGTCAAGAAACGCTGGGAAACATGTGTAAATCTGGATGGTGACTACATAGAGATAAGTTAACAACTACAAATCAAAACATACTTTCTGTCAATTTTTTTAAAGGTGATAATTAAAACTTTACGATACACCCTCATAACAATTTAAATATGCAGAGCATTTGAGATAACTATCTTAAAAAGAAACCCGTACGTTATAGGCCTTCCACTGAATGGACTGCAAGTTTCCTCATTGTAAATAGAGACAGGGCAAATATTTTAGAACAGTGGGCACTTTTGACTGAGCATCTGCCAAATTTTTCTCTCATATACAGCTTTCTCACCATTGTCCTAATGCCAGAACAGAACCTTGCCTTAGTGTGTAGGAAGTATTTATGGGAATTTATACAATGACTCCATTTTGTTGTGCACTGCTCATCTGATTCAGTGGCAGCCAGCCAACCTTTGCAGTCATTTTACTTTCCACAGTGACACAGATATTTTCAGGCCAGCTTTTCCTTTATAGTGGGAAGTCTCATTGTTATAGATAGCCTGTGGACACATGTCTCTCATAATTTTTATATATTCTGTACATTTTTATATCTTCTCTGTCATTAAAATGATTACAGAGCAGGAGTCAGTAACTAGTGGATCCAGGAGCCAATTTTCTACCCCGGGACCCTCTTAGGAACCACATAGATAGGCAAGGTTCTGTTCTTGCCTATATATATAAAAAATCTGGAAATGAATGGAAGTAGAAAACTGATATTTTGTTGTTAGTGTAGGAGCTCTGCAGCTGATTTAAAAGATGAATTGCCACAAGGGGGGGACGGAGGTGTCTTTTAATAGAGGAATCACACTACTGCTGCAGGCTTCCAAGCCAGGTACCTCTTTTTACCAGAAGAAGGACAGTCCGGGTACACCAAACACATTTTGCCCATTCATTATAGGGCCAATCCCTTTTGCCTTTACCATGCATGAGCCCTTCAGAGCTCCTTTTTACAAAACAAGGAAAGATGCTGGCATCAACTCAAGCAGGAAAACCACCTCACATATTACAAAATGTCTAAAGTTTTCTCTAAACAGAGAACACTTCGTGTGAGATTGTTTTCCAGTTTCCACCAATCCTTGGCAATTTTGGGCAACAAAATCCAGCAGTTCAACAAATCTAAAGGGCCAATGATTTCTTTCCCCCCCCCCTTCCCCCAACTTGTAAAAGTGAAGCACAGAATCATTTCAGATGTCATGTTACACTAGGGATGCAATTCTTTGCCAATTTTGTTCTCAAAAGAAGGAACAAGTAATTTTAAGCATTTTCTTCCCACTGCAATAACGTTTTCAAAAACCGCAGTTTTTGAAGACTATTCTCAGTGTTGGGAAACAAAGACCTAATTTTGGGGAATTTATAATTAGCTCAAATGTGAGAATGAAGTGCCCAACTTCGCTTCAGAGACCTTATCCAATTGTATACCAGAGATGTAAGAGTTCTGGCAAGAAATGATACTGGAACGGACCAAACTCCAATTAAAGTCTAAAATATTTATTAATGCAGCAAGCAAACATTCAAATGCGGCACACACACACACACACACACACACACTAGTAGAATAAGTGGGGAAGAGTGAGAGCGGGGGAGGCAAAGAGGGAAACCAGGATAGAGGGAGATATACTCACACCCGAGAGACTTCTCTGGACTTCTGGCAGCGAATGAGGATGAGTTCTATGGAAGGGGCATGACCGGCAAGAGAGGGGGTTGCGGGAACTATCTGAGAGCGCAGACCGACAGAGATTCAGCATGCACTTCCAAGGTAGCACAAGGTCTGCTAAAATCCAGGGGTTCTTATAGGGAATTTCTGCCTCCTGGACATGAGTCAAACAATAGATGGACAAAGGCTTGATGGATTTACCATTGTTTACTTAAGTCTGGGCATAGTCTAAACAATGCATTTGGTTTCAAAACTATCAAGGAAACGAATAATAATAATAATAATAATAATAATAAGGAAGCTAGAGAAAGGGGTGCAATCAAATGTGATCACTGTCCCATTAAGTGTGGGACTAAGACAAACAAACACCATTAGGTATCTTTTCCAACATAATGGGATATTCCCAAGGGCAACTCCCAAAACCTGCCTGTCCAGGAAATTTCTAGTGGTCTTAAGCAATTTCAGCTTGCTTACCTGACCTTACATTTAGGGGATTATGGCTGCCATCTTCCAAGGGTCAGGCTGGGGTCATAGGGAACTCCACATGGCTAAAATATATAGGAAAAATGAAGCACATTCACTAACATCAGTTTGGAACTTACTCAGTGCAAAATTTGGTCATGTTTTGGGTTTTTTTTAAAGCAGATAATAGTATTTTCTAAAATAGAAGTATCACCTTCTGTGCAGAAATACCTTTTTACACAGAAAATGCTGTTTTCTACATTAAAAACAAACAAACACCCACATGTCAGTTTTGTGCAGAATAAGTCCCAACTGGAAAAGTTCCCATCTATCCAGGTTCTTCTCATCATGATTTCTGATGCTCCAGAACTACATTTTCCAACCATTTAAAAATATTTTCTAATATTCTTTCCATCCCTAATATACACATGAAGTGTACACAATTTCCCTTTGCCCTGTGAATTGCATGCTCTCGCTACATAGGAAGTTGTAAAACTGAAGGATTAAAAGGTGCTAGGATAATAGCAGTTGGGAATTGACATTTGGAGCTGGATTAACTAGGAGTCTCCCATGCCAGCATGATCACCATTATTGGCCTGCATATGCTTAATTCCCTTCTCCATAAACAGCACAACAGAGCACTTCTAAAGCTTTTTCTGCTATAATTTCACCCATAATGGGAAATCTTTTACCATTCTTCTCATCACTGTTTAATCTCTGGTGGATATATTCAATAGTTAAGAAACCTCTGGAATGTGAGGACAAATCCCTGCTGCAACACCTTTGTCTTGCTTATCCTCTAATGAAGACTCATCTCTTTCCTATATGGGCGCAGGCCCTCCCAGTGGGGTATTCTGTTAGCAAGCAGGTGAGGGGAAGTGGGCAGGGGGGCGGAGTGGCTCTAGTTCATAAGAACGCCTTGACCTTGACCAGGATACCTGTCCAGAACACGACCCACTTCGAGTGCATGTACCTTAGCCTGAAGACCAGGGATAGAGTGGGGATTCTGCTAGTCTACCGGCCACCCCGTTGTCTAGCAGACTCCCTGACCGAGCTGACACAGCTGGTCTCTGAGCTGTTGTTGGAAACCCCCAAACTTTTAGTCCTGGGGAACTTCAACATTCCGCTCAAGACCAGTTTAACAGGCGCGGCTCGGGAGTTCATGGAGACTATGATAATCATGGGCCTGTCCCAATTGGTCAATGGGTCCACGCATTGTGCAGGTCATACACTCAATGCGGTCTTCAGTACGGAACAGGAATACCCATGGGCGGAGGTGGTAAGTACCTCCACATTGTCATGGACGGATCATTTCCTGGTCAAGACTGAACTTAAAGCCTACGTCTGCCCCCCCCGGGGGTGGTGGACCCATTCGAATGGTCCGCCCTCGAAGGCTGATGGAGCCAATAGGATTCCAGAGAGCCTTAGAGGGTTTAATGGTTGGGAATGCTGGCGATCCTGTCGAAGCTCTGGTCAACACTTGGAACACCGATCTTACCAGGGCTATCGACACGATTGCTCCCAAGCGCCCTTGCCATCCCGCTTCAAATTGTAGGCCTTGGTACACGCCAGAGCTGAGGAGGATGAAGCGGTTTGGACGACGGCTAGAGCGCAGGTGGCGGAAGACTCGACTCTTATCTGACAGAACTCGCCATAGGACTTTTCTTCATTCCTATCGGGAGGCAATACATGCAGCAAAGAGAGTCTTCTCTTCTGCACGTATTGCGTCTGCAGAGTCCCGTCCAACAGAGCTGTTTAGGGTGGTGAGGGAGATGACGCAGGTGCCTCCTGCGCCAAATCCCTTGCTTAACCCGACGACGGCCTGCTGTGATGTGTTTAACAACTTCTTTGCAGATAAAATCTCTCAGATAAGAGCCGACTTAGATGCCACTGTTGAAACAGAGTCGTTAGGCGAGGCGTCCAGCGACTCCACCGATGTAGTTATACTGGATCAGCTCCAATCTGTGAGTACCGAGGACGTGGACAAACTGCTTGGTAAGGTGAGGAAGACAACCTGCCCTCTTGACCCTTGCCCATCATGGCTGGCTGTCCAGGGGGGGGGATGCATTGATTAGATTCCTTACGGATATCATCAATGCATCCTTCAGGGAAGGATACATTCCATCTTGTTTGAAGGAAGTGGCGGTTAGGCCACTTCTGAAAAAACCTTCCCTGGACCCCCTGGTTATGAGTGATTATAGGCCTGTGTCATTGCTGCCATTTTTGAGCAAAGTGATCGAGAGGGCGGTTGCTTTTCAGCTCCAAGCAGTCTTGGATGAAGCGTATTATCTAGTCCCATTTCAAACTGGCTTCAGGACAGGCTTTGGGGTTGAGACTGCCATGATTGCCTTGACCGACGATCTGCGTCTATGCATCGACAGGGGTAGTGTGACCCTGTTGGTGCTCCTAGACCTCTCAGCGGCTTTCGATACAATAGACCACAGCATCCTCTTGGACCGCCTGAGGGAGTTAGGTATCGGGGGCACTGCTGTGCAGTGGTTCCAGTCCTTCCTCTCGGGGAGGTCTCAGAGGGTGCTGCTCGGGGACTGTAGCTCCAATAAGAGGGACCTCACTTGTGGGGTCCCTCAGGGAGCTATTTTGTCCCCGATGTTATTCAACATCTATATGAAGCCGCTGAGTGAGATAATACGGAGTTATGGTGCTGGGTGTTATCAGTACGCTGATGACATCCAAATCTATTTCTCCGTGTCTCGTTCGTCGGCCTCGAATTCCAATGGCATCTCCTCTCTCAATGAATGTCTTCGAGCGGTAATGGGCTGGATGAGGAAAAACAGATTGAAAACTGAATCCAGACAAGACGGAGGTGCTCACAGTAGCGGCCCCGAAACCAAGAATTGGGTTGCAACCTCCAGTCCTGGATGGGGTCACACTCTCCTCCAGTGACTGTGTTCGCAGTCTGGGGGTGCTCCTTGACTCGTCGCTCCTGATGACAAATCAGGTAAATGCGACAGTCAGGAGCGCCTGTTATCAGCTCCGGCTGATACGCCAGCTGCACCCTTTTCTGGAAGTAAGGGATCTCGAGACCGTTGTGCACGCACTGGTAACGTCACGCCTTGACTTCTGTAATGTGCTCTACATGGGGCTACCCCTGTACTTGGTTCGGAAGCTTCAGTTAGTCCAAAATATGGCAGCCAGACTTATCTCTGGAACATCTAGGAGGGACAACATTACTCCTGTTTTGAGGTCCCTCCACTGGCTGCCTATCAGCTTCCGGGCCCAGTACAAGGTGTTGGTTATTACCTTTAAAGCCCTAAATGGCTTGGGTCCAAGCTATCTCAGGTAATGCCTCCTTCCATATAATCCTCCCCGTGCTCTCCAGTCCTCTGGGAGGAATTTGCTGCAGCCTCAAAAATCTAGGCTGGCAGCGACCTCCCAGAGGGCCTTTTCTATCATCGCCCCAAGCTCTGGAACGACCTGCCAGACGAGATCCATCAGCTGACATCTTTAGGCAGCTTCAAGAAAACTGTCAAGACGGATCTTTTCTGGCAGGCCTTTCCAGAATAATTCTCCTGGTCTTGGACTCTTTGATCCCTGTGCTCCCCCCGTGGCCCCATCAATTGCTGATGGATGGGTAGCACAGTTGAGTCTAATCAGGGCATTTTTATATTTTTATATTTTCATGTTTGTTTTGTTTGTGTTGGAATGTTTATATTCCTGTTTTAATTATCTTGTCATTTAATACTGTTTTAAGGGGGGTGGGTTGGGGTATGAATTTTGTTGTATGGGGTTTTAACTGATGTAAGCCTCTTAGATTGTCTTCATTTAAGTGGGGTATAAATATTATTATTATTATTATTATTATTATTATTATTATTATTATTATTATTCCTGGGCTCAGTAGGCATTTGGAAAATAGAGAATAGAAAGAGTAAAACAGCAGGTCAGGGTACTCCAAGGCTTTGTAAAGGACCTTCTGTAGGTGCATGAAAGGCAGAATTGAACAGGTGTTTGTCCCCATTTCACGGGAAATGCTCACATTAGGTTTTGCTTACTTCACATCTGAAATACAAACAGGAATCTACTTGAACTAAAATTGTAACACATGTTATAGCCAACTTTCTCTCTTCTAGTAATGACATTCTTAAGTAATGCTTTCCAGAATAAGAGGTGTGCTTGTCCAATTCTGCCCATACTTCTTGGCAAACACGAAGGGGGATTTTGCAGGAAGAGATGTATGCCAGCTGCTGGGTGAGGTAGAGCTCTCCTGTTATTTTTATCTCATGCTTTAACCCCTGGCAGTTTGTGTCCTCTTCAGCAGCATAGGATAGAATTTGGGACTTCTAGTTGACTGGTTCTGTAACTCTCTGACCTTCTCTCAAATGGCTGGAATGTTAACAGGAATATAGGCTGTCTGCTTGCTGTTGTAGTTGTTAAAAACACACAAAAACAAAATTATTGCTCTTTCGGATTTCTTTCACATTGGAGGAAAGAGTAAATGCTTGACAGAGTTTGATTTTATTACATTTAGGGCATGATTTTATTTTATTTTACATTTGTATTCTGTGACTAGAGGCAAAGTTCTTAATCTCCACTACGAAGTAGTCAAGATGTTATGAATTACCGTGTTTTTACGTTCCTACTCAAGGTGGTATACACAGCTCTGATGCTTATCACTTTATTCACAGCATATGATTGTAAAGGAAGAAAATGGGAAGAATCTGTTAGCATTGTTGTTGATTCTAGGAACATCCATTCCAAGAACAGTTCTTACCAATCTTTTCATATGAGTTATTACATAGGGACATATAGGTTCAAGGATATGCTTTCAGGCATTTTAGTTTAAAATGTTTGTATCCTCTCCAGCATTACAAAAAAGACTCTAATTTCTCACTACATTTTAGCTCCATCGTTCTAAAAAACAAGTTCATTATCAAAGAAATTAACTTTTTGATTATGCTGTATTAGAATCAATTTATTTACAATGCTATTTTCCATGATCTGTGTCTTTCACACACAGCATTCTTATAAAGAGCATGGCATACTGATATATACGTGATGGCTTGTACCATACAGAAACAGTTTCATGCATCCTCACCGTTGTGGCAGAATTGTGAAAAGCTGCCATAGACTGCATAGATTCCTGAAACTCATATTCTGCTAATACAAAGAGGCATAGTGGTCTATTTAAACACAAAGAAAAATTTCTGACATATATTTTAATATGAGCTGTACAGAGAAGTGATTCTCTGCCTGGGTACGAATAGGTTTAGGATTGTGGCTTTACATCTCAGTTACTTGGGAATGTCATTAATAATATAATTTATACTCCTCAATTCATCTTTCTGAAGAAGTCAGCTCTTGAAACTATGCACTTAAACTTGCAGACTTCTTTGTCTTAATTTTTTTGCTTGCTGGTTTCCAGAAACTTGATTTGGCTGCCTCAAATTCTATACACTCACTTGTTACAACAGCAACTAACTATATCACCATCACTTTTGGGGTGAGTTCTGGAGAAGAATATAAAAACAGTTTGTGGTACACCTGTTCAATTTAACATTACATCAGTGGAGATGCAGGACAAAGGAAGATAAAAACCATACAGTTATATCCCGCTAGGGATAATGGTACAGTTCCCATATGGGGGGGAGGGGGGGGAAGCCGTATTAACTGTTGGATTTGTGCTATTTCTTGTAGCAAAATTTACTTCACATGATTAATTCACTTATGTTGGGTTGGGGAAGCTTTTTGGGGAAAGGGTCCAGACACCCCAAACTATATCTCTTCACAAACTAAGGGAAAGCAGCTTGGATAAGCAGGCTAAGGTTGTCAGAGATAATGACAGAGAATAGGTTTGTCTTATAGTTTTCTTTCTACCCAAGACTTTCCTAAGGTAAAGCTTATTTTTCCTCATTGATACAGATACTCAATATATTTTATCCACTGCATACATCACTTGCTCCTCAAATGATGACCTGTCATTTAATACTAATAGTGGTGTAAACTATCTTGAAAACTTGACTATGACCCTGCGTGACATAGTGGTTTGAGTGTTCAACTGACTCTGGAGACTTTGGTTCGATTCCCCCTTTGACCATGAAACCCACTGGTGACTTTGGGAAAGTCACATGCTCTCAGCCTCAGGGGAAGGCAATAGTAAACCTCCTCTGAACAAATCTTACCAAGAAAACCTCATTATAGGTTTGCCTAAGGGTCGCCATAAATTGAAAACCACTTGAAGGCACGCAACAACAACAACTATCCTATAATCTTTACCAAAGTTCACCTCATTGTTATTCTTTCTGCTGCACTGGAATTTTATATAAAAATCATAGTGGGGATTCCATTGGAGGGACTCAGTAGGTGCTTGGAAAGCCACTAGTCCAAACACAGGATGAGGGGTTCTGCAACCTGGGAGAAGAGGTGGAGCTCAGGCAGGGACTAAACTGGATTCTTCAAGGGCTGGATGTAAAGGCTCCACAAACCAGAGGTTTCTAATCCCTAACCTATGTATTTCCCTTTGTGGCCATGTTTAGTTTTTAAAAAAAGTCTCTACAAGAAACACAGGTCATCTTTGTGAGTTTCATCACACACTTCCTGTGAAATTCTTGATTTGTACTCTACTCAAAAGTTAACTTAAGCCAGCCAAATTCTTTGTAGGTAGACTATGGCTATGAAATCTGCCAGCTAGGCAAATACATGCTGTCATGTAGATTATCTCTGTATAATTTCATTAGACACTTAAAAAAGAGAAAGGTATGTGAACTGAGGGGGGTTGCAGACTGCCAGAAATAGTGCAAATTGAGTCCACTTTTAGGGTTAGGGTTAGGGTTAGGGAATCATGGGAGCTGTATTTTATTGTGGCACCAGAGCTCTCTGACAGAGAAGGCTCAATGTCTCAGAAAAAAAACAATTCCCACGATTCTCTAGCACTAACCCTAACCCTAAAAGTGGACTCAATTCGCACTATTTCTGGCAGTCTGCAACCCCCCTAAGGCTGCATCCACACTGCAGAAATAATCCAGTCTGACCCGACTTTAACTGCAGTGGCTCAATACTATTCAGTTCTGGGAATTGCAGTTTGTTGTGACAGAAATGGCTAAATATCTCACAATACTACAATTCCCAGAATTCCATAGCATTGATCCATGGCAGTTAAAGTGGTCTCAAACCAGATTATTTCTACAGTGTGGATGCACCGTTAAGTATGAATCTAGGGAATTAAGGTCCGGAAAGTTCCGGTAAGAATGTTTTCTGGAAGCTGATGGAATATCACTTGCCTTCTAGAAGAAAGGAACAGGATCTCTAACTGGAGATCTTTCCAGAAGGCAACAGAATTCACTGGAGTCTGGGAAGACCAGAGAGAATGAGTTAGAGAGTCAGTTATGATCTATTAAAATAGAGGGGTGTTTAGTGAGAATAAAGCTAGAGACAATAGGAAAAATGTAAAATGAGAGCTTTTCATATTTAGTAGCATGGTCTATTATGTTTAATATGAGACCATTCATTGACAGTGATTTTATTGTTCAGTTCCTCAGCAGTTACTGGCAAGTTCTTTGACAATAATTGTCTTAACTGAAGATAGAAGACAATATATCTTATAGAAGATTGAACTATATTTGTTACCTGCACCTTTCCTCTGAGCTTGACAGATTACATATAGGAAATATATGAGTGGTGGTGAATCCTTTGTTGGACATTCATTTTTGCAGAGAGAAGACAAAATACGTAGCTTGAATTTTTAGCTGGATTATAAAAGTGATAAAAGGATTCACTGTGCATTCCCCTGGACATAAATGAATCAGAATGTAACAGAAGATTTGTGCTTGCCTATTTATTGCCTTAGGCTTATATCAGAGAAAAGGACAGGAGCAGAGTCTTCATTTATCTTTTATTTTCCCTTACTCAGATGCTGTAAAAAAAAAAAAAAAGCCACTTCTAAATTTTTTATTTTGTGGCTACTCTTATCTACTGAGTAAATATTGGCTCTTGAATTTTTATGGGGTTTCATTAACACTATTATAGCAACCCTATTATAGAGGTTTCTGTGCAAGAGCTATGGCTCCTTGGTATCACTGTCTCAAGTCATGCGTACAACATTGGAAACCCTGATGGTATATGGATTGATCAAGGCTAGCTAGCCTCCCCCAAACTTGATTTCTGTTCAGGGCATATATAAAGTGAAAGGCAAGGCTAGCTTTATCAAGCAGCAAGGTGAATAAGAGTGCTTCAGGAACTTAGATCGGGGTGGGAATTGTGGGGCTTGCCAGATGTGGAACTGCAACTCTCAGCAGCCTTAATAACCAGTATAGTCAGTGATATGGAATGCTGGGAAAGGCAGTTCAGCAACATTTGGAGGGTCACACAATTCTCACCCCTGAAATGAATGCAGGAGAATTGGTGCCCAAATGAGAACAGATTTATATTACTTTCTAAGCTGGTGGCTCTAGTATGGGAGACAGCTTCAGACTTCCCAGAGGGCCTTTTCTGCTACTGCCCCTAGACTTTGGAATGGCCTGCCGGACAAGATCCGTCTTATTTCGACTCTTGCTGCTTTTAAGAAAGCAGTAAAGACGGATCTCTTCCGACAGGCCTTCCCGGAATAACATCTTCAGCGGGGCGAACCCTAATCGAACCCTAATTGACCCTTCGTAACTGTTGCCATTTCCTCGCCGACTTCATATTTATTGTTGCTGTCAATTTTATAGTATGGACTTAATTTTAATTTAATTCTGTAAGTTTAATTCTGTTTTAAGGGGGGAGGGTTGTTATGAGAGGGATTGTTCTTAATCTTTGTTGTTTTTTACTATGTTGTAACCCGCCCCGATTGCGGAGCAGAGGGGTGGGCTATAAATAAAAATTTATTATTATTATTATTATTATTCAGATAACAAAATGGTTTGGATTTGCATTAGAAGAAGGAAAGGACATTTAAGGTAGAACAAGGGAATTGTGACCCTCCAGAGGTTTTTGCATACAGCTAAACTAGAAAGTGGGGAGCCAGCGTGGTGTAATAGTTCGAGCGTTGGACTATGACTCTGGAGATCAGGGTTCAGTTTGGCTATGGAAACCCACTGGGTGACCTTGGGCAAGTCACATTCTCTCAGCCTCAGAAGATGGCAATGGCAAACCCCCTCTGAAGAAACTTGCAAAAAAAACCCACAAACCCATAACTAGGCAATGGGCTTGAGGCAAGGGTTGGGATCTGCTTGGCAGCCTGTCCCCACAGCACATCAGAGGAGCTTTCTGAAGCTTTTCAAAAGTGTAGAATGATCTTTTTGCCTCAAGCCTATTGCCTAACAGATTTGCTGTTTCCTTCCAAGAAATGCACTCCGCATTTTGGGAGCAGGACTTGCCCATGGCTCGAAATGAATGGCACCAGCAAGACAGTCACTAAGAATATACAAGTCTCAAAACAAGTCAAGTCAGTGCGCCATTTTTGCCAAGTTAAGTCCAAGGACCTTATCACATGGGGGAAATCCCATGCAGAAACAGGATTTAAAAGGTGGAGAAAACCCGCAAAAGTGGGTAGATTTTCACATACATCGCTTTTAAAGTGTGCTAAACCTGAATGGAAAGTAGTCAAAAGCCACTTCTTTTTACTTTTGGGATTTTCCGAAAGTAAAAAGAAGTGGCTTTTGACTACTTTCCATTCAGGTTAACAGTTTAAAAGTGATGTCACCTGAAAATCTACCTGCTTTTGTGGGTTTTTCCTATTTAAAACCCATTTCTGCACGGGATTTCCCCCGTGTGATAAAGTCCAAAGTCAAGTCACTGAAGCGACTTAAGCATGACTTAAGTCCGAGTCAATTGACTCAAGTCTGCATCACTGGAAGGCAGTGAGTATAAATCCGATTTTGTCACACTTCAGAACAAATGTTGGGCACCTCTGCTTTGACTATAGCATGACATTGCTTCCTTATACTATAAAACAGGACATTTTATTGTTTTATTTAATGTATATCCCACTTTTCTTACAGATGAAGCCCCAAGGCAGCTTACAATATAAAACAGAATACAATTAAATCTAATCAGTTATAACACCAGAGAACAATTAAAAATAATTTCAATAAGCAAGCATATTAACATCAAGCACTGAATTAAAATAATTTTACAATGTTTAAAATCATTAAAAAGGGGGAAAGAAATACATTACCTCACATTAAAAGACCACTCAGCAGCCTGTTTGAACAAAAAGATCTTTGCCATTAGATACCAAAGGAGAGCAGAAAGGAGGCCAGCCTGGGAATAGTCATCTGCACCGCAAATTTAATACAGTTTGATACCACTTTAACTGCTATGGCTCAGTGGTATGGAATTATGGGATGTGTAGTTTTGTGAGATATTTGGCTTTTTCTGTCTGAGCTCTGTTTCTGCAACTACAAAACCCAAGATTCTGTAGGATGGAGCCATGACAGTTAAAGCAATATCAAACTACATTAATTCTGCAGTGTGGCAGCACCCTTAGAAAGACCTCTCTCTCATATATTAACCAAACATGCCTGTGAGGATGGTGAGAGAAAACCTCCCCTCTGAAACTTCAAAACACTGGATTTATAAGAAACAGGGGTGTAGGGGGGGGGGATAGGGGCACTTCACTCCCCAAATTTCTAACATTCCAAAGAGTAAGGCACTGAAAATTGTACAGATCTAGTTTCTTATATTTACTGTTGTTCACATTCCCTTGGTAATTTTGCCCTTTTTCTTTGGATGCTTAAATTGTATTTTTAAATTCTCAGTTGAGGTTTTAGATTATTGCAGTGCTAGAAATTTGAGGATTGAAGGAAAATTTCATGGGGATACAGAATTCTCATGGGGGGAGGCAATACACTTACCCCCAGTTGCTACACTTCTGATAGGAGCAGTATGGCTCATAACTAATACATAACCAATTAAACATCAGGAAGAACTTCCTAACAGTAAGAGCTGTCCGACAGTAGAACATACTCCCCTGGAGTGTGATGAAGTCTCCTTCTTTGGAGGTTTGTAAACAGAGGGTTAATGGCCGTCTGTTGGGCGTGCTTCGATTCTGCTTTCCTGCATGGCAGGGGGTTGGATTAGATGGCCCTTAGGGTCTCTTCCAACTCTATGATTATATAAACCAGTATTTTGAACTGTGCCCTGAAGGAATGATAGGAAACATTCCACACATGGCCATTCCAAATATTGTTGGGCTACAAGCCCCAGCATCCCTCACCACTGGTTTATTAATGGTGCACTTGGAGTGAGTCCTCATTGCCCAGGTAGATCCGATGTCCCACATTTCAACCAGGAGGAATTTAAAAATGTCCTCCATGACTAAAAAGCATGAATTTATATTATTGCTTCTAGCTTTTATTTTGTCATGCCCTACATTTTTATTGAACATCCGACATTTTGCAGTGCCTTGTCCTTCTCTGCAATCAGGACATCTGGTCATCTCGTCATTGCCTCTAGTGTATCTACACTACAGAAATAATATAGTTTGTTGCCATTTTAGCTGCCATGGCTCCTGGAATACAGAATCCTGGGATCTGTAGTTTTGTGAGGCACCGACACTCTGGCACAGAAGGCTAAATAGCTTGTAAAACTACAAATCTCATGATTCCATAGGATGGAGCTACAGCATTTCATGCAGTGACAAACTGCATTATTTCTACAGTGTGTAGATGCACCCTGAGACGTTGGGGTTGGTCACACCAGTTGCAACCTAAGCAAAGGGAATGCCTGGAGCCACTTTAGCCTAAAGAGGATCCTATTTCTGGAACTGCTCCAGGGTCCCAACCATCTTAATCCAATTTTGCTCTCACTACTGGCTACACTGGCTAGGTCTCCTGGGATCTGCAGTCCAGGAGCATTTTGTGTTCCCCACAGCTGCACTTCTGTTTTGCGTCACAGCTGAACAATACCTGCCTAACAAGTAGAGTTCTAGGTTGTTGTGCCAAAAAAGGTTTATCTGTTGACTATATCTGCATGTGCTGCGGCAGTTTGATGCCTAGAGCTCCTGACTTTTTATTGAGACGTTGGCAACCCATCAAGATATAATCTGGATTTGTACAAGAAAACTCCTGAATGAGGTAATTTGAGGGCAGCGGGTGCATTTCTTTACACATTATTATTTAGGCTGTGTTTCAATACATCCTGAATTTGACTATGGAGATGAGTGAATGTGTTAACCTTCTTTATTTCAGCATGTTATTGCAACATGTCATTCCTTATATGTACAATGACATCTGGAATCCACAAAACAGTGATACCTTTATGGTACCAACCAAAATGCTTCTTCATCAGGCAAAGGTGTTAAAAATAATACAAGAGAAAAAAATGCCCAATATTAGTCACAGGCCTGCATTTTGTCAAGATGCTACTGGTGGTATTCTGAGTATGGAGGAATTGTTGTTGTTGTTTGTTATTGTAATCTTCACTTATATCCTGCCTTTCTCCCACTTCAGGGACATAAGGCAGCAAACAGCAAATGTAAAACAATACAATTTAAAAACAATACAAAAGGATGTGTGTGTGTGTGTGTGTGTGTGTGTATATATATAATTTGTATTGTTTTAAAAACATTTTTAAAAGTTAAAACAGCCATGCTTTTAAATGTAAAATATGTTTAGAAACTCTATAAAAACCTTAGCTTTGGCCATATGGCCATATCTATGCAGGCAGGCCTGGCTTCTTCAACAGGCAAAGTTGTTAAAAATAATACTTTGTTTTGCTAATGGAATTTAAATTTCATGGACTTTAAAATGGTTTGTCTCCCAGTACCCCATGGCCAGGAGGAGGACTGGACTACCTGTATGGATATTTATTTATTTATTTGGAGTATTTATACCTCCGCTCTTCAGCCACAAAGGCTCTGAGCGGGGCTTACAAATGGTTAATTAGATGGTTCCCTGCCCTCAGGCTTACAATCTAAAAAGACATGACACAAAAGGAGAAGGGAATGGCAGTGAGGAAAGGGATCAGGTCCAGCAATTCTTCTCTCCCTCTGAGGCCTGGACCATGGCAGATGGACTGGAGGGAGGGCTCTCCTTCTTAATTTAGGCTAGGCCCAAATTAAGGCTGCCTTTAATTTAGGCTGGCCTGCCTCTCTCCCTCTGAGGCTGAGGAGGTAATGCAGGTAACAGACCCTTGTCTCTATCCAGCAAAAGGACAACCATTGGCCCTCTATACCCAGTGCGAGAATAAAGTGCAAGCGTAAAGAGCAGTGCAGTGCCTGCTGAATCAGGGCTTCAGTCCTGCAAAGAGCTAGACCACTGAGGGAAGCAGAGGTCCAAGGCAGTAGCAAACACAGAAGCCTCTTCCTTCCTACAGCCTCTTGATGGTCTCTGTGGTCCTCAGTCTCTCCTCAGATGGCTCTTCTCTCCTTCAGAGGCCACAGCAGAGGCAGTTGGAATGGAGGGAAAGTGCCTCACCAGCTTCTGGGACTCAGCAAAGATGGCGCCTCTCTCCCTCAGAGGCCACAGCAGGATCAGTTGCAATGGAGGGAAGGTGCCTCACCAGCTGCTGTGGCCTCTTGCCTCCATGCTCAGAACACCAGCAAAAACATCTTGACAAAATTCAGGCCTGTGACTAACATTGTCCTTTTTTCCCTCCTGTATTATTTGGCATAGTGGTTTGAGTGGCAGACTATTAAGCTTATCGCACGGCACTTACAAGAACGGGAACGGAAAGGAACGGGAATGGAACGGAACGGGGCAAAAACGTATTTTACTGGATGAGAGAACGCCACCGACGCCGCCGGGAGTCCCCAAGGCATTCCCCAGCCGTTCCTGGCAGCCAATATTTGAAGGATGGTTCAAAATCGTCCTTCAAAAATCGGCTGCCAGGAACGGCTGGGGAATGCCTTGGGGACTCCCAGCGGCCTTGGTGGCATTCTCCTGTCCAGTAAAATACATTTTTGCCCCGTTCCGTTCCCATTCCTTAAGTGCCGTGCGATAAGCTTAAATGACTCAGGACACCAGGGTTCAATTCCTCACTTGGCCATGAAACCCACTGTGTTACCTTGGGCAAGTCACACTCTCTCAACCTCAAGAGGATGGCAATGGCAAAAACCTTTCTTGCCAAGAAAACCCTGTGATAGTTTTGCCTTAGGGTCGCCATAAGTCAGAAACAACTTGAAGGCACACAACACACACACACACACACACTTATTTTTATACAGACTAGCTTGCTGTTGTGGTCTGAGCACTGGACTACAACCCTGGGGACCAGGGTTCGAATCCCTGTTGGAGTATTAAAACCAACTGGGTGACCTTGAGCAAGTTATGCTCTCTCAGCCCCAGCGGATGGCAACAGCAAACCCTCTCTGAACAAATATGGGCAAGAAACCCCCATGATAGGTTGGCCTCAAGATCGCCGTAAGTCAAAAATGATTCGGAGGTATGTTTTCACAAGAGAACAAAATTTAAGGAAAGGTAAACAAGGGGCTGCCTTTCAAGTGCCCATCAAAGTTAATCTAAACTGGATGGAGTTACCTACTTGTGTGTGTGTGTGTATGTCTATTTTAAACAGTATCAGTTATTTTTAACACCTTTGCCTGATGATGAGGAAAAAGACAGTGGAGTTTCAAAAGCCTGCAGCATATATTTTATGCATTTTGGTTGGTCTAATAAAAGTACCCCGTCTTGTTGATTTTGGGTTATCGTACTTTGGATGTTATTGTACTTTGTACAAAAAGTACTCCCATCTTGTGGATTTTGGATGGCATTGGTACTTTGTACAAAAAGTATCCCCTTCTTGTGGATTCTGGATGTTATCGTACCTTGTACAAAAAGTACCCTGGTCTTATGGATTTTGGATGTTATTGTACTCTGTACAAAATATACCCTTGTCTTGTGGATTTTGGATGTTATTGTACTTTGTACAAAAAGTACCCTGGTCTTGTGGATTTGGGATGTTATTGTACTTTGCTATGTGGCCAATGACAGCCAGTGTGGTGTAGTAGTTCCAGCATTGAGGCTATGAATCTGGAGATCAGGGTTCAAATCCTAGCTGAGAGGTATAAATACAATGCAATAAAGAAATGTAGACCGAATAGTTTGGGCAAGTCACACTCTCTCAACCTCAGGGGATGAGCAATGGCAAACTCCCTCTAAAGAAACCTGCCAAGAAAACTCCATTGCTGTGTTGTGTGACTTGAAGGCACACAACACACAACATCAACAATAAATATGGCCAACTTATGACTCCTTATATGGCTAGGAGGACTGAAAAGTCCCTCCAAGGGTGGAAAGGGCTCCTGGTGTGTCCATTCCCCGCCCTTCTGCCCTGCTCCTGACCCAGAGGAGCCACATTCTCTCTATTTTTTGGGGGGGGGGGACCGCCAATGTGGGGCAGGCAGTCTTTTTCCTCCCCACCGCCCTCCCTCCTTTTTCTCCTCCTTTCCTGACAAGACAAGTCTTCCAGGCTATACAAGGAAAGCGTCCAGCCGCCGTCATGCCGCGGCTTCCCCAGCAGGTGGCAGTGCCGGGACAGGGCAGGGCTGGGGAAAGAGTCGCGCGCGGGGATAGGCCGCCGAGGGCGCTGACGTCAGCAGCGGGGCGGGGTAACACGGCCGGAGTGGCGGAGAAGCTTCGTGCGTGTGAGGGCCCCTCTGCCCGTCTTTCCCTTCCTCTCTTCTGCTCCGCCGCCGGGCGCCTGAGGGAGAGTTCTAAGGACCCCGCGCGCGCGCCACGCCAGAGCCAACCGCTACAACCGTCGCTGCCGCCTCAAGGAAGCCGCGCTTGTCTCCTTCCTCCGTTCGCCCGCCCGCCCGCCCGCCGTTTCTCCCGGCTTCTCCGCTCGCCATGGCCAAGGAGGAGAAGAAGCCCTTCAGCCAGTCGATGACCGAGTGGCGGCAGTTCATCTACAACCCCAACAGCGGAGAGTTCCTGGGGAGGACGGCCAAAAGCTGGGGTGAGGAGGGAGAGAGAGAGAGCGCCTCAGGGAAGAAGACCGAGGAGGGAAGGGAAGGGAGGTGCCTGGGCCGCTTCGCCCTCCGCCGCCCCGGCCTCTGCCTCTGTGTTTGTGTGGGGGGCGGGAGAAGGAGCCATGAATGAGGCCGGACGGAGCCCTTCACACGCGCCGGCCTCCTCGGCGGGCTAAAAATAGACCCATCATGACAGGGAGGCAAGGAGGCGGCGGCGGCGACATCCTCCTCCTCCTCCTCCTCCTCCTCCTCCTTCTCCTCATGGAGGTGGTCTCGCCGCCCCTCCAGCTCCGGGGAAGGGATTCCTTGACTCGTGTCTCCCCTTTTCCTAGACCCGGGTCCCCCTCGGGTCTTTCCTTCACGGGTGTCCGTCCCCCCTCTTCCTTGACCCGCGTCCCCCCTTGATGCGTGTCCCCCTGTTTTCTTGACTCGTGTCTCCCCATTTCCTTGAGGCGTATTCATTTATTTCCTTGACTCGTGTCTCCCCTTTTCCTTGTGTGCCCCCTGTTTGCTTGACTCGTCTCCTCCCGTTTACTTGACGCGTGTCTCGCTATTTCCTTGACCTGCCATTTCCTTGACTCGTGTCCCCCATTGATGCGTGCCCCCCTATTTCCTTCACTCGTGTTCCCTTGTTTTCTTGACTCGTGTCTCTCCTGTTTCCTTGATTAGTGGTCCCCTCATTTCCTTGAGTCGTGTCTCCCCCATTTCTTTGACTCGTGTTCCCCGTTGACTCGTGTCCCCCCCTGTTTCCTCGACTCGTGTCGTCGTCCTCCTCCTCCCCCCCCCCTCCGTTGATGCGTGTCCCCCTCGGTTTCCTTGACTGGTGTCCTCCCTCTTTCTTGACGCGTGTCCCCTGTTTCCTTGATCTGACTCGCCTTCCCCCTCCCGGACGCCCCTCTGTCGTGGTTGTGGAAGGACCACCTACCGCCCCCCCCCCAAAAAAAATCCGGCTCCTCCTCCTCCTCCTCCTCCTCTCTGGCCAGCTGCGTCAGTGGGAGCGGTCAGGGTCCTGCCTGGGAGCCCCCCTCCTCCTTCCCTCCTTTTGCCTCACTTGAGGGGCTCTCAGAGAGGGAAGGGTTTCCCTCGGCGGTGGCCACAGGCTGCCTCTCCCCTGGGCTTCCTGGAAGGCTGCTTCGGTGGAGGAGGAAGACCCTGAGGAAGGCAACGGGGCGCCCGCTTTCTCTTCCCTTTTTTGTAGCTCGCTTTCTCTCTTGGTTGCTCCTTAGGAGGTGGTTGGTGGTTGTGGTGAGCCTTCCAGTCGTTTCCAACTCTTATCATGGGGTTTTCTTGGCAAGATTTGTTCAGAACAGGTTTGCCATTGCCTTCCCCTAAGGCTGAGAGAGTGTGACTTTGCCCAAGGTCACCCATTGGGTCTGCTTGGCCCAACCAGGAATCGAACCCTGGTCTCCAGAGTCATAGTCCAACACTCAAACCACTAGCCATGCTGGCTCTTGCCCGAAGTAGGTAAGGCAGTCTATATACCCTAAAAAGGCACTACCAGATCTGATCTTGGAAGCTAAGCAGGGTCAGCCCTGGTTACTACTTAGGAGGCAGACCATGCACAAATAGCCCAGGTACCCTTGACTACATTTCAGAGCATGGAATTGGCAAAACCATCTCTCAGTATTCCTTGGCTAAGAGAATTCTTGAGATCGCAACTTGAAGGCACACAGAGAGACAGACAGAGTGACACACAAAAGTAGATAACTCCATTCATTGCAGATTAGCTTTGATGGGCAATTGAAAGGCAGTCCCTTGTTTTCCTTCCCTTAAGTTTTGTTCTCTTGATAATTTGAATCTTCCAATCATGTGTCTCTGTGAAAGGATGTAATGCTTCATTGGGTTTTCCCTCTCTTACCCAATTTGACTTTAAACCTTATTAAGACTGAAATTTCTTTATGGTTTCCGTTACATTTTTGGCAGGCACCATGCACTTGAGATGCAGTGCATACCAGAGCCAGTGAGTTCACTATTAGCTTAAGCACAATTTGTACTCCTCATTTTGTTAGCGTATGTGCTTTGAGAACATGCCTTCAAATGGTGAGGAAGAATGGAGACATGTATACTCCATTGCCAAGGCCATATGTTAGAAAAAGGCTTTCTGTGATGTGAGTTTTTCTTCATTCACATGGAAATAAGGTCCTCTTAGTTACTCTGCAAATTGAAAATTAGAGAGGAAATTTCCACTCCATCAGTCACTAGGTTCCTTTCAAATGTGGGGGTAGAACAAAGAAGTAGTGACTGAAAAGGAGCACAGAGGAATGTGTCCGTATGGACAGTGATTCCTACTAATTTTGAAAAGTTATTTAGAATGCTAAATCCTTTTAAAAGTAGTAATTTATAGTCATTTATCGCGTCTTAGCCTTTTGGCTAAGATCAAGTGTAGTTAGTGGATTCCCCCCCCCCCCCCCCCCCCATGTTGCTGTTTGCCATCAAGTCAGATTTAGCATATGGTGATCCTATGATGAGAATGAGCCCTGATCATCAGCTTAGATCAGTTTAGGTCTGGCTGAAATTGTAACATCACCAAAAAGTCCATGTTTGAATAATGTATTACTTAATTTTAAAGTGTATGAATATTGTGCTGCTTGATTTGGTAAACAAAAAAGTTTTTCTATTAAGAATGATTTTTTATCCAAAATATTGCTTAATTGGTTTTGGTAGATATCTGCTGATAACAGGTTTCTAAGAGGTTTATAGTAAAATTGGCTATTGATTCCACAAGAAATGAGGAGGAGTTAAATGTTTAATGTAAATTTTGTGTGTAAACATGGATGAGTTCATTCAGTTGGCTTAGCATTCTACATAGCCTGGAGTTTATATTTCTTGTGTCTGTTTAAAAATCTACTAAATTTTTTTCATGCATATTTTGATTTTGAATGGATGAAATCTATCTGTGAAAATATGTTCTTCTTTGGTTGTTAAATGCAATTACATAAAGAGAACACTTTTACAGGGCAGAGAGAGACACAGAGGAATCAGGAGCAAATCAATTATGCATACAGGTTGAGTCTCCTTTATCTGAAATACCTGAGACCAAAAGTATTTTGGATTTCAGAGTTTTTCAGATTTTGAAATATTTGTGTATGTGTATATATCTATAATAAGATCACGGAGATGGAGGGAACCTAAGTTTAAACATGAAATTCATTTATGTTTCATAGATACTTTATGCACATAGCCTGAAGGCAGTTTTGTTGTTATTAATTGCCCTCAAGTCGATCTCGAGTCATGGCGACCCTATGGATGAGACCTCTCCAAGACCCTCGGTCCTCACTGCTCAAATCCTCCAACCCCTTAATACACCTGAACTCCTTAATAGAGTCCATCCATCTAGTATGTGGCCTTCTTCCCTCCCTCCACCTTTCCTAGCATTATTGCCTTTTCCAAAGAGTCCTCCCTTCTCATGATGTGTCCAAAGTACGACAACCTCAGTTTGGTCATCTTGGCTTCCAGGGAGGTTTCCAGTTTGATCCGCTCTAGGACTCATTTGTTTGTCCTTTTGGCTGTCCGTGGGATCCTCAGCACTCTTCTCCAGCACCACATCTCAAAGGAGTTGATTTTCTTCCTATCATCGTTCTTAACTGTCCCGCTCTCACATCCGTACATGGTAATAAGGAATACAATGGCTTGTATGATTCTAACTTTTGTGCTGAGTTGTATAGCTTTACTCTTTAGGATCTTTTCTAATTCTTTCACAGCCACCCTCCCCATTCTTAGTCTTCTTCTGATTTCCTGCAGTCCCCAGTTCTAGCAATG
Source organism: Phrynosoma blainvillii (assembly GCA_026167975.1). Lineage (NCBI taxonomy): Eukaryota > Metazoa > Chordata > Lepidosauria > Squamata > Phrynosomatidae > Phrynosoma > Phrynosoma blainvillii. The sequence goes on along the minus strand of JANUYF010000003.1, from coordinate 46,227,815 downwards.
TTTGATCCCAGGTATGGGAATCCTTTTACTATTTTTATTTCTTCATTATCTAAGTTGAACCTGTGAAGGTCCTTGGTGGTCACTGTTTTTGTTTTCTTTATGTTCAGCATTAAGCCTGCCTTTGCACTTTCTTCTTTGATCTTCCTTAGTAGGTGTTCCAGGTCTGTGAGGTTTTCTGCTAGTATTATGGTGTCATCTGCATATCTTAGATTGTTGATATTCCTTCCTCCTATTTTCACTCCTCCTTTTTCTGTGTCCAAGCCTGTTTTTCTTATAATATATTCTGCATACAAGTTGAACAGATGGGGGAAAGGATGCAGCCTTGTCTGACCCCTTTGTGAATTGGGAACCATTCTGTTTCTCTGTGCTCTGTTCTGACAGTAGCCTCTTGTCCTGAATACAGATTCCTCATTAGGACTATCAGATGTGTTGGCACTCCCATGTCTTTAAGGGCGTTCCATAGCCTTTCATGGTCTATGCCAGGGGTAGGCAACCTTTTTGAGCCAGGGGCCGGGTTGCTGTCCCTCAGACAATTGGGGGGCCGAAGCACCAAAAATAAATAAATAAAATTTAAAAAATTAAAAAAAAAATTAAAAATATGCATGCACACTGTCTCAGCCCCAGAAAAGCCATGGCAAAACCCCTGTGGAGATTTTGCCAAGAAAACCCCAAGAACAAGTAATAACAACAATAATAAATATCATCATGGCGGGCAGCGGCGGCGGCGGCGGCAGGACTGGCCTGGGGCCGGTCCAAAGGCTTCAGAGGGCCGCATTCGGCCCCCGGGCCTTAGGTTGCTTACCCCTGGTCTATGCAGTCAAAGGCTTTGCTATAGTCTATAAATTCTTTTGGAATTCCCTGGTGCACTCCATTCGCCATCGTATGTTTGCAATGCAATCTCTAGTGCCTCTTCCTTTCCTGAACCCTGCTTGGACCTCTGGGATCTCTCTTTCCATGTATGGTTAGAGCCTTTCATTATGTCCCTGGCTTCAGAGCATAGTTCCTCTGGTTCTCGGTCTATTATGCTTAGTAATGCAAATCTGTTTCTTATGTTGTGAGTAAATTCTGTTGAGATATTATTTAGATCATATTTTGGTATAATCACTGGTTTTGTTTTCTTCTTGAGTCTTACTCTTATTTTTTTATATGAGTAATTCGTGATCTGTTCTTTTCTAATTTGGCACCTAGTCTAGTCTTGGCAACCAGTATAGAGTTTCACCATCTTTTACTTCCCATTATATAATCTGTTTGATTTTTGTGTTGACCATCTGGTGATGTCCATGTGTGTAGCCTTCTTTCTGGTTGTATGAAAAATGTGTTTGCAATGAATAGGTTGCTGGCTTTCTGTGTGTGTGTGTGTGTGTAGTTTTATACACAATAATTTTAATAGTTTGTGCATGAAACTAAGGGCCTTTGCAGACTGTCAGAAATAGTGCACATTAAATTGAGGCACTGCCCTGGCTCAGTGCTAGGGAATCATGGGAACTGTAATTTATTGTGGCACCAGAGCTCTCTGACAGAGAAGGCTCAGTGTCCCAGAAAAAAATACAATTCCCATGACTCCCTAGCACTGAGCCAGGGCAGTGCCTCAATTTAATGTGCACTATTTCTGGCAGTCTGCAAAGGCCCAAAGTCTGTGTACATTGAACCATTAGAAAACAAAAGTGTCACTATCTTAGCTCCTTGTATAGATAATTTTGGATTTTGGAATCAGAATTCCAGATAAGGAAGACTGAACCTGCAATCACAAAACACAGTTCTCAGATATCTCTCTGTGTTGTTTTTGATAGAGAAGTAAATATTCCAGTAGCTCTGCAGTTAGCAAGATACATAAAATCAAACATACAAACATGATTACATTTTTACAAACATATTTATCCTTCTTAATGTGTAAAGAGGTTATGAGGTAACTTGCAGACAATTGTATACAGTAATGTCTAGTAAGAAGTTAGTCCTATTGAATCCAGTGGGATTTAACTGGGAGTAGTTGTGTTTATGATTGAGCCATTAATACCGTAAACCTTTGCTTGCTAACTTGTGGTGCTTCATATATGAGAACATAAAGTCCAGGGATTCTGAACATGAAAGTTGTGCATGCTGTCTTAAATATAAAGGTATAACATCTCTTTCTTCAGTCCCCCCCTTCCCCCCAATATTGGTGGCATTAGAAGGTACCACACAGATTTGTTTCTCCAAGCCTCACAATTACAGTCATCCCTCCATTTTCTCAGGGGATCCGTTCTGGACCTCCCTCCCCCCACAAAAATGGAAATTTGCAAATGTTCAAGCCCGATTGGCTTGAATGGCCGCACACTCCGTGAAGGACCAAGATCATGGACTCGAAGTCTGCTAAAATGGAGGGACGACTGTACTACAGTTTTCCTAGCAAATCCTTTTGCCTACCCAGTCTGATTGGCAATTTCAATCTTGTGAGAGATCAGGAAACTTAGGGGAAACAGGTTTTGTATTTCTGTTGAGGTAAGTGAAGAATTCAAATTAATTAGCTTAACCCTCATTCACTTTCTATTTACTGCTGTTTTGAGTTCTGGTCAGAAGGAACAGTGCAATAGAGTCAATAAAAAAGGAGAGCTCAGAATAGTGCCTTTAAAAATGGAAAATAATCTTTACTGTTATGAAGACTGCAAACCTGAGGTGGGAATTGTGTGACCCTTGTAATGATGTTGAACTACCAATGTCCATAACCAGGGGTGATGAATGCTTGAGTTATAGTCCAACAACATCTGGAGGGTGGGAAAATTCCCATCCTTCCTGAAGGTTGAAAACTGGAATCTAGTTTGGAGTACCAGTTTGAACCATTTCTTTTTGGCCATGAACAGCATCCTTTTACATGAAACCACTTGTGTCAATTTACATTTTTCCTACACATGTTGTTTCAGCTATAACTTGCTTTGCCCTGACCATTCTGTAAAGTGACTTGTGTGTTACATTGGGCTCTTGGTATCCACGGGGGAACTGTTCCAGATGCCCTCGTGGATACCAAAATCCATGGATGCTCAAATTCCATTATCCTCAATGGTAGTACAGCCACCATTGGGATCAGTGGGACTTTGACACACACCCCCGAGCTTGCCTCACTGCATTGGGTGGCTGCCTCCCTTCCTCCTCTGTCTCTTCCTCCCTCCTCCTCCTCTACCCCCCCCCCCGTTGCTACCATCGCTCTTCCTCCTCTTTCCTCCTCTTCCTTGCTCCTCCTCCTCTTACCCCCAGTTGCCGCCACTGTTCTTCCTTGCTCCTCCTCTTCCCCTCCACCACCCACCTCTGCTCTTCCTTCTTTTCCTTCCTCCTCCTCCTCCTCTTCTCCCCAACCGCCACTCTTCTTCCTCCTCTTCCCTCCTCTTCTTCCTTCGTCCTTCTCCTTCTCCCCCCTGGTGCCACTACTTCTGCCACCTCCTCTTCCTTCTCCCTCTTCCTCTTCTACCTTCGGCCCCCTCTTCCTCCTCCTCCGCTGCCCTGCACACGGGCTTGCCATCCACGGGAGCTGAAATCCATGGAAAGCAAATCCACGGATATGGAGGGCGGACTGTACTGTGCTTTTTAAAAGCACAGGCTTGTTGAAAAAAAGTTAACCACAAAATAAAAATAATGCTGAAGGGAAGTGATGACAGTTGGTATTCTCTCTAAAAAAAAATTGTTATACGCCAGTTTGGGTATGATGCTAAACCATAGTTTAGTGTGAGCAACAAAACCTAGATAGCCTTGAGCTGGCATCCCTCTTTTCCTGTCTGGTGTAGCCTTAGAGAAGAGCCTGGAAGCCTTCTCGTCAGTTATGTTTTTCATTTCACTTGAATCTGACAAATGGTTAGCAGAACCAAGTCAGCTTCCAACCATGGTTTCTATAAGTAGCTAGTTTCTACTAACCATAGTTAAGCGGAATTAAAAAGAAAGTGGGAAGATTCTAACTCTATGATGATTTTGATATCTTAGTGGTCACATATAAGCCCAGGGCTTGCTACATCTAGTTGTTATATTACAGTATTGTGATATTGTGTCTGAACTAGGGCATAATAACTTAATCCTGAACTAGAGTTCAGTCTCTACAAAAAAATTTAGAAACTGTTGTAAGCATTGAGAGCAGAGAGAATATGCCTCTTGTTGGATGATACCTGCTGAGGCATCAACAAATTGTGTTGAAATTTATTTATTTATTTATATCCTTTTTTTGTCAGCCCTGGTGTTCAAGGGTGCTAAAAAAGATTCAGTTACATTCCAAACATTCCTAAAGAGCAGCCTACATTTCCACAAAACGGTAAATGTCCGGATATATCATTTTACAGAATTAAATTGACAAGTTAAATAATTTTAATGTTCAGTTACAGTGACTTACAGTGTCATAAAATAGTGCATCTTGGAATGATACCTGAATTTAATGTACATTAAACAAAAATACAAACCAATATACCTTTGTTAATAAAATAGATGTGTTCTGGGGCATTACTTCTTTAACAGAAAATTTGGCACCAGAGGTAGAAATAACATGGAAAGAGTAGGGACAGGTCGTTAAGCCACAAGAAAGAAGAGCAGTTCAACAATATTGTTCTTCAAAGCTAACTGTATGCACATGTCAGCTGAAACAATTGGATCAGATAAGCCCTGAATAAGTAAACAAAAACTTTTTGAATTCTCTAGAGAGCACTTGAAGCATTCTTCCAAAATGCATTCAGGGAGAACTTTTTTTTTCACTATTCACTTTTCTTATGATTTCCATTTTGGTGGGCAAACATACGGATCTGTTTTGTTAACATGTTTGGAGTAGCAGGTGAAGAAGGCTTATCTACTTTTCTCTTTTTTCGCTGTTGTTCATGCATGCTCAGTAAAGGATTCTGGAGGCAGTTGCTGTTTACCTTGTAGGATCAGCTGAAGTAGAATCCCATTTCCCCTACTCAAGCTTTATTGCATTATTTACTGCAGACATGCTGCTGTAATCTCAGACTGGTGTTTCTCTAGCCCCCTTCACCATCCTCCCAGTGCCAACAGACCTAAAATAACTTCCAGTTAGACAGAGGATGAGGAAGAAAAAGGGGATGGACAGACATAAAAAAGAGCTTATTTCTCAGACACTTTGTTATGTATGTCTGTGCTTTAAATGCATGAATGCATGCTCTTATTTTCTTCACATGCTGTTATGTTACAATGAATGATAATTTTACTGTTTTGATTCAGTTATTGGGCCCTGACAAATTAGTGGACATGTATATCCTTAATAGTGGCTGACAAAGGTTTACAAATCATCACTAGCATTGGGATCCATATTCTAGTTCTCTCCAACTCCAACAATTTATTAAGGAGTTGGTTTATTCTTTCATTTTATGTTTGCAAAGATCAGTTCTGCAGTATGGTGAATTTTCAAATTTTGAATAACTCCACCAACTAACAGCACCATCTTCTATACATTCAACCCATAGTGTTCATTTGTGGACATCTCTGGTGTGAAAAGGGCATGGGCTCCCAGTGATACTGAAAATGCCATCCCGCTACAGGAAATAATGCAGAGCACCCCTATCTCCTTCACTTTCCCCAGATTCAGGGGAAAGGAAATGTGGGGTAATGTAAGTTTCCTAAGGCTTCAGCCTTTTTAAGGAAACAAAAATATTTAAAAATCAGAATATAAAAGCCTAGCCTGTTAAGAGTCTGGCTTTAAATTAGCAGAGTAGCAGAAATGTGCCTTTGTCTAACTATGCTTCCCTAAGAACTGAGACTGACTCCAAAAAAATCAACAAACACATAGTTTGTAGTTTAAAACAGTGGCTTTAATCTATATTTACATAAAAGGCTATATCCTATTCTAACTAGTGAATGGTTCAGGTAAAGAGAAAGATTTATCTCACCATCTTTCCAAGCAAAGTTGAGGGAGCAGGAAGATGGGAATAATAATAATAATAATAATAATAATAATAATAATAATAATAATAACAACAACAACAACAACAACAACATCAACATTATTTATATCCCGCCCCTTTGAGATCAATTCGGGCAGCTAACAACAATAAAATATTACATAGAACAACAAATAAAATGCCCTCCCCCCCTTAAAACGTTATCAGTCCAAGTTAAAACTACGACATACAATACAACAGTAATTTAAAAACCTTTCCCAGCAAACAGCTCAGTTGAAAAACTTTAGAGAGAATGTTTGTATCTACCTAAGGAGGGGGAAAGAGAATGCAAAGATTTTCCAACAGGAAATGATTATTGTCTGGGACATAATCATGAACCTTAATTGCTCATTACAGAGTACTTAACGCTGACGGGAACTGGGAAGCCTGTTAAAGTGAGTTAGGGAATAGAAACGAGCTTGGTGAATGTATTCACTTTAATTTTAGAATTTGAGAAATAAAGGTTGGGCAGCTCAGTTACTTGCAGACAATGCAAGTGATGCTGGAGTATTACTTTTGAACATTTAGTTTCCATGTTGTAGGAAAAAGTTCTGCTTAGTAAATGTTCCTTGCTATTGCTTCTCGAAATTCTGTATATGTGTTATTGCTTGGTGTCTTTTTTCTCATGTTTAGCAAATAACATTCTGCATGAGAAAAAACATGTGGGCTACATGGAAAACAGTTCTAGGGAAAGGGGTAGATATCTCACAGAAAATCTTAGACAGTTAGAAGAAAGTCCCACTGGACATAGCATGTATAAAATTGTGGCCTTAAATTGTTGGTTTTCTAAATCAGTGCTTCTTGAGGTATCTGATGTGGAGGACTGGCAACTTTTCCCCATTTTGCCAGAGACTGGCACCATATTCCTGTCTATTTGTTACAGTTCCCATTTTCCTGAAAGGTCACCAGGGACTGGGAGCAGATTGCTCATGGACTGGTACTGATCTAAGGACCTCTATTTTGAATAGTACTTCTGTAAGTGATTGAAGTTTCTGCTTTAAACACTGTGATGTAAATCTATCCATCCCTGGGTTAGATTGTAGGGAAACATGACTTTCCTAGTTGATGTAGGAAGGACCTGCATTTTTATCTTCCATAATTTTGTAAAGACTGCATATTTCCTGTGCAGTAAAAGGTTCTATGGGTAGATGATAGCAACCTTTATGAATCTTTGGGAAAGCATTCTAACTTGAAACTATAGTGGGCCCTCCATATCCCCTGAGGTTAGGAGTGCAAGACCCTTGTGAAAGTGGAGAAAACACAAATAAAAACCACTATACACACACACACACACACACACACCTAAGCAAACATCTCTCTAGGAATCTCTAGATCCTCCAATGCAACTCTGTGGTCAACATCTGCCAGAAGTGGACCATAGAATCATGCTGGAAAACCTACAAATACCGAGAAGCATTTTCTCTAATAATCTCTAGGTCCTCCAGTGCAACTCTGTGGTCAACTTCCAACAAAGCTTCGCTGGAAGACCTAGAGATTCCTAGGGAAAATATATTAATCAAATCCACAAATAATCAAAGCCCCCAAAGTCAAAACTGCAAATGTGGAGGGCCAACTGTAAACATGTCATAGTAGGATGGCTTTTTAAATCAGCTTCCTTGCTTGTTTAGAGAGCAGGGAAAATTGAGATGTAAGGGCTCCTTGTTACCTATTCTGAAACACTAACTGCACACATGGAAGGAAACTTCCAGCGAATGGGAATAACCTGGCCTGCAGAGTTTCCTGGAGAACCCCTCAAGGCTAAGAGAGTCCATGTCATTTCCAGTCAGTGGTTGGACATAGTAGGGATTCCCTTCCCATGAAGCTTGATGTCCCATTTGAGATGATGAGTGACATGAAAAGCTGCTTACAATCACCTGGCTACTACAGTGCTTTCTGAAAGAGCTTTGCTTTTCTCCTTCCCCTCCAGCACATGTGGAATGCATGGTAGGAATTCTCTCACCATGTTCCTCATCACTGGACAGTGTCTTTCAATAATCTTGCATGAACTAAGGAAATATGCACTACATGGTCATTCTTTCCCCTTCTGTGTTTCTTTCCTAGGATCTTATGCAGCAAAGTAATACTAAAGGTATATTGACTGAGATACTGGAAAGTTGAATGTCTTGTTCATTCTTAAGTAGTGTTCTCAGTAAGAAATAAATCCATATTCAAGCTGATTCTCAAACTGGACGACAGTTATCAGTTACAGGATAACAGTATACGTATTCATGCTAGAATGTGGAAGTACCGGATGCATATAAGCGAAGCAGGTGTCAAGTTCACTATAGTCCTTCTTATAAGGAACAAATGTAGACTTTCCACACATTCTTTAACAAATTTCACAGCATTCAAAGTTTGAAGAATTAAACTTTACTTGGAGTTAGCTGTTAAACTTACTCTCCTGACAATAAAATTACTTCCCAGGTAGCTTTTATATCTAAAAGAATAACCATAGTGCTACCTAGTTTGTTTTTGGTGTATGATATCTATATACCTTTTAATGTAATAATATGTTTAAGAAGTAATACAGAACTCTCCTAGTTTGTCTGAATGGGAATCATGGGACCTTCTTTGGAGGTCTTCAACAGAGGCTGGATGGCTGTCTGTCGGGGATGCTTTGATTTTGAGTTCCTGCATGGCAGGGGGTTGGACAGGATGGCCCTTGTGGTCTCTTCCAACTCTGATTCTATGTTCTCTTGTACCCTCAGAGTACTAGCATGGTGCCTCTTGAACGATCTGAAATGTGAGATTGGCAATTATTTTTTCCAATGTGCCAGGGGCCGACACTAAATTTGTACCCATTCGGTAAGTTGTTTCTTTGTTTCTTAGAAACTTGCCAGGGACTGGCAGCCAGTGGCTCAAGGTCCAAGACTGGTTCAGAGACCATCACTTTGAGTAGCACTGGTCTAGTAGGAGAAGGTACCTGGTATAATTCTATATTTTAATAGAGGTGTGTTAGATTTTTATTGCTTTATATTCGTTATGTTTATTGCCCTTCTTAGATGCAGAGAGTACGTTGTTCATGTGGGGCAGTAGTAATGATTTACAGTAGCATGAGAGCTATGGAAGAAGTTTTGGACTAGGATAGAGGAATCAGCTCTTGAACAACTATTTTAAGGACTTCCTTCTGCAACACAAATCTCTCTTTGTATTTAAAGTCCTCTACAGAGGCCTTGCTTTAGGTGGGGTGGGTGTTAGTGATAGGCATTTCCTAGGCCTTTTAGAATGCTCTATTTTATTTTTGTTCTATGCTGAAATTCTTATATACTATGCTATTTTAACTGTGGGTTGGTATTGTTTGTTGAAGTGCTGACTCCACTTTAATATACTAACGTTAGGCACCTTTCTACATGAAACAAGTAGAATATAAAATTAAACTCTTTTAAAGTTAAAACTAAATCCCTTCAGGATATATTTGTTTATCCAATCAGGAGTGGAATTTTTATGGAGACTTTAATTTTAGCTGTGTTCAGTATCCTGAACTTGGATTTGTTTGCATAAATAATGTGCAAATTCTGATTTTGAAATAAGAATCTTAGGAAGCACAGAATTCCCCATGGAAGTGGATGCACCAGATTTTGAATGGTGATGTGGAAGCCCTTGGTGTATAGTGGATGTGCAGTGCTGTGTTGTCTCCAAATGCTAGAAAGCAGGGCACAAGTGTTCTTTGGATTTATTCCAAAATCTGAGTAAACATATGTTGGGGTCTACATCTTGAAATGGCAATTAATAGACCAACAGTTTCAACATGGAAGGATGTGGTGGAAAGTTTTGGTTCTGTGGTATCACACTAATTCCATAAGTAGTAAACCTTCTGTAGCCCGTTACTTATTCTACTCTTTGTAAGGGCAATAGGCTAAGGCTGTGATGGCATACTTATAGCATGCGTGTCAAAAATGGCATGCAAAGCCATTTTCCCTGCCATGAGGAGGGCAAGGAAGAGGAGGAAGAAGCACGCACCTCTCCCTCCTCCTTCCCAAACCTCCCTGGCCTTTAGCTGCCTCTCCGGAAGCTGCTGGAGGCCGGGGACAGTGCGGGGAGAGGAGGATGAACAGGCATGCACCTGTTCCTCTCTTTTTTTCCTTCCTCTGGGCCTGGGATGTTGTGGAGAGGCAGCTGAAAGCCCAGGAGGGCAGGCAAAGAAGTCCCACACCGGAACTCTCACCCCCAGAGGGCAGAAGACCTGCCCCTGGAGGGCGGAAATCCCACCCCCAGCATCGGGTAATGCCCGGTACTGGAAGGCCTTTTAATTTGGGCACTCAGCTCCTAAAAGGTTTGCCTTTTGCAAAGTAGTGAAAATGGAGTGTTCTACATGCCCATTTTCTTTCTGCCCTTTATTTACACCATTGCTCTGGGTAAAACAACATAGTTTATTCAAACATGGGTGTATTCTTCTGAACCAATCCAGGACTGTTTTGTTTCCATATACACAGGCTCCATTTGGAAGTTGTTTTAATTTTTCCTATCACTTTCCTCTTGAGCCCAGTTTATGAGGTATATTAGAGGGAAGCTTTGAAAATGCACTATCCCTTCTAAAATGTGGTTGGGTTACTGTGGTGGCTGGAGATGGTGAGCAGCAATGCTGTCCTCAACTACAGTTGTTTTAATTTCTTCCATTAGAAGTTAATAACAGTTGTTAAGATACTCAGTAGAAGGTAAATGTGCATTTGGAAAGCCTGCATGATATAGTGGTTTGAGTGTTGGATTAGGATTCCAGGAGGTCACAGTTCAAATACTTGTTCAGCCATGGAAACTGGCTGGGTGACCTTGGGCAAGTCACAGTCTCTCAGCCTGAGAGGAAGGCAGTGATAAACCTGCTCTGAATAAATCTTGCCAAGCAAGCCCTATGAGATAGCCACCACAAGTTAGAGTTGGCTTGAAGGCATATAACAACAAAGACACATTTTTAGACAGTTGTGTAGACACCAAAGGCGTCCATCACCATTAAAGATCAAGCTTTTTCCAAACTATATGACTACATTGTGTTTCTTAATCATGCTAGTAAGGTATTGGTGGAATATTTGAAGAGTATGTAAGAGAGCTATATTGAAGGACTATCTGTTGAGAACTAATATGTTATAATATATATTAAAAATATGATTATATATAACTTTTTTTTTTAGAGTAAACCAAATACTTTAGTACTGGATATATGTTGGGGTTGGGATTGATACAGAGTGTTTACTTTTAGATTTGATAGAAAGTAATTTTCTAATTAGCTGGTTAGTTGAGAACTGCATTACAGCTCATGTTTCAGGAGGTTAGTTGCTAAGAAATCTCATTTAATTTTTTCTTGAGATTATACTAGCCCAGTGTTTATGTCAGGTCTGTAATTTGACGGTAAAATTTTGAGACATTGTTAAGAATTTCTTATCTGTGTTAACACATGTTGGTAATGATAACCGTACAGCTAAATCCAATGTGGTGTGGTTGTGAATGCTACTGCACACATGTCCTACTGAGGGGGAGTTGCAATGCATCCCTATGAGAGAACTGTTTAAAGTACTTAGTGTTAATTGTAGATAGATTCTGCAGCACTTTTAAGACTAACTGGGGGAAAATTAAGTTGTCAGCATGAGGTTTCGTAGACTTCAGTGTACTTCAGATGCTTGTGGTTTTACTTCATCTGAAAAAGTAGACTTAAGTCTACAAAAGCTCATGCTGACAACTTCTTAATTTTTTTTTCAGTTAGTCTTAAAGCGCTGCAGAATCTATCTACAATTAATACTAATTATACAGCCTAATACGGGTGTATCTTTGAATTCTGTTTAAAGTACTGTGATCTTGAGGGTTCTACAACCCAAAGCTGTAAATTACTTTACTTTTGGAAGATTTTTTTAAAAAGTAAAACTTCCTTTGAGTTCAAATACTTCCAAGACAGGAAGCAACAAATTAAAAAAGTATTTATACTCTCAGAAGTGATGTGCAATGGAAAATCTTCTAAAATAGAAAATTTTCCACCACTGTATTTTCTCTGTAGAATTTCCCAGTTTTAGAAAGGCATTGTTATATACAATCAGTAATGTAAACCTGTCAGATTAAATTTTTGAGATAGCTAAACCTAGAAAGTAGGTATTTAAGCACACACTTCATCAAGTGTACTAAAATTAGTATGTTAACAGGCTTCAGTGCTGTTTACTGAACAAAAAAAATGTAAGGGAAATTTATGCTGTAAGGTATGGAAGTACTTGCAAGCATTCTAGGTATTTTAGTAACTTGAAAATAAATATTTGAATTTGTTTGAAAATTAGAAATGCTTTATTAAATTGTTTTCCTAGTCAGGTATTTTCAGTACAAAACTACTGGCTATTACAGGTTTATGCAGCACATAAAATTCTCATGACATACTATTTAATTTCTTCATTTTAGCTAAAGAGGAATCCATCATACTGAAAAAGAAGTGTGCCTGGAGATGTATGGAAAGTCAAACATAAGCTGGGGCAAAAGTGAAAGCTCATTTCTATGATATATTTAACTGTGTAGCCTGGCATTAGAAGTTATTGTACATTTCTGCTCAGTTTTCAGGCCTTCACCCTATGCTTTCTTATTTCACCCAAAACTGCTCTGCCTTAATTGTTTTAGCCAGAATCACATTTCTCCTCAAAGGAGAGAGATACCAATTTGAGCTAAACTTTCCTTATAGATTTGGATGTACTTAGTATCTTTGTCAAGGAACATATGATCAGTAGGTACTCTACACTTGATTTGTGAATTTTTCCTGGTGTCAAGGATCTTGCCATCATTCATACTGTGGCAACCTCTCAGATTTGTTATTGGACTAGGCCATGAATGAAGCTTCCTTTGAAAATATGACATCTTTGGATAGGGTTGCTGGGGAGAGGAGAAAGAAAAGCTATCTATTGCTTAGAAATTTTCCATATTGCACCCTGCCCACTGGAAGAGGAGATAGAGAGAGTGTGTTTAATTCCATTCAAGTGGGGAAAGATGAATGCTGCTACTGTGTGTGCATATACACAGGTCTCAAGCCAGCATCCACGAGAAGGAAAAGTTTGTACACCTCTCCTTTACAGCCTATAAACAGGATTGATAAATATTTTATTTCTGCATCTAATAATTAAGTAGATTAGGCAATAGAACAGCCAAAATGATATGCCAGAGAAAAGTGGATGTTCTGGCATACTGAATGTGGGGATCCAGGTACTTAGAAAAACATTAGTTTGTATATGTGAAGGAAAAACAACAGTCAACAATAATAGCCTCATTGTCAAAAGTCCACTATTACAGCTGCCATGGCAACCATGGACTTAACTCTAATGATCAAAAGATCAAGAAGAATTTTTATAAACAAGAGGAGGTAATTTACATTTTTCTAAAAGAAGAATTTGTTAATGTTTCTGACATGCCTTTTTTCCAGTGTTCCCAATTCAGTGTTCAAACAGGAGCAAATGATAGAATTCTTACTACTGCTATAGATACCCCTTTCTGCTGTCCCCCCCATCTTTCTCTTTTCCTCAACCTCTTCTCGTTTCTCTGCTACCTCCAGTATATTCCACTATTGTTCTATCATTTTTTTATATGTAAGAGAAAAGTGTTCTTTGGAGCTGGAAAACTGAAGTATAGAAGTGAGGAATTGTTTTGGTAAATAGCTACTGGACAGGAGTTGGGGGAAAAGATATGAAGGAGGTAGGCAGAGAGGCTGAGTAGTCATTAGTTCTGTTCAAGGCTCATTCTCACTACAGAATAACCCGATCTGGAAACCAGGTTATTTTGTGATCAAATCTGTCCGGGGCCGTTTACTCCCCTTTATCGTTCACCCAGGAAAAATGGGGAGAGAAAAAATGGCTGCCACGGAGACAGGAAGAGGAGGATGAAGAAAGAAAAGGCAAACTCCTTCTGAACAAACCTTGCCAAGAAAACTCCATGACAGATTTGAAGGCACACAGCAATAATAGAGGAAGGATGGTGACATGGTGGGAAGGCTTGGGCCCTGGCACCTCCCTCTCCTCCAGATGGGCTGCCTTCCGGTGTGTCCCTCCCCTCATCATCCGTGGCAGCGCTCTGTCTCCTCTCCTCCTCCTTGTTCTGACCCACCCTCGGCTGCCTCAACCATGGAGCCCAGCCAGAGTACTCCCCGAAGGCAAGAGCTCCCGGGCCCTCCTTCACCTCCCCCTTCTTGTCCCTTCCGACTGAGAGACTGTGACTTGCCCAGGGTCAGCCAGTGGGTCTTCATGGCCGAGCTGGGAGAGGCAGAGGAAGGAAGAGAAGGCGAAGCTGTGCTCCAAGGACTCTAGTGAGGCTCCTGGTTTGCCTTGGCTCTCTCTCCAAGAAGGAAAGCCTCTTAACTCCCTCCTTGTCAAGAGGAGGAAGGGAGGACAGACAGCCTCCTCTGCCAGCCTTGGCTGAGCCCAAAACGACACCAGAGCACAGGCTGGCTGAGAGAAGCCAGCAAGAGCCAGTACAGCCCCCCAATGCAAATCCGATCCGTCATTCCCACTTGTTGAACACAGTTAGGATTTGGGTCTTTTCAAAAGAACCGCCCAAAAACTAGTGTCAGGAAAGAGCAGTTCTTTTGCATTTGCTTCACTTCATCATGATTGAAACCCAGCACAGTAGGATCGGAACCAGTTTCAAATGGGAACGACGGTCATATAACCCAGTCAGCAATTTGCTTTAAATCCTAGTGGGAATGAGCCCTCAGTTTACTTTCAAGAGGAGATGTTTCCTTTTAAATGCAGGGGCAGTTGGGCTTGTGGAGAAGCTATGCCTCTGTCCTGCAAACTTTGCTTTTGTTGAAAAGTTTTGTATACGAAAGAGAGAGGTTTCAGATTGTGTTTCCCCCCCCCGCATTCTCTTGTGAATTGCCCTACCTTTAAAAAAAAAAGAAAACAAAAGTCTCTCCTCCCAGTCATATTTAAAGAGATTTCCCTGTTCTCGTTTGATGCCACCACATGTCTTCTTAATCCTGTCCCCTCCTAGCTCCTACAGTTATCTTTTTTTCTCAACCTATACTTAATATCCCTCTATGTATTGCATTTAGATATCCCATATCCTTCTACAACAAAGGGTATATCGCTTCTGCCATTCACTTGGTCAGCTGCCACTGGCTGCTTTTACTAGCTGTGATGGGCATTGGTTGAGTATGCATGTAGTTGGTGTCATCTCTTTGAGAAGCAAGCTGTTGACTTTCCCAGTCTGCACTAAACAAAGTATATCTAGTTTAACTGGACGAGTGAGTGCCAGAAATTACTTGTTCATCTTCCAGTGTCATCTTCTGTAAGCTATGCCCCCTAGTATACTAGTCCCTTGGTATCCATTGGGATTTGGTTCCAGGACCCCTGTGGATACCAAAATCTGTGGATGCTCAAGTCCTCTTGTATACAGTGGCTTAGTAAGGTACAGTCCCTTATATAAAATGGAAAAATCAAGCTTTGCTTTTTGGAATGTGTATATGTTCTTAAAATATTTTCAAACCATGGTTGCTTGAATCTGTGGATAAAAAATCCATGGATATGAAGGGCTGACTGTACATAGGACAAAAAGAGCCATGTTTATGCAAGATATTAAATGACCACAAATCTGACATTAAGAAATGGTAGAACACAAAAACAGTGTTGAAACATGTCATTCTTCCAGGACACTGTCACTCCTATCAAGGTGGAACAAAGGAATCTCAAGGGAAGGCTGGAAAGGGAGAAGCTGAATTGGAATAAATTTACAAATTCCTATCTTAACCAAGATTTGAACAGAGAAAGTGGCCTATACACACTAATATGCAGGATTTCACTAAAGCTGTATGTACACAAATATCTTTGTCCAAGAAAAATATGCTTGTTTTATTAATGTTTGGACTATGCCTTTTTTCTTTTTTGCATGCAGTGAAATTGGGTATATCTACAAGACAAAGATTTTTATGTGCTGTACATGTGTTTACTTCATTATCCATGTTGGGATGTAAAACATGTCACCCTCCTTTGTCCTTTTAACTATTCTTTTATAGCCACAATTAAGACTGTTTCTTATTCGATCACTATGCCAGTATGGGTTTTTGTTTTGTTTTGTTTTTTGGTTTCCATTCCTTTCCAGATTCTCCCTGCTCCCCCATTAAGATAAAGGTCTGTCTGCTGAGGCTCCCCCATGTCTGAGGAAATGGGCTGTAGTCCATGAACGCTCATATAGAAATAAATGAGTCTTTAAGGTGCCACAGATCTACTTTTTGTCTAATATATAATGCCTTCAAGTTAACCAGATACTTACAACTTTCTTATTTCATCATTAGATTGATGTCTTATTCAGACAATATACAGCGTATTAGAAATTTATCTTTACAGTTTCAGTTCTATATATTATTATAAATATATTTTTGGATACGCTATGCTGCCATCTGAAGGTGGGATGTTGTGAAAGAGAGAATGGTATATGCACTTGTGGATGAAAGAGCCTCTTATCTTGGATGCATGAGTGTACCATCTGGGTAAAGGCTTCTTGACCTTCATTTTCACTGTTGGTTTAACACACTACTTTTTTCCTCCAGATGATGGAATAGAAAGTGCCCTCCCTTCAGGAATTTTAAAGTCTAAAAGCAATAGTAAGGGCCAGAAATAGGTTGTATCCTTCACTGACTCTCAATACTTTATCTTGTATTGCTGCCTGAAAGTGATAATAGTTCTTCAAGGCTTCACTAGAGACAGCTACATGAACATGATCGCTACATGTTTTGTCTTTATTAGTCTTTTGTTCTTGCTCCCCTCAACTTTGTCTATGATTTGGGAATATTTTTTTTAAAGCAATTCCAAAAATCAAACCTTGATTCTGCCATTTTATATAAAGGAAACCATTGTACTAACCCATTGTATATAATGGGACAAGCATCCATGAATTTTGGTATCCACAAGGGGGTCCTGGAACCAAACCCCAATGGATATCAAGGGCCCACTATATTGAATTTAAATACTGTTTGCAGTTCAAAGAGTTTATTAAAAAGGAACATTGATACTTACCTGTGAGACATCCCTTTCCAGCTCAAAAAGGGCGAACATCCAATAGTGCAGGCTACCCCAGTCTGCTTTCTGCCTATACTTCTAGCAAGACATGTTTTCTGATTGTTGCACCAGCTGCTTCACAGCCTCCTCTTCATGGCCCCCTCTCTTCTATTCTTTCTTCTATCCAGAGAGAGAGAGGGAGAGAGAGAGAGAGTGAAAAGAAAAGGGGAAAAATTACCTCCTTCCACCCCTTTTCTCTCCCCCCCCCCACTACTTTTCCTTCACTGTCCTTCCCTTCTAGAGAGCAGATACCAGGTTTTTAGTGCAGAGATGCTGAGGAATTAGGAGAGGGTGGCCACCAGTGTCAGCAAGCTCTCCTCCTGTCCCCAGACCGTGCCCATCCTGCCCGTGGCGGGGGCACATTAGGAGCCTCTGAACGGCATTGTGCTGATGCAGGGGAATAGGGGGCAGCCAGGGAGGGGAACCCCCTCCACAGCCACTCAGTGTTATTGCCTAGCCTGGTCTGGGCCAGGGATCTCTGAGATGCCTGCCAGGAATTTCATAGACCACATGGAGGCCATGAGTGACATCATAAGATTTCTAGATAAATATATAATGAAGTTTGTGTGTGTAAAGTAATTTAAATTCAGTAAGCAGCAGGAGGAAATAATAATAATAATAATAATAATAATAATAATAATAATAATAATAATAATATTTCTATCCCACCCCTCTGCAACACAATCGGGGCAGCTTACAATCATAAAACATCACAGCAATAAAACATCAGTGTCAACACCCTAACCCACCCACCCCTTAAAAAAGTATTAAACTAATCAATTTTAAAAACATAATAAAACAATAACAAAAAAGAAGAAATATATCCAATACAGTTTCATGGCAGATTGGGTATTCAGTGGCAGCTAAGAAAAGGGGGAAATTTAAAACTTTAGGCCGGGAGAATTATTCTGGAAAGGCTTGCCAGAAGAGATCTGTCTTGACAGCTTTTTTAAAGCTATCTAGAGATCTCGTCCGGCAGGCCGTTCCATAATCTGGGAGCGGTAGCGGAGAAGGCCCTCTGGGAGGTTATCGTCAACCTAGTTCTCAGCGGTTGTAGCAGATTTCTCCCAGAGGACATGAGTGTGCGGGGGGGATCATACGGAAGGAGGGGGTCTCGGAGATAAGTTGGACCCAGGCCATGTAGGGCTTCAAAGGTCAAAACCAACACCTTGTACTGTGCCCAGAAACTAATGGGCAGCCAGTGGAGAGTTTTTAACACAGGTGTTACGTGTTCCCTTCTGGAAATACCAGAAACCAATCTAGCTGCCATGTTTTGAACTAATTGCAGTTTCCGAGTTAAGCACAAGGGTAGCCCCATGTAGAGCGCATTGCAGAAATCCAGATGAGAGGTTACCAGCGCATGTACCACAGTCTCAAGATCCCTACTTTCCAGGAAAGGGCGCAGCTGGCATATTAGCCCGTGCTGATAGCAAGCACTCCTGACTGTTGCATTCACCTGATTTATCATGTGAAGCAGCAGGTCTAGGAGCACCCCCAGACTGCGAACACAGTTCTTGGAGGAGAGTGTGACTCCGTCCAGGACTGGAAGTTGTATTCCCAAACCTGGTTTCGGGCCCGTAACTGTTAGTACCTCTGTTTTGTCTGGATTCAGTCTCAGTCTGTTTTTCCTCATCCAGTCCATTACTGCTTTAAGACAATCATTGAGAGGAGAGACGCCGTCTGAAGTCAGAGCTGACGACCGGGTCATGGTCATCAGCATACTGATGACACCGCGCTCTGTGCCTCCGAATGATTTCTCCCAGCGGCTTCATATAGAGGTTGAATAGCATCGGGGACAGGATGACGCCCTGGGGGACGCCACAGTTAAGCTCTCTTCTAGTAGAGCAACTGTCCCCGAGCCTCACCCTCTGGGATCTGCCCAAGAGAAGGAGCGGAACCACTGCAAAGCAGTGCCTCCAATTCCTAACCCTCTCAGGCGATCCAAGAGGATGGAATGATCTATTGTATCAAAAGCTGCTGAGAGGTCCAAGAGCACCAACAGGGTCACACTACCTCTGTCAATACCCAAGCGGAGGTTGTCGGCCAGCGCAACCATGGCAGTCTCAACTCTATATCCTGTCCTAAAGCCAGTTTGAAATGGATCTAGATAATCTGTTTCATCCAGGATCACTTGGAGTTGGAAGGCGACGGCTCTCTCGATCACCTTGCTCAAGAATGTTAAGTGTGAGACTGGTCTGTAGTTTTTCATGTCCAGGGGGTCCAGGGAAGGCTTTTTCAGGAGAGGCTTAACCACCGCTTCCTTTAAACAAGATAGTACAAAACCTTCCCTGAAGGACGCATTGATAACATCCCTAAGGAATACTCTCAACGCGTCCCCCCCCCGGACGACCAGCCAAGATGGACATGGATCGAGGGAGCAGGTCATCTTCCTCACACTGCCAAGGAGTTTGTCCACGCCATCGGTACTCACAGATTGAAGCTGATCCAGTAAAAT
Organism: Phrynosoma blainvillii; assembly: GCA_026167975.1. Classification (NCBI taxonomy): domain Eukaryota; kingdom Metazoa; phylum Chordata; class Lepidosauria; order Squamata; family Phrynosomatidae; genus Phrynosoma; species Phrynosoma blainvillii. The sequence goes on along the minus strand of JANUYF010000003.1, from coordinate 46,208,463 downwards.
TACATCAACGAAGTTGCTGGACACCTCGTCTATAGATTCTGTTGTAACGCTGGCGTCTAAGTCGGCTCTTATCCGAGAGATTTTATCTGCAAAGTGGCTGTTAAACGCGTCACAGAAGGCTGTTGTCGTGTTAAGTAGAGGGTTTGGTGCATGCGAAACCTGCGTTAACTCCCCTACCACCCTAAACAGTTCTGCTGGACAAGACTCTGCAGATGCAATATGTGCAGAAGAGAAAAATCTCTGTGCTGCATGTATTGCCTCTCGATAGGAGGAAGACATATATATCATATAAAAATGGGATGTTTGGAGATTCAGAGTGAAATACACATTTGGGTCTCAAAATCAATGTGCTAGATGAGAAGGAAGAGATCTGTGATCAGGTCTCTTGATGTTTCCAGAGCTTAAAAGGAGATTAGATTGGAATTTGGGGTGAGAAAGGTTAAAGGTTTAGGGAGGGTGTAATAGTGGAGTGGTAACAGGTTATACAGAAGGGGACTGAATGGCACACAGTCTTATCTCACCAGCCTGTTGAGTGTAAACATCTACACGTGTCATTTATCAGCAAGCTGCTTGTGCACTGCTTCACATGTACATAAAGAGTTTTAAGCCTTCTGAATATCTGCTTAATTAAACAGTTGATTTTTAAACACCCCAAGCAGATTTCTAACTGGATAAAACTGCATTCTGAAATGGCTGCGGTACATGTGATTCCCTCCCTAATAGGGCAGCGAGGAGCCTTGCCAAGAATAGTGAAGTTTTGCAGGCCAGTTCAGGAAGAGAAATGAAGAGCAGGATTTGCATCTGTTGTTCTGCCTTTCCTGTCAAATGGCTCATAAGATTTTTAGTTATTTTGAAACAATACTGTACATAGAGTTTGTGGTTGCTGCCTGTATTTCAAGGATGAAGAAACTGGCTCTCCAGTTATTTCTGAATTACAGTTCCCATTATGTCTGACATTGGCTTCACTGCCTAGGTCTGAAGGAGTTGAAGTTGAGCAGTATCTGTAGGACTCCAAGTTTTCCAGCTCTTTTATATTTTTAATACATAATACAGCTTCTAGTTGTTGAAATTATGTAAATTTCCTTGCGTGTCATGGAACAAACTAATGTTTACAATAAATAAATGTTAAATTGGTGCGTAGAAAATATATTTGTGGATTCTCTGAAGAATATTAATTTTAGAGTTGATTAATTACCTTAAACTATGGGTTAAGAAGCTGGCTTTCTAAAATGGAAGTGGAAAATGCAAGATAAGACCATGTGAGTCGGACATTTGTTACAGCTTATCTTTTAAATGCAAAATCATGGTTCAGCTTTACATGTCAGCTGGCTAATTTCATATTTGGATGTAATTGTTTTATAAGCATGAAGTAAATTTTATTTATATTAAGTTATCCTCTGTTTCCCTGTGAAATACTTTTTTGATTACAGAAACAAACTATAACCAGGAAAAAATATTTATAATGGTTGTTAAATGTTTTTAACAAGAGTTAGAAAGGCTTGAAGAAGAATTTACTGGAGGAGGGGTACACTGGTATCATTCTTTCTTTTTTTTACAAAGTACATAGGATTAGTAGGCCATACATAGAAGTAGTTCAATATTTATAAATTAGCACCCCACAGAATTCCCCATTGGAGTTGGGATGCCAGTCTAATATTAAGTTGTAATCACATAGGCAGCATGGTGTAGTGGTTTGAGCAACTTTGGAGACCTGGGTTTAAATCCCTATCCAGCCATGAAAACCCACTGTGTGACCTTGGGCAAGTCACACCTCAGCCTCAGAAAAAGGCAAAGGTAAGCCCCCTCTGAACAAATCTTGACAAGAAAACCCTGTGATAGGTTAACCTTAGGGTTGCCATAAGTCAGAAATGACTTGAAGGCACAAAACTAAAGATCAGATACACTCCAAGAAGCAAAGGATACCTTTCTGTAAGTGGCATCTTAACTCTTTCATTGCATCATGGAATTCTCCCGCAAAAGTAGGCACTCCTTGATCTTCAACCTTGATATATACATGTCTAATTTAGCAGCTTACATTGGCCTGTATCACTGTTCTTTCCCGAGAACTACTTTCTGTCTTTCTATTTCAGCCTTATGGCCTTGTTTCTGCTTGTTGTTCAGTGCCTTCAAGTTGTTTCCAACTTACAATGACACTAAGGCAACCCTATCATGAGATTTTCAGGGGCTGAGAGCGTGTGACGCACATAGTGTCAGCCAGTGAGTTTCCATGGCTGAGTAGAGAACTGAACCCTAGTGGAGAATCAAACCCTGGTCCCCAGAGTTACGATTTAATACTCAAGCCACTACATCACGCTGGCTCTCTTTGCTTCTGCTACCAGTTACTTATTTCAACCGTAGTTCAACATTACAAATTCAGATTAGTAGCACAGTGGCATATGTCTTAATTTTGCCAGCTAATCAGAACTAGACATAGAGTTGTGGTGATTGCCTTTGTAGTACAGTAGCCCCTTCCAGTGCGCGGGGGATGCATTCCAGAACCACCACCACCCCAAATATTTGGGCCCTATTGAAAATAATGGTGTGCGGGCAGGCAAACACCACCATTATATCCCTCCCTGCTTGTCCCTCCTGCAAAGAGCAGGACTGCAAACCCACAGTCCTCAAATGGGGAGGAACAACTGTATAATAGAATGCTTCTCAAGCTATTTTGTATGATGGACTAGCAATATTTTTCCTAGTGTGCCAGGGACCAATAATACATTTGTGCCATATTATTATCACATTCACAACAGCTCCTAGAAACCACCACGGTCTGTTATTTTGAGTATCATTGGTGTAATAGACCTTAGGTGGAAAGGTTAAGGGTAAGGCACTAGATTCTACAGTACCTAGATGGATAAGGAAACCCTCCCTTTGATGAAGACAGTCAATTTGCACAATGTTAAGTAGCAGTTTGCCCTTATATGTTTTGGGGACAAGATTCCCCACTTGACCAGTGTTCAGAGGCACTCAACACCTAAGTACAGTAATTTTTGTTTTTTAAAAAAGTGGCAATCATATATGACAGGTTTTTCAGGAGTATGACCAGGGATAGTATAGGGATTCTGTTGGTATACTGTCCACCCCGTTGCCTAACAGACTCCCTATCCGAGCTGACACAGCTGGTTTTGGAGTTGTTGCTGGAGTCGCCTAGACTTTTAGTTTAACAGGTGCGGCTTGGCAGTTCATGGATTCCATGACGGACATGAACCTATCCCAATTGGTTCACGCGCCTACACACTTGGCAGGTCATACTCTCGATGCAGTCTTTAGTATGGAGCAGGTATATCTGTGGGCAGAGTTAAAAAATACCTCTGCACTGTCATGGACAGATCATTTCCTGATCAAGGTTGAACTAAGAGCCACTGTCCAACCCACCGGGGGTGGAGGACCTATTAAAATGGTCCGGCCTCGGAGGCTAATGGAACCAATTGGATTCCAGAAAGCCTTGGAGGGTTTCTTAGTTGGTAAGGCCGGCGACCCTGTCAAAGCCCTGGTAAACACTTGGAACACCGATCTCACCAGAGCTATCAACACGATCACTCCCAAGCATCCTTTCCAACCCGTTCCAAATCATCACCCCTGGTTCACAAAAGAACTCAGGAAAATGAAGTGGGTTGGACAACGACTGGAGTGCACCTGGCGGAAAACTCGACTCTTATCTGACAGAACTCGTCATTGGCAATTTCTTTATTCCTATCGAGAGGCAATACAGGCAGTGAAGAAATCTTTCTCCTCTGCCCGTATTGCATCTGTGGAATCTCGTCCGGCAGAACTGTTTAGGGTGGTAAGGGAACTGTCACAGGCTCCACCTGTGCAGAACCCTTTACTTAACCCAACAACAGCCTGCTGTGATGCTTTTAACATCTATTTCGCAGATAAAATCTCTCAAAGATAAGAGCCAACTTAGACGCTGGGATTACAAGAGAAGCGACTGAGGAGGTATCCAGTAAACCCATTTATGAAATTAAACTGGATCAATTTAAGTTAAGTTGACTTAGTGAGTACCAATGATGTGGACAAAATCCTTGGAAAAGCTAGGAAGACGACGTGCTCTCTCGATCCCTGCCCATCTTGGCTGGTTGTCCGGGGGGGTGATGCATTGATGTCCTTCCTTAAAGAGGTCATCAATTCATCCCTTAGGGAGGGAGTTGTTCCATCAAATCTAAAGGAGGCGGCCATCCTGAAGAAACCTTCCCTGGACTCCCTGGACATGAAAAACTACAGACCAGTCTCACACTTACCATTCTTGAGCAAGGTGATCGAGAGAGCCGTCGCCTTCCAACTCCAAACAATGTTGAATGAAACCGATTTTCTAGATCCATTTCAAACCGGCTTCAGGCCTGGAGATGGGGTGGAGATGGCCATGGTCGCTCTGATAGATGATCTTCGCCTGAGCATCGACGGGTAGCGTGACCCAGTTGGTGCTTTTGGACCTCTTAGCGGCCTTTGATACTATAGACCACAACATCCTTTTGGAGCGCCTGAGAGAATTGAGAGTGGGAGGCACTGTTCTTCAGTGGTTCCGCTCCTTTCTCTCAGGCAGGTTCCAGAGGGTGGTACTTGGGGACAGCTGCTCATCAAAAACAGAGCTAAAATATGGCGTTCCTCAGGGAGCCATTCTGTCCCCGATGTTATTCAATATTTATATGAAGCCGCTGGGAGAAATCATCAGGAGACATGGAGCAGGATGTTACCAATATGCTGATGACACTCAAATATTCTGCTCCATGTCTCGGTCAACTGCTATGATGGCAGATGGCGGTTCTCCCCTCAATCAATGCCTTGAAGCGGTAATGGACTGGATGAGGAAAAACCGACTCAAATTGAATCCAGACAAAACGGAGGTACTTACAGTAGGGGCCCCCAAACCAGAGATTGGGTTGCAATTGCCAGTCTTGGATGGGGTCACGCTCTCCACCAAGGACTGTGTCCACAGTCTGGGGGTGCTCCTAGACCCGTCGCTTCACATGATAAATCAGGTGAGTGCAACGGTCAGGAGCGCTTGTTATCAGCTTCGGCTGATATGCCAGCTGCGCCCTTTCCTGGAAGTAAAAGACCTAGAAACTGTAGTACATGCTCTGGTAACCTCACGACTTGACTTCTGCAGTGCACTCTACATGGGGCTACCCTTATACCAAACTCGGAAACTGCAATTAATACAAAATATGGCAGCCAGGCTGATTATTGGAACATCACAAAGTGATCATATTACTCCAGTTTTAAAATCTTTGCACTGGCTGCCAGTTAGTTTCCGGGCACAGTATAACGTGTTGGTATTAACCTTTAAAGCCCTACATGGCCTGGGCCCATCTTACCTAAGGAGTCGCCTATCTCCATATAATCTGCCCCATGCCCTCAGGACCTCTGGGAGGAAGTTGCTTCAACCAATAAGAACTAGGTTGGCAGCAACCTCCCAGAGGACTTTCTCTGCCATGGGTCCTAAACTGTGGAATGCCCTGCCAGAGAAGATCCGTCAGATAACCAACTTAGATGGCTTTAAAAAAGTCATCAAGACGGATCTCTTTTGGCAGGCGTTCCCAGAATGATATTTCCCATAATCTCTCCCCCACCATTAGATCACTCCTTTATAATCAGAGTGCCCTGTTTAATTCGTATTGCATTTGTAATTTTGTTTTAAGTTAAATTTTAATGTTATAAATTTAATATATTTTTAGGGTGTGTGTGTGAATGTTTTTTGTATTGTATGGGATTGTGATTTTAGATTGTAAGCCGCCTTGATAGCCTCAGCTAAAGGCAGGATTTAAATTTATTATTATTATTATTATTATTATTATTATTATTATTATTATTATTGAGTCTGTTGTGTTAGTTTGAGCAGCAACTAGAAAGGAGTTGAAATGTATACAAGGGGAAGTACTTCATAGTTTAGGGTAAGAATTGTTTGGCCCTTCAAATGTTGAATTGCAGCTTCCAGCAGTGTACAGTTCTGATGATGGTGGTGGCAAAGAGAAGAGAATTGATTTGTCCAGGAGAGAATTGGAGAGTGTCTTGGGTGACAGTAAGATGGAGAGAAAGGTAGTTGGCAGAGATCATTGTCTGTGACATGTGGGTTCTGTTAGGACAAAAAGCAAAGCAGAAAAAACTGTATTCAAATGAGGTGATGAAGGCCCCCAGTCTTATCTTGTAATCTGATTTTGGTGCAATTTACTTCTCTGTAAGATTAGGTGTTTGGTTGCATTTTGTAGAGTCAGATATTTGTTTCTATATGTGGGGCTCAGGATTCACCTCCTGTCAGTACTCAGTATCTTAGATGGAGTTAGTTGTCTCCGAGCTTTACCCTTTTGCCTGCTATAAAATGGATGTTTTGTTGCAGCACCAAACTTGGAATGGTCATGCTTGCCCAGTGTAACCACTTTGTGATGGTGCTTAATAAATGCACTTTCTAATAATAATAATAATAATAATAATAATAATAAAAAATTTGTACCCTGCCCCTCTGTGAACAGTCAGGGCGGATAACAACAATTAAAATTACATAGAATATAAATCCCAAGGCCCAAGCCCACCCACCCCTTAAAAAAGTATTAAACAGTTAAAATGATATATAATAAAATCAAAACATAGACAACAAAAATAGAATAAAGCAAACAGAATAGCGGCAACAACCAAGTTGGGAGAGGGTGGAGTGAGGGGGTCTCTGTGGCCAGGACATCTATTCTGGAAAGGCCTGCTGGAAGAGATCTGTCTTAACAGCCTTTTTAAAGCTGTTTAGCGTTGTAATCTGACGGATCTTGTCCAGCAGGCCATTCCATAATCTAAAATTTGTGCCCATGAGATCCCATGAAAGTGGATTCCCTGGGCAATGGGACAAAAGGGACTTACATGCCTTAAGAGTGATAATGCATCATATCACAGTTACTGACACTCAGGCTGGTACCTTCACAGAGGTAACACTCTGAATCTATATTTGAATACGCATACCCAACCTACTCTATATCATCTCATCCATGCCTCCCTAGTATTCATTTAGTTCATTACCAGTACTTCCTGATTATGTACCCAGTACTTGATTTGTACTTCTGTATTCTCAGCTCTTTAGATACGGGAGCAGAATGTTCTAACATGCTGTATTCCTTTAGGATTATATTCTTTTCATGTTGTGTTGTGATTAACTCAATTGCCTGTTGGAATTCTATCCACCTATATGGAATTTATGCATGTTTACACCTTACATTAGTGTCATGTTATTGATATTAGGGTTGCACTAGTACAGCATACTGTATTGATGTGTTGACATAATTATGTTTTTCTGGCATAATAGAATTTAATTCTAATCCATCACTGTCAAGTAGTCATAATTTGGAGAAAGGGTCACTCCATCAAAAAGGTTTTTAAGATTTTAATATTAAATATTTTCTATAATGGAATGAAATATTTTTCCTGCATACACTATAAAATGAACACCATTTGGCTTCTTTTAAAATAATTTCAAAAACTGAAATATCAAAGATGAGATCTTGGGAGAAATACTGAAAGTTAGCTGAAACAATATTTTGTGTTTCCTGTTGCTTCATTGTAATGGATGTCAGTTTCAACAAATTTTGGGACTTCTAAATGATAGCCAACTTTTAGGACTTTATTGAAAAACATTTTGCTAATGTATACTTATGTTTTTTCCCCACAGGATTAATTTTGCTGTTTTATCTTGTATTCTATGGCTTCCTAGCTGCACTCTTTACATTTACAATGTGGGTTATGCTTCAGACATTGAGTAGTGATATACCCAAATATCGTGACCGGATTTCTAGTCCAGGTATGTATGCATGCTGCTTTTCATAAACACACAGACAAACAGACATTCCAAACTCAGGTATCAATATAAAATTTCTGTTACACAGTTTTCTTGCCTTCAGGGCAATGTTTACCATTATTGTCATTACACTGAGCTTTTAGATTTCTTATACTGGTGACTGCTTCTCATTATAAAACCACTCTTTGGCAAAATTGAGTGAGCTAAAGTAAACATTTAACCTTCCCACAAACCTTGAAATTACTTGAACCTTGAAACAGAGCAAATTAATGGACAGCCATTTTCTTATAGCAATAATAGAGATGGAAGACAAAAGTGAAAAGTACAAGAAAACCTAGTCAGCAAATACATAGCATAAAGAAGGATGAATTGAACATTTTCTTAAATTCTAGAATGCAAACTTCATCAGCTTTCAGTAATACGGCCACCATTGGGGACAATGGGACTTTGCCGCCCTCCCCCCCAAAGGCCACTTCACCATGGCAGGTGGCTGCTTTCCTTCCTCCTCCTCTGGTTCTTCTCCCTCCTCCTTTTACCCTCCCCATCGCTGCCACCATTCTCTCTTCTTCCTTGCTCCTCCTTCTCTTTCACTCTGTTCTGCCGCCGCTCATCTACGTTTTCCTCTTCCTTCTCCCTCCTCTTCCTCCCTCCTCCCTCTTCCTCGTCTTACCCCGCCGCTACTCTTCCTCCTCTTCCTTCTCCCTCCTCTTCTTCCATCCTCCTCCTTTTCTTCCAGCTGCATCTGCCTCCACTCTTCCTCCTTTTCCTTCCTCCTCTTCCTCTTCTCCTTCTCCTGCTGCTGCCTCTTCCTCATCCCTCCTCCTCTTCCTACCTCCCTCTTCTTCCCCTTCCCCCGCCACTTCTTCCTCTGCCTCTTCCTTCCTCCTGTTCTTTCCTTCTCTTCCTGCTGCTGCCGCCTCCTCCTTTTCCTTCCTCTTCCTCCGCCTCTTCTGCCACCTCCCCCATGCAGGCTTGCTGTCCACAGATGCTGAAATCCACAGATGGCAAGTCCGCAGATACAGAGGGCAGACTGTACTCATTGGAAAGTTCAAGAATGACAATTTCTGTGCCCAGTATTAGTTTTTTCCTGGTTGAAGGAAAACACAGATTGTTAATTTTGATTTTGATGTAATGGAAAATTCATGGCTCACCTTGCTAACTAAGCCAAAATCCACTCCACCCACTTACTTGATGGAGATGAGTACATCCACACAACAACAGAGAGACCATCTCAACATTTTCTATGACAAAGGCAGACAGGGAGTATGCATGCTTCTACAGAAGTTTGGCAAAGCACTTTGACTTTTTTTCCAGGCAGTAGCTGAAGAAACCTTCCTGTGCTGTGGCAGCTGTAGGAGCAAGAGGTGAATTGCATACTGGCTTCAACCACTGCTAAGTGGCAGAACTCAGAGTGCTGCCATCAAGAAGCACAGCCACCCATTTTCCCCAGGGTAGGAAAGGGACATAGCTTGCTGGTTCTGTCCTGCATGCTCAAGGCACCCCAGGCACCTTTGCAATCTAGCTGCAAGTCCCCATGTACACAGCTGCAGGGATAATCCTTGCACGCCTTTGCAGTAGAAAGAGAGATTGCTTGTCATGCTTACTACAGGGCAAGCATAATTGCTCACTGTGGCAAGCATAATAGTTGCAGGCAGGATACAAAAGTTTGTGCTTGTCTCCTGTGTTAGGCTTGAAAACTAGATTCAGACAGTGATTTCCAAACCTGATTTTGAGGGAATATACAGACTATAGTTATAGTACTGCATTGTAAATATTTTAAAGTATAATTTTTGCTGATACACACAAGGGAAAGTACGTCACAAATCTGGGGTCATATCCCCATCCCAGCATACACCAAGCATTTAATGTTGAATGAGACCGTCTCTATAGACTGGAAGTAGACAAAGTGTGACCCTGGGATGCATGTAGCACACACACCCCAGATTTATTTATTTATTCATTTATTTTTGATAGTCAACATTTCTAGAACCCCCAAGCCAGTCTTTTTTTTGGTCAGAACAGAGGATGAATTTTTGCTTTTGGAAATGCAACAATACCTTTTAAATGGATTGCAAGGCCTTCCTGTATTGTTTAACATAAAAAAAATCCTTTATGAGAACCAGAAGTGGACTTCTGGCCACTTGAGGGATATGTTTTATTTCATGGTAGTCTGCATGGCCCCAGCAGGTCCTGGGGCATAAACGTTGCCCCCACATCTGCCACAGTTACCCACCCCTCATATTGACCTTCCTGTCATGATAAGAGTTGTAGCTTAACACATCTGGGGAAAGCTACTCTATACCATTGTACAAAGTATGCCCTGCCCATGCAATCCAATTTGTCCCCCATATTAATAAATAAATTGTTTTAACTTATATTATCTATCCTGTACTCAGGCTACTCTTAATATGGGTCATGGGGGTTTTAGTGTTCTCAGGTAGCTAGAGTAAAGTTCTCAGATTTTCCCTTTCAGGAATGAACATGTAGAATCACATAGTGGCAGAGATTTCAAGTGATTCAGATAAAACTTATTTAATCAAAGGATTGTCTGTGCAGAATATGACATTTTGTTGGTGTAAAAGGCTCTCTTCCAGCCATTGTAACAGATAAACTACTGGATTGAAAAGCCACATTTATTAGAAGGATGAAAACTGTTCTGTGGTGGGCCTGGTATCACTCATGCATGAAAAAAGTAATGCTGTGTGGATCTATGTTATCCATATAAACCTGTATGTCCCAGTATAGTTTGGTTCCAAGCTGTCTTACCCTATGAACGTTTCGGAGTCCTTAAGTCTTCAGGGGAGGCCCTTCTCTTGGTCTTGCTATGCTCAGAGCCACTGGTGAGGTCCACAGAAGAAGGCCTCCCTTGTAGCTGCCCTCAGGCCCCAGAAGCACCTTGCTAGGAAGATTATGTTAGATGAAATTTTTTCTGTTCCAGTAGGCTTTTGAGAACTGACTGCAGGAGTTTTTAATAGTGCACTACTGATTTTGTCAGCCAGAATCCTGTTAGGGTTTTATGTCTTTGTAAGTGGATTATGTCTCCAGAATTTAGAACTGGACAGTTCTGTAATGCCCAGATCCAATAAAGAGCTGCTGTTACATTACTACATAGGGGAGCCAGCAAAGTGACCAATGTGCATTGGGACACTCTTGTCGGTGTATCATTACACTTCTTCACAATTCTTTAATGGAGTTTCTAGTGGCTTTGCTATATTGCTTAGAATATGTAAAGTTACATAATGTACACTGTAATAGACGATTCCATCATAATTTTTAATAGGATACTTTTAAATGTTTTCATTGCTGTACTTCAATCATATTTTGCAATATGTTATTGTATGTTTTACCTATAAATAGGATTTGGAATCAGTATAGTTCCTTTTACAGTTTCATTTATTTAGGTGTCAATGACTGTGTCCTAATGAATAATTTGAGAATTTAATGTATAATACAAAAATATGTTATTGTATTATTCCTGTTTGATTACATAGTGTCCAGATAATAAAATCTTACTTTTGGGGGAAAGAGGGAAACTATTCTCTGTGTGTGAGGGAGAGAAAGAAAGAGAGAGAGATGGATGGCATGGACTAATTTGTTGGTTTTTATAGGTCTTATGATTTCACCAAAGCCAGAAAATGCACTGGAATTTTCACTAAACAAAAATGACTCAGGAAGTTACCGTCACTATGTGGAATCCCTTCACAGATTTCTAGGAGGTTTGTATAAACAGTATTTCATAAACAGCTTGTTTAAATTATTGAGTAATTATAAAGACTAGTACCTCCCTTCTTTCATCTGAGCAAGTAAAAAATTGTACAGTCTATTTGCCTCTAAATTATTAAAGTGTGCAAAGGTTAATTGCTTCTGTCAGCTGTGGGTAGCTTTGTTAGAGTTTAGGTACTATTATCAACCTGAACAGCAAGTCCACTGCAACTCTGCAAATATATCTTCTGCGTGGTCAGATCAGAACTTGGAAAATGTATTGCTTCAACTACAATTCAGAAAATACCCCAGGCAGGATGACTACTTTTCATGTTGCTTGTGGATTTTGGAGAAATGAGCAAACCTTGCAAAAAAAAAACCCATGATAGGGTCATTAGGGACATAGGGTCGCTGTAAGTCAGAAACAACAGACAAAATTCTAAAAAATAATTTTGCTGAGATGTGATCAAATTGTGTATATTTGATGAAAGAAAGAAATTGAAGTATGCATCAACGCTACTGTTATACAGTCGACAATCCATATCCACAGATTATTTGTCCATGGAGTCAAACATCAATGGCTTGAATAAATTAAAAAAAAATCCAAAAAAGCAAACCTTGATTTTTCCATTTTATATAAGGAACATCATTGTATTTAATGGGACCTGAACATCCATGGATTTTGGTATCCATGGGGGGTCCTGGAAGTAATACGTGAATCATTTCTCCCTAAAGCTTCTTGTTCCATTCCTAGACCTCAGAAAAACAACTTCTGTTGGTGGTCAGGAATGCTTCCTATTGGTTGCATAAATAAGTTGACTGTGACATGTTACATTCCTTGTGAGTGAAAATCTTCCCACTTTTTCAGTGCAGTTGTAGACAAAAATGGCCCTTGAAAATGTACTGTTATTTAAAATTATTCAGAACTCTGAGCTGGTAGAGAATGGTGTTGCCACTTACTTCATTGCTGTTTGATGATGAAAATATATTCAGCACAAGGAGTCCATGGCATTACCAATGTTAGAATAAGTAACGTGTCATTAGTAGATGTGAAATAGCTCCTTGCACTTGTATAACCAGTACAAAGGAGTCACCCTGTTTTCAGGATCAGGGGCATTGTCCCTAATGTAGTGCTAGGTATTTTGAAGTGATTGGATGAAGTAAGAAGTCTCCTATGATTGAGGTTAACATTGCTGGAATTGTATTTGAAGAAAAAGTAGTAATAGAAATAATAACAATGGGAGAGATAGTAATAGAAGCAATAGTAACAGTACCTGTACTAGTAATAGTCAGTAGATATAAGTAGTAGAAGTAATAGTAATAGAATTAATAGAAGAAATTTTCTAAAAGTGTAAAAAGTAGTTGAAAATAACCATCTAATTTTCAGCATCATAGCATGCAAGAAATCTGGGATCTTAATTTACTTTTCAAATTCTAAGTTACTGAGATTGTAGATTGTAATCAGGTTCTTCTATCTAGTATTTTTTTCTATGCCTAAGTAATACACTCTTGACTTCTAATGTAAACAAGATTTCCTTCTGTCATCATCATCATAGTTTCTTTTTCCTGCAGTTCTAATGGAATGTGTTTTTGTGATGTCAGCAGTTGAAAGAAGACTGCAGACTCATTCCACATCCAAGACAGAGTTAAACTTTAATGCTTATATTTAGAACACTGGTAATATGTTTATTTGGAAGTCATAGGAAAGGATTTGGGAAATCACGGGGGACTGGCTGTTGTTTCTCTAATCCAGTTATCATATGGTTGTATTTGATGCTTATATGCATTCTTCTTAATAGTTAATTAAATCAAATGTTACTAAAACTTAAAACAACTTTTTTCCTTTCTTTCCAAATACACTTTTATAGCATTTGCAATCTTATTTACTAAGTTTTTATAAGTGTGTTATTGTAGGGGAAGTAACATGTCATCCTTTCCATTGACTATTATAGCCCTCTGTTTGTCACTATCTTCTGCTGCCAAGTTACAGAAGTTTGTTTTGGTCTTTTAAAATGGTGACAGGCAGCAGAAATAGCTCCATAATTCAGAGTTTTAGCCTAATGCAATTGGACCTCTGCATTCGTGGGGGGATCCGTTCCAGACCCCCCCTCCCCCGCGGATATGAAAATCCATGCATGCTCAAGTCCCATTAAAATTAATGGCAACATGGCACGCATATGCCTGCTAGCATGGACATGTGCACGCACCACCATTAACCAAAACAGGATCTTGCTGTCCACAGATGGCAAGTCTGCCAATGAGGGCAGACTGTAATACATTCTGTTGCCCTGTCAAATAATTCTGTATGTGAGAGAAAGGTCTGTGTGGCAGGGACAGACATTTGCTTGGACAGCTTGATTGTGATGCCTGTGTTATATTTTATTGTACTGGTACATAAATAGCAGTTTTTTTCTTCATGTCTTAAAAATTGGAGCGGCAACATTCATGTATTTATGGGACACATGGTTCTCTAGGTACTTACCTTTGGACCAGAACAATCTAGTACCCTCTCATATGATAAGGATCTATAATAAACTTGGCATCGTTTAGTAGTAAGGGTTTCAAATCTATGGAAAGCATTCTCTCTGATATGAGGTCACTGATCACTGAGAGCTAACAAACGGATGTGCTTTTTGAAAGCTCCCCTTGGCATTATTCTTGTTGCCTCTACAGAATCGTCATGGAATGGTAATGTAATTACTCTTACGAGCAAACATGTGCAGACTCATTGCCTGTTTTCCTTACAAGTGAAACAGTGAGAATTTAATGTATCTTATTTAAAAGCCAGGAAGGCCATCAATGCTTCTGGTTAAAAATCTTGGACTATTTGCTCTTTTAGATAGTAGGGAAGCAGAGAATTGCATATGTTGCTGTTGCAGCTTTCTACATTGTAATTGGCTGAGAAATTGCAGGAGAAAGTAATTTGTATTCTCAGTTGCAGCTTTTAGAGAAGCACCTATGAGTGCAGTTGCATAGCTGAGGTAAGGTGGGTCAAAGTGGATTTGTACTTGGTCTGCAAGCAGAGGCAAATTCTCCAGGCTTGTATACCACCCAGTGGGATATATTTTTCACAATTATGATTTTATTTAACTAGTCTGCAGCTTAGGTCAAAACTGATACTGTGCCTTCAAGTGTTGAGTCTATTACATGTAAGAAAAGTTCTACCACCATGGCACCCTTTGTGAACTCAGTTGTCATTGACCATGTATTTAGACTGTTTTGTTATTTCCCAGTTGGCTAACTGTAAAACACCGTCAGAACTATAACTGGTATAGGCAGGTAAACTCATATCACACTGATTTTAAACAAGCTGCAGTGGCAGCTTAATTGCTTCTAAATTCAGTTCAAGGTGCTGGGGCTTACCTTTAAAGCTTTGCACCAGGAATGGTCAAATGCTACTTTTGTGTTCCCTGGCCCATTCATATTCCTTGAAATGCCATATTTCTCACTAAAAGGAAAAAAGGGAATGTGAATTTCCTTTCCTGGAAGCCCCCAGGAGCAGCAGTTTGTCCTTTGAGTAGCTTGTAGGCCCCCTTACACTGCTAAACATTAAAAACAAACAAATAAAAAGCATGTCCTCAGAAGCAGAAGAGGACTCCTGGCAATTAACCTCCTGGGAGATATTTTTACAGTCTATATATGGACCCCAGAGATTCTGAAGAGCAGAAAATTGGCTCATAGACCCATCCTTCCCTCCTTAACTGGATTCAAGTATCTGCAGGAGCATCACACTTCGTATTCACGTATCCAAGCACCTTGGGTATACTATCACAGCTGTTAAGAAGACCCAGTTTTCAAAGACCTTTGCTTTGGATATGTGACTGGCACAACACCAGCTCAAAACATTTTTGTTTCTCAAGGCAGTTAAAATTGGCTGATACTAGTAGAACTTTTGATACTACTTGTGCAAAAGAAACTGTAGGATAAGCTTTTGTAGACATGGTCTTTTCCTCAGATAAATCTGAGGATTAGACCAAGTCTACAAAAGCTTATGCTGCATCTTCTTTCTCATTGTCTCGAAGGTGCTGCAAGATATGTTTACATACTGATATTCCAAACGAACACAGCTATGTCTCTGAATTCTAATTAATGTATGGTTATTCATTTTATAACACACAGTGTGCGCTTGCTCCCTTTGTCCAAGTATCTGTTTACAGAAGATGCTTTTACACAACAGGCCTGCACTGCAGTATTTGTGTGTGCATATGAACATGTGTATACAGAAGTGCTAAGGCATGTAGCTTAACCTTAGATTAGCATTTTCAGGTAACTATCCATTAATGTTGCAGCCTTAGTTTTGCAGTTTTGGGATGAAGGAAGTGAAGAAATGGAAAGTGTTGAGGTGCAGACTAGGAAGAATCACCTCTAAACATTAGTGTCAAAAACTTATGCAAACAATGAATGTTTAGCATGGCTGTAGTCTGCTTCATGTTCTTGAACACCCTCATACCTTTTACTATTTTACATATTGCAGGCATGAAAATATGAGAGTAGATGAGAGGAAAGTCAGAGGGTCAAGGAAAAGTGACAGAGAAGGTGAAAGAGGATTTGACAAAGGATAAGAGACAGAAAGATGAACAAAAGTGGCAAAGGTAATGACAGGAGGAAAAGGAGAGATGATAGAAGGCAATGGAAGGTAAATGAAGGAGGTGAAACAAAGATGGCTGAAGAAAGGGCAAGCTAATTAAAATAGAGTGGAAGTAAGTATGATACAGGTTTTAGTGAGCACAAGTGCTTTTGATAAAAAGATGCAAACATCAATATGTTGCTGATGTGCACAGGCATACCTCAGTTGATGAAATAGATGTGTTCCTGGACTTTACTTTAATGGAAACTTTGGTACCAGAGGCAGAAATAAAATGGAAAAAATAAGGGTAGGTTCCTGAACCACCAAAAAAAAAAGAACAGTTGAACATGTTTCATCAGCCTTTTACTCAAAATTAACAATATGCACATGTAAAATGAAACAACCAGGTGAGGTAAGCCTTGCATAAATAAACAAAAATAGTTTGAATCTCCTAGTGGTTTCTTCTAACATGCATCTAGGGATGACTTTCTCTTTCACTAGCCCTTGAATTCCATTTTGATGGCCAAACTTAGAGATACATGCTTTTTTCTCCAGCCCTCTCCCATCACCCTCTGAATAGCACTACTGCTAAAAGAAAACTTCAGTGGAGGAGGAAAAAGTGGGCTGAGTAGACATAAAAAGACTTTGTAAAAAGGAGCTTCTTAGCCAAAGACTTTGGGGGGTTGCAGACTGCCAGAAATAGTGCAAATTGAGTCCACTTTTAGGGTTAGTGCTAGGAAACCATGGGATTTTTTTCCCCCTGAGACATTGAGCCTTCTCTGTCAGAGAGCTCGTGCCACAATAAAATACAGTTTCCATGTTTCCCTAACCCTAACCCTAAAAGCGGACTCAATTTGCAGTATCTCTGGCAGTCTGCAACCCCCCTTTGTTAACTGAGTCCTGTACTCTTAAGTAACACCTAGCACACCAATCATTGTAGAAATACTGGGAAGCAAAAAGAAGCCAGTAGTAACATCATTTTTATATTTGACCCCAATTACATTAAACATGGACTTATTGTTATTGGAAAGATGTAGCCTGCAAATACCATAGTGTGTTATCTAATGGAACATCAACAAATAATACAGTTGCCCCTCCGTTCTCGCGGACTTGAAGTCTGCGGTTTTACATATTCACAGCCTCCTATGGGGCTTGAATATTTGCAAATCTCTGTTTTCCCGGGGGGGGGGGGGGGGAACGGATTCCCCACAAAAATGAAGGGCCAACTGTACTTGAAATCATCATAGCTGTTAAGACGCTTAGCAATACAGCACGCAAGCTATAACAAGTTCTGATTAAAGAGAGGAACCAGTTTGAGAAGAGCAAGAGCACTGTTTAATTCTTCCTGAGAGTATTTATTAAAGCCTTAGTTCTGTTATTGGATTGGATTGCATTAAGGAAAATAAGACATAATAATTAGAGAGGAAACATTGAGAACATCTACTGATGGGTGTACTGAAATACTTGGTACAGCAAGGCTTCACTGCTGAAATCTATACCTTTTGTCAGGCACCACAGCTGAAGAATTTTGAGCCACAATTGAAGACTGAAGATAGCTCACCACATGATAAAGCAGGCATTTTGCAGTGCAGTATATGAATGTTTATTAATACAACATTCTTCCATATATGTGGTATATTTTAGAAAAACAACTAAGAAATTATTCAGCAAAAAGCTGTCAATAGTTACATCAGCATATAACATTTTCAAAACTTTGGACAGCTTCAGGATAGAAAATATATGGATCCAGCTTGTTCAAAGTTTCTCACATGAAAAATGGATTCATTGGTCCTTACACTGAGAACCATAATAGCTGTGAAATGAATGAGTTGTTAGAAAAATATGTCAGTCATTATTGCCTTAAAAACACTACTTTTATTTTGAGAAGTCTTGTGGTTTTCTACCTGGAAATGATTTTTAACAAATTCTCAGTCCACACCAGAATGAGGTATCTTCTTGAAACAGGTTATCCAGGTTTTTTGTTTGTTTGTTTGGTTTGTTTGTTTGTTTGTTTGTGGTTTTTTTGTGTGTGTTTTTTTGGGGATATGAATGTTTATTGGGTGAGTATATAATGAGTTTCACTGAATTGTTTTTCCTAGCCTATAATGAATCAAAGCAAATCAGAAACATTCCATGTTCTCAAGGCAAGCTCTTTGAACAGACTTCCCCTAATAAATCGGCATGCCAGTTTAGTCGCACTAATCTCGGACCATGTTCTGGACTACAGGATGAAAATTTTGGTTATGACAAAGGAACACCATGTGTTATTATAAAAATGAACAGGGTAAGTGAAAATAACTTTATAATTTCCTGAATCTTACACACCTTGCAGTTTTTTTCAAAACCTACTACAGGGCTAGGTGGCATTTGCAGTTGCTCATCAGCTCTGAGGCACTCCTATATGTTTGTTACTTTTCAGAGATAGAAAAGTGTGTTTATCTGCAAATCAGTTTCCTTCTCAGTACACTTCTTTGTTAGTGAGAAAGATTGTTAGAACAGCCTGCACACTTGAAATTGGTGGGGAAAACACTGGAATGCTCACGAGTTTCTGAGTAGTAAATTTTTATTGCATAGAAGAGTGGCTTTTCATCCTATTTCCTTCAACTAAAAATCCCTAACTATTTAGGAAAAATGTAACTTGTATATTTAAAGCTATAAGATGCTAGCTGTTAATTTATGGGCTAAATTCCAATATTACTACTCTTACAAGCAATGGTTACATGTGAAACACAAGAGATCACCTGTCAGTTGACCAAAAACATTGTTCCCAAAGCTTTGCAGCACAACATTACTGTGTCTTTCTAGAGAAAAAGGGTGAGATCTGTGATTTGACTTCTTGAAAAATCTGCTCTAGATTTATTTGTAGCTAAATATTTCATTTTTTTTGGCAGTTGACTACATGTTATGTGACATGTTGCTTGCATATGCCATCTGCATTCAACCATTACTGTTACATGTCTAATTTGAAGTAATGAACTGCTGCTGCTCTAATTGTCACGTGGAAGTGGAACAAACTCAGTTGCTGTTGCGATTGTAGTTTAGAACAGGATTGAAACACCTGCACATGCAGACTGATTTTTAGGCATTTTTCTTCCTTATGGAGAACTCTTTTCTGTCCAGCAATCTGTGCAGAGGTAACACAAGTAGTGGTTGAAGTGCACATTTCTTGGACATTTATAAAACTATGACTGTGTTAGTTATCTAAATGAGATTATATGGTCCAGCTTTTACTACTTGGCAAATTTTAGGGGTTAAGGTAGCAGGATAGTGGGAAAGGGGCTGTTCATGTGTGTCAAGGTGCCAAAACGAGGCTGCATCCACATTTCAGAAATAATCCTGTTTGACACCACTTTAACTAGCCCAGCTCAGTGCTGTGGAATTCTGGGAATTTTAATTTGTTGTGGCACAAGTGAGGATGCAGCCCTGCGTATAGCCAATTGACACATTAGTAGACAATATTTATGGGATTGTACATTGTCGTATCTACTAACAGGTCTACTAAAAATAAATAGTTTTAGCATAGCTGAACTTGCAAAGCTATCTGTTATCTTGCTTTGGAAGCTGTCCATATGCACTTCTAACTTGGGAATAGTATTTTGTATCTAAAATGAATTAGTATCTAAAATTAAAAAATAAAAATAAAAATTAATAATAGAAATAGTCAGCCATTGGATAAAGAGGCTGGAACTGCTAGAATAATATATAAAATTGGTCCAGAAAAATAAATCTTACAGAAATTCTCTTTTCCATTTCAGATAATTGGATTAAAACCTAAAGGAAACCCATATATAGACTGCACCCCAAAGGTGAGCATGTTAAAATAAGGAAATGCATATACTTGTGCTATAATGGGAGAACTGAGCAATTATGTCCCTTTAGATGTGTCTAACCTACAACACCCTTCAGTCCAAACCACTATTGCCAATGGTGAGAGATAGTTATCTACCAGAAATGAAGGTCCACTATTTCCCACTTTTGGCCTAAAGGAAGAGGGAAAGGAAGCATAACATAAAGCAGTATACTTCATCACTATGATTAGTGTTTGGTTTTGTACATTTAAAAAAATATTTTAAAAAAATTATTATTAGACAATTCATCAACGTTAGCATTTTCTGTTTGTAGTTTTCATTTAGTATAGATATTATGTTTTCCTCATATTTACTTTATTTTTGTTTTGTTTCATTTCATAACCAACATTTTGTTTTTCTCTCCATGCTGCAAATGCACCTTATATTTATCATGGGTAAGAAAATTAGAATTCAAACAGATCTTAGTGTTTGCATTGTGAATTTTTTCAGTTGTAAGGACATTCCATTGTCTTCAGATTTTTATTTATTTATTGCTGTTAAACTGTATTTAGCTATAAATATTTCCCTTTGTGTAGATCATCTTATATCATGTATGTATATATTTAAGAAGAATCACTTGATCTGGATGAACATGTACTGCCCTTCTGTTCCTTTACCCCTCTGTAGTAGCACACAAACAAACTTGTTTTCACACACACATTCCACACACACGTGCACATTTGGTTTTATCACTGGGTGGTTGTTGTCAACCTGAGATAAAAGTATAATAAATATACACTGTTTCCATCACATGCCCCATGTACATACTTTTTCTTGTAACATTGACAGTAATTCTTTAGCACTCCATCCAGTGAAAATTTCTATTCCATAGCAGTTTTTCTTATTACGTGTCAGGATAGCTTTCCTCTTGCCAAATGCCTGTGTGCAAGTTGTTATAAGCTTATACAATGGGCTCTTGGTATCTACTAGGATTTGGTTCCAGGACCCCCCATAGATACCAATGTCCATGGATGCTCAAGTTCCATTTTATACAGTGGAATAGTAAAATGGTGTCCCTTATATAAAATGGCAACATCAAGGTTTGCTTTTTGCAATTGATATACTTTTTCAAGCCATAAATGGTTAGATCTGTGGATACAGAATCCCTGCATATGGAGGGCCAACTGTATGAGTGACATAACCTACCAAACTTTCTGAATGCCCATTCTGCTTATGTTCTATAAACACCCTTTTTGATCGTTTAAGAGAGAGGCAGATAGCTGCAGAGGATCTGATGGCCTTATCCAGCCATTTCTGCCTGATCACTTTCTGTTTATTTTGGCCCATTTTGAAATGCAGGAATCTCAAGATAGGAATCAAACTGAGAATTGCACCTTTAGAGCGGTGATCCCCAAACCTTTCTGGGCTACCACCCTCTTTCCTCTTGGGCAACAGCCCTAGCACACACACCCCAGTGATTTCTTGATAATCTGGTTTACTGTTTGTGCAGTAGCTAACTGTCCAATGGCATCTATTTCAGCTGTACCCAGCTCACCTCTGCCCTTTCTTCCTCCACCTCCGCCTCCCATATGTGAATATGTCAGTGGCAGCAGCCCAGGCCTGCTCCTCCGTCTCGCTTGCAGAGGCCTTACAGCAAAAGGAAGGCCATCTGGCTGGCTGCTAGGTTGCTGCTCCCAGACTGGAAGCAGTAACTGAGCAGCTGGTCAAGGAAGCAGTAACTGAGCAGCTGGTCAAGCAGTGACCAAGAAGCCTCTTTTCTATGCTGGCCTCAGAGCAAAGGTTGGTGTGGGCAAGAGGCTTCTTGGTTGCTGTTAAATTGCTGCTCGATTGCTGCTGTCTTTGCACTTGATCACCTTGGGAGCAGCAACTGAGCAGCTGGCTGAGAAGTGACTGAGAAGTCTCACCCATGTTGGCATTGCAAAAAAGACTGGCACAGGTGAGAGGCTTCTCAGTTGTTATTTGACCAGCTGCTTGGTTGCTGCTCCCAAGGTGACTGGCTGCAAAGGGAGAAGGTTCTCCCCATTGAGGAAGAACTTTCAGTCCTTCTTCACCAGGGCAAAGAGGGATGCAGCCAGCTTCCCACTTTTCTCCACGGTAAGGAAGGACTGTCAATCCAAGAGAAATAGTGAATTATTTTGAAGGATCTACCCCAGATACTCCACCCCCCCAATGATCCTTCTGTTATCTTTTCTCTCGGCCGGATGGCAGAAAGTAGGAGCAGTAGCACAGCTCTAACATGCCAGCCAAGTCCCCGGCAAAGCACACAAAGCTTAAGCACATTACCAAATGTGAAAGCTTCTTTTTTTGCTGCCGCATCTCCCCTGCTACCAGGTGCTCTAACTCCCCATCCTCACCATGATCCTAAAGGCTGCTGGTTTCCCTTGTCTCTCTTGCACACCAGTACTTTGACTGAAGGTCCTCCTGCACCCCCTTTTTCCTCACCACACCCCTGCTGCCCCTTTTCCCCTCACTGCCCCTGGATCTTTCCACCGTCTCCGGGGAATCACTGCTCTAGAGACAGAGCTGGCAGTTTTGGAACAAAACCTTTCCTGAGCCTCACATCCCCAATTTAGGGAAACAATAAATGTTATAAACAGCTTAGCTGAAACTGTTCCCTGTGTATTCTTCATCATGTCTGTATAAAGCTTTTTACTTTTCCTCCCAAATGTGGAAAATTGTATTTGTTCTTCATGGTCTCTGCGAATCACACAAACGGGTTATTCTGCGCCTGTGCAGCAAACTTCGGAACCTTCTAAGAACTATTAGAGGTATTTTGGTGGTAGATTCATTTTCCTGTCACACTTTAAAATTACCGTTTGACAGGATCAGCCTGCATTTGGGTAGTATTTTTTATGCCATTCCAGGTTTGCCATGACTGTGACTGGGGTGGTCATACACCCCCCTTTTTTTCAGACTGGCATTAATGCCTTCAATCCTCCCTATTGGTGGCTTTCAGAATGTACTTGTTCCTTCTGTGTTTTCACTTTCCCTGTGCAAGTGTCAGTGAATGTAGTTGGTGTCTTCTTTCCAAGGGCCACTGCATATAACAAAGAATACAAGTCTACGCCCCATACACACACCCCTTCCAAGCAGTTCTTGTCGGTGCCACTCACATCTATGAAACATGTGACAAACTACTGTTTGGTCTCTACCTGGGATGAATTCATCTCATATACTGACTGCTGATTTCAGTGCAATCTTCTTGGGCCTCATTTCAGATGGGAATTGCGTCAGTTCTTTCCCATTTGCCGCCCTGGGCAGGAACGCCCTCTGGGGACATCCCTCCGATTCAAGCCTCCATTTCACAGATTTGTCCACCCCTGTGGACACTTCATGATCTTGGAACGTGCATATTTGTCCTGTCTCTCCAGGCTGACTGATGTCATAACATCTGGTTTTTTCAAGCCTCTGGTCCCAAGGTGTCATTCTGGTGAGGTGGTGATATTTCAGGTCTCCACCTGCAATCCTGCCAAGGCTAACTACACACTCTGCAAATGTCCTGAGTCTTCTCTGTCCATACAGGGAAGCCTGTTCTCCCCCCGTTATTGTGCCCTATCACAGCGCGCTTCATGCTTCATCACGCACCCCATATCTATACAACAAAGAGTTTCACTCCTGGCTAGGAGCTGGGCTGGTGGCTCTTAAGGTCTATCCCAGCTCCCCTGTTCTAAAATTCTTCTCTCATGACCCATTCATGACAAGTCGACATCATTCCCTTCTCCTTTTGTGTCTTGTCTTTTTAGATTGTAAGCCTGAGGGCAGGGAAATGCCTAACTAACCATTTGTAAGCCACTCTGATAGCCTTTTGGCTGAAGAGCGGGGTATAAATACTTAATAATAATAATAATGCTCCTGCTATACTGTTGCTTATCAGTTCTCACCATTCCTGCCAAGTCATGTTATCCTTGATACAACCTCTGCAGGACATCACAGGACATGATAACATTCCCACAGGGATTGCTTTCTACTTACAGTGTGAAATCCCTTTGCTTTATAATGCCGTGACTAGTCTTCTAGTCATCACACCAGCCACTATTATTTTCTCTAGAATTTTCACCAAGAACTGCACGTTTTATGCTATAGCCTGAAACATTACGTTCAAACACAGCGTGTCTTGTGGGTCACAACAATTGGATAATGTGATATTCTCACTCTCCCTGTTGTCAGTGTCTTTGCTATGACTAGATGAGGTACTATTCCTCCTCTGTGATGTCCACCACTATTCCAGAAATTGTTACTGGAGCTTCTCCAGTTCAATGCCATTAGGCTCTCTCTGTATGAATGGACTATCCAGACATCCTACTGTCTAATTGTGGTGCAGGCACTTGTTTTCTGCCACTTTTATTGGTGATGCCCGACCATCTCATTGCTGAGCACAGATGGTCTATTTCACATTCTATGTGAATGCTTAGCCCTAGATTGCTTAGTGTTCTAGGTGTTGTCTGTCGATGCCATAATCTTCAAACAATGGCTTAGAGGCTTTATCAGGTCACTGCCCTTTTTCCACTTAAAAGATTCCCTTTGACACATCTTTAAATTTGAGGGTTTGGTAAACCCCCTTTTTCCTGATTGCCAATGTCACGACCTGGGCAGCTTCACATTGTTGCAAGTTTGTTGCCCTTCGCATTGGTTTCCATTCATCTCCTGGATCAGTCAGAGTCTGTATACCTTTCCTTCTTGTTATAGTATTTGTCTACTATTCCTTGCCCACTTCTTTCGCTACCTACTGGATAGCTTTGGCATAATTTCCATTGCTAACAAACCTGTGCTGTCTAGGTCAGAGATTATCCCTTGACCTTGGCCATACATCTGCCTTGTTATCACAGACCATCAAGGTCTATCAACAGACTGTGCAACATATGGGTTAGCTGGCAAGCCTGTTTTTTTCTGCCACTGTGCATGTTCTCACCTGCATTGATGACTGTTTCCACTATGTCTCAGTATTGGAATTTCAGCTTGGCTCATGTAGTCATATTAGCAGGACGGTTTGCCCCTATATTTACATGCTTGGGGCTCACGCTCGCAAAGGGTGATTGTGTTTGTGGCAATGTGCCATCTTATGTGGCATGGCACTCCCTCCTCCATTGACTGAAGCTTGTCAGTCTAATTAACCCATTGGTGTGATTTGCAGAGACCATGAAGAAGAAGGATAGGTTGCTCACCTGTAACTGTATTTCTTCGAGTGGTCATCTGCGAATTCACACAAATCCTGCCCATCCTCCCCTCAGAATGGTGCCCTGTCTCTCCTTCAATCCTGAGCTGCTGCCATGGAACTGAGGGTTTAGGTGGGAAACTGGCCAATAAGGCAGTTGGAGAGCGGTTGGGGCTACAACCAAAATACCTCTAATAGCTCTAAGAAGGTTCCGAAGTTTGCTGCACAGGCGCAGAATAACCCATTTGTGTGAATTCTCAGATGACCACTTGAAGAAATACAGTTACAGGTGAGCAACCTGTCCATTTCAGTATGGCATCTCTGCAGGTAACAGTATGGTATATATGGTATATCTTAATAATTCAAAGTTTTAAAGCCAGGGTAGGCAGCTGTGGCCCTCCAGATGTTATTGGATTACATCTCCCAGCATTGCTCACCATCGGCTGTACTGGCTATGGGAGTTGCAATCTACTTCTGCAAGACCAAAATTGCCCATCCTAGTTCAAGGTATCTTTTTGAAGTTTCATTCATGTCATTTAAGGTTTCTTCCTGGTATTTTCTTCATACTGCTGCCAGTAAAGTTGTTTGATAATATTTTCTAATATTTGGAAAAGCCAGACCATGCTTTAATGCACTTTGTTGTGGCATTGTTATAGGTATTCTTATAATTTCCATACTCCATATAAAATACTGCATTAAGTGAAGAGGATCAATCAATTCAGTATCTGTTATCTCTCCACTGCCCAGAAGTAGGAGGGAGTCATGTAACTTTATATTCAGAATGGACACATCTAGCCCCCTCCTGTCACTTTTTTTCTAGCCAAGCACAGTTAAAGATGCGGGATGCAGTGGCTCAAGCGGTTAAGACGCTGCCTCTGTTGATTGCAAGATCAACAGGTTGGCAGTTCGAGGTCCGGGTGCTGCATGATGGAGTGAGCTCCCATCACTAGTCCCAGCTTCTGCCAACCTAGCAGTTTGAAAGCATGCAAATGCAGGTAGATAAATAGGTACCATTTCTCAGTAGGAAGGTAAACAGCGTTCTGTGCAGTCATGCTGCCACATGATCTCTGCTGGCCACATGATCTCAGTAGTCTCTGGCAATGCTGGCTCTTCGGCTTAGTAATGGAGATGAGCACCGCCCCCCTACAGTCAGACACGACTTGACAACTTTGTCAGTGGGGAATACTTTTACCTTACAGTTAAAGCAGGGGTAGGCAACCTTTTTGAGTCAGGGGCCAGGTTGCTGTCCCTCAGACAATTGGGGGGCCGAAGCACCAAAAATAAATAAATAAATAAATATAAAAATAATTTTTTTTAAAAAATAAAAAAATATATGCATGCACACTCTCTCAGCCCCAGAAAAGCCATGGCAAAAACGCTGTGGAGATTTTGCCAAGAAAACCCCAAGAACAAGTAATAACAACAATAATCAATGTCATCATGGTGGGCAGGGGCGGCGGCAGGGGGCCGCATCCGACCCCCGGGCCTTAGGTTGCCTACCCATGAGTTAAAGAGCCTAAAGATCAACTCAGTGTAATTTAGAAGACATCATTGTTGGGAATGGAGTTGGATCTTTTTAAAAGTGTGAATGAGAAGATAACCAAGGGCCTTTGCAGACTGCCAGAAATAGTGTAAATTGAGTCCACTTTAACTGCCCTGACTCAGTGCTAGGGAATCATGGGAACTGTAGTTTATTGTGACACCAGAGCTCTCTGACAGAGAAGTCTCAATGTCCCAGAAAAAAATACAGTTCCCATGATTCCCTAGCACTGAGCCAGGACAGTTAAAGTGACCTCAATCTGCATTATTTCTGGCAGTCTGCAAAGGCCCTTAGTTACTTTATTGTCTGTGGGTGCGTGTGCCTTCAAGTTTCCTGTTGACATATTGCGATCCCATGGATTTTATGGGTTTTTCTTAGGCAAGGAATACTCAAGGTGCTTTTCCCAGTTCTTTCCTCTGAAATACAGCCTAAAGCACCTGTTTTTCATTGGTGGTCTCTCATCTAAGTACTAACCAGGGCTGATCCTACTTAGCTTCCAAGATCAGTGCAGACCAATGTATATTATTTGCATTATTTCTTTGCAGTCTGTTAGCCATGATAAGTTTATTTGTTAACAGTTTGCTTACTTCTCAAATGAGTTTGCTATTTTGCGTTTGAATTATTTCATAAAATGAGTTCTTAAATTAGCTCTGCTCTGCATAAAGTAAAGGAAGAAACTGGCAAGAAGGGTTAGGAGTGTCTCTTCAGAACTTAAAGTCACATAACTCAGGCCTCATTTGGAGCAATGGACGGATAAACTATAGTGAGTGGATTTATACTCTGCATCAATGAGAGTTAAGTTTTGCTATATTTGTTGCTATTGCTAAAAAGAAACATGGAAGCTTTTATAGTACACAAGTACTATCAGCATTTACAATGAGTGCATCCATTGCATTATGGTAGTGTATACTGTCATTTTTTACTGTAAGTGGAAACAGCCAAACTAACTATGGGCCTTTTACCTATGATATTGTGGCATCTTCAGCTGGCAACATGGCTCATTTTGCCCCTGACAAGCCAACAAAATTAACCAAGAACAAGCAGTGAGTTGAAGGGGAATTTACCAATTGGCAGGCAGAGTAAGGCAAGCAAGCAAAGAATCTGACTAGAGAACAAACATAGTCTTCCTCATATCTGTACAGTGAATCATATCCAGGACTATTCAGAACTGCATTTCAAGCCTACTCCTTTTAGTTTAAAGCTGGATTTCTATTGAGCACTAAGCTATCTTATCTCACTAATCGTGGGATGGAGTGTCCTCAAAGCATTTAACTTGTTCCTGTTCTTTCCAGGATTCCCAAGAGCTAACGTGACTAGTTCAGGATAGCTGCCAGCACATTTTTCTGTATAAGCCAGAATTTCACTGTAATCCAGAACTCCCAAGGATTTTGGCTTATTGTGACTTACGAATTAGACTGGATGCTTAAAAACAAAAAGAAGCAAAACCAGATTCTTTGGTGTGCAACTCCTTTTCAGCAACCACTGATGAAAAAGACTATAGTTTATTCATCAGTGGTTATTGAAAAGGAGTTGCACACCAAAGAATCTGGTTTTCTTTTGTTTTTATTTTTAAGCATTCAGTATATTTGTTACTTTATTGTCCAGATCAATTCCTAATGGTTCATATGATTTGACTGAAATGATAGTGCATTATAAAGTCTAATTCATTTATTTATTCTGTAATTATCACTGAAAGTTTTTAAGATCTTCAGTGAGAATAATCTGTACTTTCTGGTCCCATATATCTTTTCCCTTTGTTGATTTTTTTTTGTTTTGTTCAAATTATGCAAACAAATAGCTAAGGTGAAAAGGCAAAATCTTGCCATAGCTATCTGCAATATGAAGGATTTAGATCAGAAATGTCAAAATGTACGTATTGCATTGGATATATTCAGACTGGTGCTGAAGCCAAGTATTTCTACAGCTTCCTAAAATAATGGGCTTTCTATCCTATTATGTACCTTTTTGGTTTAGACAAAAAGTAAAGTAAGTCTCTCAGTATTTTTAGATACTTCATTGTGTTTTACTATTTTACCTGTGTTGTCTGATTTCCAGTTGGCCCTTGTGTGTGTTTAATCTAGCTAGTTTATTTAATTTAGGCTGCATTTACAGTGGAGAATTAATGCAGTTTTGACACCGCTTTAACTGCCATGGCTCAGTGCTATGGAATTCTTGAGTTTGTAGTTTTGTGAGATATTTCACTTTCTCTGTCAGAGAGCTCTGGTGCCACAACAGACTACAAATCTCAGGATTCCACAGCACTGAGCCATGATGGTTAAAGTGGTGTCAAACTCCATTAATTCTGCCATGTGGCAGCAGCCATACTCAGCTTTGAGAGGTTTCCTGTATAAATGTGTCCTTTTTGTGTATCGTCTTAATCTGCCTCTCAGTGTCCTTAATCATCCTAAGCTCTGCACCCTGTTAATGTATCTGCACTTTGGATAGTTGCAAAATGGTAAATTGTTCATGATTACTTCCAATATACAATGAAAGCTTTGATATTCAGGAGTAAATGTGGGTGGGGAGGGGAGAATTATTCTAATATTAATTTGTAGAAAATGCCACTTATAACTGCTAAGTACAGTGCTGCTTCCACATTTTCATTAGCCTTTAAAACAATACTTTGAATACAGGCCAGAGTTATTCTCATAATGCAGATGGGTTGAAGCTAAAAGTGCCCATTTTTTATCTGGCGTCTAAAGCAGAGCCTGCCTGACTCTGGTCCTAATCCCTGGGCTTCTCTACTTCTAAATGATGTGTCTGTACAATATTTGCATGTTGAACCCCTTCACTGAAATTAATAGGAACTCTGGAGGGTGCAAAATATTGTGTTCAGATGCACACATTGGACTTATCACTGAAAGTTTTTAAGATCTTCAGTGAGAATAAGAGCAGTATGCACAAAACCTCCTGTTTACGTCAAAGGTTTTCAAATTATATAAAAACATTCCAGGGAAAGCTGCTTTGGGTTGCAGCCTTAAATTCTTCAAATTTGGCATGTATTGCCAGACTTATTACATGGTTATTAAAGGTTCCATTTCTAAGTCATTTTGAATGGTTTGATTACAAAATGAGTAGATCCATGGACTTCTGAGAGAATGTTCTCGTAGGGTTTAATTCCACTCACTCACTCATACATGAGGAAGCATTTGTTAATGTTGTTGACATTTCAAAACACTAAGTTTTGGAATGGATATAAAAGACAGTGCATCCTGTATAGCAGTGCCTTTGGACTGATGCTATTAGCTTCTCCCTTTTGCATTAATTCTGAGGAAGAGCTGAGTTTCACCTTACATAATCTAATAATATTCATCTCTGTCAGCTTGGCAGGAAACTTGGCATTCAAATTAAGAACACATTAGTTAGCTACTTATGTAAATAACTTGAAATTTATTGTCAAATATGTTCCCAAATTTTTTGGAATTATATGCTTATTGTTGGCTGTTTGGAACTATTGTATGTTACTCTTATGACATGATGTAAAATACAAATTGGCATACAGAATTGCTCCATCCCCTCATGTCTCTGGGTTTATAGAAAACTGAAGTTTTTACAAAATGTGACCACTGTCATTAATGCTGTATTTTGTTTGTTAGGCTCCACCTTTCCTCCAATGAGCTTAAGGTGGCATACTTTTATCCTTACAAAAGTTCTGTTGTTCTAGAATGTAGCATACATGCAAACATTTTTTTATATTGAAAATGCAAGATAATCCAGAATTAAATATTGTTTTTAAAGGTTACATATTACATACTTGGTTACGTTAAGTAGTATACTGTTACTGTTCCCCATCTCCCTCGTGTTGAGTAGGTTTTAAATATGCTGTTAGGGATAATTTGATAAATTCTGTGACAAGTTGTCCACTCTTGGCTTAAACCATTTCTCACTTGACTGCATTCCTTACTTCCATCACCTGCAGTTCTCTCAACAACCCACCAACCTACCAGTTTCATAGAGACTGCTCTTTTCCTTGCTGTGAAAGGGGATGGAAAGTAGGCCATCCATTCCCAGCTTTTCATCTAAATCTGTCTCCCTGGGTTGGGGTTTGCTGTTTAAGCAAATGTAAAATGTACAAATCCATAAAGAAATGGAAGTAATTCTTGAGGCAGAATGATACTGAAAACTTACCACAGAATAATCCAGAATTAAGTATTGTAAAATGTTATAAAATTTTCTAAAATCATATTTTATAATTATATGCCTTGAAGGTTGAAATTCTTCTCTAAATAATTGTCACTCTTTGGTTTTATTAGCTATGGATGATTAATAGACCAAGACTAACTACCAGGTTTTACTGACTACCTGTAAATAATGTTGAATTTTTTTTTATTTTGAAGGAATAATGGTAGCAAAGTTCTCAGTTCCTGGGATGCCATGGTAAATGCCTATTCATGCACTGTTTTATAAACTAATTTGTGCATATATTCCATCCATAGGAAGAAGGCAAGGCTGCAATAACATATTATCCTCCTATGGGAAAAATTGATTTGATGTATTTCCCATACTATGGAAAACGCTTGCATGTAAGTATATACTAATTATGTATATGGAGAATTATTGTTTTTACCTAGATAATCACTTTCAAAAAATAACAGACTAGGTAACTGGTTACTGTTATTGATCTGAAAGTTGCTGTGCCTTTGTTTATCAGTCAGTGCAACTTCGTTAAGAATCTTTATCTCACAGAATTTCTCTATACTTTCAGATGAATTAAGGGTGGATCAGTAGAAGGTTTCAGCTAGCATTCATTCTTGACAGTGACCCATAAAGGAGCTACTTGTTGAGTTCTAAAGAAGGATATGATGGCACTCTCTATCCCTTGTTAGGTCTTAGCATCAGTTGTTCAAAATGATATACCAAACTCTGGCTGTAGGGACTTCTGATACTACATGTTGAATGGCATCTGCCAGAACTAAGGGAACATGGGATAGCACAGTTTTCCATGATATAATGGGATTGTAACCTGGGCTCCAATCTTTAAATTAATGGAATATTCAGTTCAAGCTAAATTAATCCTCCTAAACTAGTGAAATAGCTGTGAACCATTTCACATTCAGTGTATGTCTAAACTTGTATTCCAGTTATTCTATGGTGGTTCATCCTCCCTTTTCACTGTGACACTATTGGGGATCTGATTTGTTGCTGATGTTGTTGCTGTTGTTGTGTGCCTTCAAGTTGTTTCCAATTTATGGTGACCCTAAGACGTTTCTAACATGGGATTTTCTAGTCAAGGTTGGTTCAGAGAACATTTGCCTTTGCTTTCCTCAGAGGCTGAGAGCATGTGATATGCCCAAGGTCACCCAGTGGGTTTCTGTGGCTGAGCAGGAGTTTGAACCTTGGTCTCCAGGGTTATAATCCAATGCTCAAGCCATTACACTATGCTGACTCTCTTGGGGGTGGGGTGGGAATCTGATTTACTCACATTAAAATCATAATGAATCTGTCAGCACCTAAACTGGTTGGGATCCATTCTGACTCCAGCAATTTTTCATAATGGACTGGTAAAAATTGCAATTTGAGAACACTAGAATAGTTCTTTTTTACTGTATTTTTTGTCTACATTCTTGTGCATGCCAAACACAGAGATCTACTGGACCTTTCGCATAAATGTTACTTTAGAGAGGGTTTGATTTTTCCCCCAAGATGGTCTTGTCTTGACACAGGAATGATAGTGCAAATGTGTAACATTGATTCCTTATTTGTAAAGTGTTGAATCCAGCCTTAGTCATACTTAGAGCGCATTCATGGTCGTTTGTGTGCCCTTATCATAATTTAGACTGAATCCAATCCAGTAGCCACATTCAGACAAAATTATAAGCCTAGGAGTTGCAGGAAGCGCTGCAGTAGTGCTTGCTCTCAGAAAATTTGCTTTGTGGGTTGTTTCTATTTCAGCCTAGAAGCAGATAGCAAACTCTCCTCTCCCTGAACAAGTCCAATAATGCATAGTTTTTCCTATGTTTTCTTGGCGGGGCAGGTGCCCTGGTTCATTGCCATGTTTGAATGCCATAAGCAGACCTTATAATTTAAACTTAACAAAACCAATGTTTACATTCATTCAAAAGAACCCTACTGGGATGCATTGGATTACTTCAGTTATTTAGTATGGTCTGAATCCTCTTTGGATATGGTGCCAACATAAAAATAATTGTGAACGCCATTGCACTTTCTCAGACATGAGTGTGGTCCCTAGTGCATCCACACACACACACACACACACACACGCACATGCACACACAAAGCTTTCTTGCATACTATTGACTTGGTCAGTGGGAGCTAATCAATGGTTGTGCAGTGGATGAGCTCAAAGTCATAATGCTTGTTGTGTTACTATGGGTTCCTGCATAACCATAGTGGCATATACTGTTTCTGGAAACATGGCCTAGGAGTCCAGTATTTCACACAGACATTTTTGTTTTTTTCTTTTGCGTTCTCCTGCTCTCTTCCTCCCCAGGACTTCCTGATAGTCCAGTGATGATCACCTAATCTGTGGCTTGGAGTACTCTCATTTTTTTCCAGCCCAATATCATAAGTTTGCTTGCCATGTAAATAAAACAAAATAATTACTCTGTAGTGCTTTTTCAAAATGGTAACATTCTCTGATCCAATATAAACCAGTGGGGTTTTTTTAGACTGTGTTTTTTAAAAGTGGCACCAGCAGATCTATATTTATATTAGACTGGAATCATTTTGAATGAAGTGATATCTTTATTTTTAGTTAGGATGATAGCATATTGATACTGCAGTATAAATAATGAACCAGCATTAAGTAGAAAAGGCAGATGTTATCTCTGGCCTGGGGGTGGAGTTGGGGTGGGGCAGCTGCACGCCGGCTGCCCCAACCCCACCCCGACTCAGTGCTGATGCTGCACGGCTGTACACAGTGCACGGTGTCAGGGTGCCCTCCCAGCGCAGCGTTTAAACACTGCGCCGAAAGGGCACTGAAGAGCCTTGGTGCCAGCTCTTAGGGTGGCCTTTTGCCACCCCTAAAAGGAGCGGCATTTTGCCGCTCTTTTTGGGGTGGCAAAAGGGAGGATTGGGGCCACAGTGTGGGCTCTGTGCCACCCCAAACGGTTGGTCTGCATCGGCCCATAGTCCATTTTTTCAGGCAAATATAGTGACTGAATGCTTCAGTTTTACTTTATGATAATTTCAATGAGTTTAGTAGGGCTTACTTTTAAATAAAGAAGTGTAGATTTGTTCTAAGTTCCATCAGTCCATTAATGATGCTGCCCTCTCCAGAGGTTTCCTAGATGGAGAAAGTGTTGAGCTTAAGATGAGATGTTCAGGTCACATTAACTGAGTGTGGGCAGTTACAGAATGTTTTCAGTAATGTCAATAAACTTGCCTTTTTCTATTTAAAAAAAACAACAACCTGAAGTTGCTTCTTTCTTTTTCTCTCTAACCAGCCTGACTACTTACAGCCACTTGTGGCTGTTCAACTAGCATTTAATACAACCAGTACCAAAGAAGATGTAACAATTGAGTGCAAGATCATGGGGGCAGAAAATTTAAAAAATGAAGATGACCGTGACAAGTTTCTGGGACGCGTTTCCTTCAAATTTCAGATATCTGAATAGACACCACCAAAACCTACGCAAAGTAAATCTTTGTTTTTTTGTTTTTGTTTTTTTTTTGGGGGGGGAGGGGTGGTTTTTTGTTTTGTTTTTTAAAAAAATATCAGCAGGACCTGCCATTCTGGAAGATGAGACCACTTTTATGAAGCTTGGGGTGGAACATGGCATCCAGGGTAGCATAATTATGTGCTTCCAAATCATGTTTTAAATCCCATACAAAATAACTGCCCATCATGCTTTTGCCTGCCCTATTGGACCAGTGTACAGACATAGTCATTTTAGGGACCTGTAAATAGTTTCCATACATGTAATCATGGTGGTCTTTGTACTGTTCCAAAATGTGGGCTTTATCCCCAAGTGAGTGTCTCAGATGTGCTGTGCTGTGCTATGTAAATATTGTATTGGTTTAACACTGGTTTAACTATCATCAGTACGAACACAGTCTTAGAGAGAAGTAAGAAATTTTCAAACTACCTAGCCCAACATAGTGAGTTGTGTTTATGCCTTAACTCCTGTATTGGGTGACAGGGTGAGTTTGAGTGGATTTTAAGTGTTAGTATTGATTTTTGACATTATTTATGTACTGAATTAGTCTGTTGTGCTTGTCATTGCAAGTAATTGTGTGTGTATGTGTAATGTTTGGTTTAGATTTGATATTTTAGTTGAAAAATTGACTGTCATATTGTTACTTGCTTGCTGTTATGTGAAGCACAGATAAAACCAATACAATGTCACTTTTAAAACATTTTAGTTGAGAACTACCAGTATGAAACAATTTCTTTACAATATCTCTGGTTTAGAAACTTGGTAACAATTGTACTACAAAGCTGCTTGAAAAAAAGACCTCACTGTGGGTATAGACTTACACTTTCCAATAAAATACATCCCTGAATAGAGAAACGTCTGTTAAAATCTTAAAGCTCAGTAAGGACTGTCTTGATTAAACATTCCTTTGTTTAATTTACATAGTGTCAGATTAGTTTTCTTCTGTGCAAGTACCATATGAAACTGCTGTCTACTATTCACAAACACATAGTTTAAATGACCTTTGTATGTCAAGATGTGATTCACAAACCTCTTTTTAAAATCTCAGGTATTTTTCAGACTGCTAAAGGAGAAGGTGGAGAAAAGAGAAACTATACATTGTCCTTTAAAACACAGTGCTAAAACTCATTATGCTCCTTTTTTTAATGTTCTAACCAATTAAATGCCCATAAGAACAAAGGTGCAAATCAGGAAAACAGTAAAAAGTCCATCTAAGAAGAAAAATACTCAGCTCCTCCAAAAAATATTCATCATACTAGACAAAGCGGTTTAGGAAGGGAAATCAGTCAAACTAGTAACTGACATTTAGCCCTTGAAGCTTTCCCACACAAATAGAAAAGGCACAAGGCTCCACAGATTATATACATTATGAGGCTCACAATAGAGGTGTTTCTTGGGACAGATGTACTTATATTGGGTAGTTCAGAACCTGTACCTGGAGGATAGTTTACAAGAGTTGCAGTTCTTGTGTGATCTCAGAAACTGTCTTTTCTTGGGTGAATAGCAATCTTATGCTCTACTGGAAACTGTGTTGTGAACTTAATTCTGCATGCCTTAGAGTTCTGCCTACACTAATTCCAGCAGTTTTGAGGGGATATTGTCTGATCTCGGTAAACAACACCCTTGTTGCTTTTGCTTTCTTAGGCCACTAGCTTAAATTTAGACGCGAGGGCAGAGACTCTTCATTGCACTGGCAGAAGATATGCAGCTTCCCAGTACTATATCACAACCCTTGATGGCTTAGTGGTTAGCAAAAGGTGTTCATTTCTCGAAGCCATGGAACTGCAGCTGGATACTGCCCAGCTCTCCTCCCCTTGCTGTGGTGATGTGCATGAGCATGTTGAATCTGCCTTGCACAGAGGAGGGGGGAGTCTTGTGTGAGGAAGTACTGAATACCTTCTTGACAATTAAATGGCACATACGCTTATGTAACTGCATTCCACCAACAGGGTGCTGTCCAAGCCCAACATGTGCACAAAGCTCTTTCCTTCCCCCTCCTTCAGTAATATGGCACAGATTTTCTTATATCCCACACTCTTATATATTGTCTCTTATACTGAAGGATTGAGGGCCCTTTCCACTTGTCAGCTAATTCTGGATTCTGTCTGGGGTCACCTTTATCAACTGCTCATCCAACTAATGATAGTGATTAAACCAGACAGGCCACATTAACTTCAACACTCGACTTAAACATTTCAAGTCTTGGAGTTCCAGGCTATTTATATGAGAATGAACAAACTCTTTTGCTACTGTTTTAGGCTATTTATTATAAATATAGATAGATGTACATATACATTCCTCTCAGGGAGGATACAGACACAGCAGTGTCTAGACACTTCAGTCCTGCTGCATTCCATAACATTATATGTAAGGCATGTTATATTAAGTCATCAAGATGTTCATCAGGACATTTCATCATTACACATAGCCCCTTCATTGCTGTTAACTGCCCTCAGGTTGATCTCAACTCATAGCAACCCTATGGATGAGACATCTCCAAGATCCTCTGTCCTCCACTGCTCTGCTTAAATCCTGCAACCCCTTCATACCCAAAGTGACCTCCTTCATAGAGTCCATCCATCTGGCATGTGGCCTTCCTCTCTTCCTACTTCCCTCCACCTTCCCCAGCATTCTTGTTTTTTCCAAAGAGTCCCCTCTTCTCATGATATGTCTGAAGTATGACAGCCTCGGTTTGATCATCTTGGCTTCCAGGAAGGTTTCCAGTTGGATCCGCTCTAGGACCCACTTGTTTGTCCTTTTGGCTAACCATGGGATCCTCAACACTCTTCTCCAGCACCACATCTCAAATGAATTGATTATCTTCCTATCATCTTTCTTGACTGTCCAGCTCTCACATCCATACATGGTAATAGGGAAGACAATGGCTTGTATGATTCTAACTTTTATGCAGAGTTGTATATCTTTGCATTTTAGAATCTTTTCTAGTTCTTTCATAGCCACCCTCCCCATTCTTAGTCGTCTTCTGATTTCCTGACTACAGTCCCCAATTCTATCAATGTTTGATCCCAGGTATGAGAATTCTTTGACTATTTCTATTTCTTCATTGCCTAGTTTGAACTTGTGAAAGTCCTTGGTGGTCATTATTTTTGTTTTCTTTATGTTCAGCATTAAGCCTGCCTTTGTACGTTCTTCTTTGATCTTCCTTAGTAGGTGTTCCAGGCCTGTGAGGTTTTCTGCTAGTATTATGTTGTCATCTGCATATCTTAGATTGTTGATATTCCTTCCTCCTATTTTCACTTCTCTTCCTTTTGTGTCCAACCCTGTTTTACTTATAATATGTTCTGCATACAAGTTGAACAGATAGGGTGAAAGGATGCAGCCTTGTCTGACCCCTTTGCAAATTGGGAACCATTCTGTTTCTCTGTGTTCTGTTCTGACAGTAGCCTCTTGTCCTGAGTACAAATTCCTCATTAGGACTATCAGATGTGTTGGCACTCCCATGTCTTTAAGGGCATTCCATAGCCTTTCATGATCTATGCAGTCAGAGACTTTGCTATAGTCTATAAAGCACATGCTGATTTTCTTTTGGAATTCCCTGGTGCACTCCATTAGCCATCATATGTTTGCAGTGTGATCCCTAGTGCCTCTTTCTTTCCTGAACCCTGTTTGGGCCTCTGGGATCTCTCTTTCCATGTATGGTTGGAGTCTATGTTGCCAAGTTTTGAGCATGATTTTGCTTGCATGGGAGATTAGTGCTATGGTCCTATAGTTGCTGCAGTCTCTTGTGTCTCCCTTTCTGTGGATGGGGATGTATAGTGATCGCTTCCAATATGTTGGCCATCGTTTTGTTTTCCATATCTGTTGACATATGTTGGTTAGCACTAGAGTTGACTCTGTCAGTGTGGATTGCAGCAGTTCAATTGGAATATCATCTGTTCCTGGTGATTTGTTTTCAGCTATTTCTCTTATTGCAGTTTCCACCTCACTTTTTAGGATTTGGGGTTCATATTGCTTCATATTGCTCTTCATTCCATGTGTCCTTCATTTTGTCGTCTCTTTTGTATAATTCTTCTGTGTATTGCATCCAATGTCTTTTTATTCCTTCCTGGTCTTGAATTATGTTATTTTTATTGTCATAGATCATCCCAGTCCTTGGTTTGAATTTTCCTTTGAGAAAGAAAAAAAGACAACTAATAGTATGGCTCTGAAACACAACACCCCCCAGTCCGGACATCTAGGAAAAGAAAATAAGAGGAAAAATATTATTCCACTGTTACAGATGCAACTAAGTAATCCTACTAAAATTACTAAAAGCCATAGCCACAGATTATTACATTGTTAGATTTCCTGTTGGTCAAATTTTACAATCTCAAAAAGTTTTCAGTTGGCTCATCCTTTAGAACCCACGTTTCTTTGATTATTTGGGGCACCTTAACAATTCATTCTTCCATTTTTGGTGATTCAGTCTGTTTCCAGTTTGAGCAAACAATATTTTTGTTGCTATTGTCATATATTGAAGAAGTGGTCCATATTTACTATTCAGGTCTTTATTCATAATGCCCAATGAAAACATTTCTGATAACATTACAAAATCTACCTCTAAATTTTTTTTGGATTAACATATAATCTTAGACCAGTTACTTTCGGCTTCTTACAAATCCACTGCATATGAAAAAGGAGCCCTCTTTATCTTGACATCCCCAACATTGATTTGAAACATTCTGAGTCATTTTTGACAGCTTATTTGGGGTGAGATACCATCTATATATTGTCTTTACACAACTCTAAATAAATCTCATTTTCCCTAATTTGCATTTCTCTCGTCTTGGTTAAATCTGTCCTTAAGTTACATATAAGCAAACCAATTAAGATATTTGCCTTCCTTAAGAATTCTCACATTTGATTTAAGCTTCCATCTATTTTGTTCAAAATACAAAAGATGATCATAGCAGAACCATCTCCAATTTTTAACCCATTCTTCCCTTTAAAAAGGCTTCCTGTGGTGAGATAGCTAATATTATCTTAAGGAAAAGTTTCTATGCTTATACAAAACACATAGAAGAACCCTTCTAATACAGTGGTTTTTAAATTCAATGTGTGCCTTTATCTTTATTGTTAAAGATAACCATGCCAACAAATCTTAAATTACGGCCTTCAAATTCCAAAAGTTTCACATCTCTAAATAAATAAATAAATAATCTAAGCATTATCAATTCCTTCAACCATACAAAACAACAGGCCTCATAATACACTTTACCATTAGGGATTCCCAAGTAGCCCCTTTCTTTAGCACTGTGCAGTGTTTTTAATTTTATTACGGGTTTCTTTGTCTGCCAGACAAATCTAGAAATCCCTTTCTGCCATTGCACAAAATGTATTCCATTTCTTGTAATAGGGATCATTTGAAAGAGGGATAAAAGTCTTGGCAAAACATTTGCCTTTATTACTGCAATTTTACCCAAGAGAGGATAAATTGAATTTCCCCGTTCTTTTAAGACTTTTTTCATAGTTGTTTTTGAAATAATAAACTATTGTTCTTCATGATTGTAACTCCCAAATATTTAATCCCCCTTTTTTTCTATTTCAAAATTTGAAAAAGCCTGATTTTTGTGGCTCTGACTTAGTTCTTTTATTCTCTCCTGCCACCCATGCAACACATTGATTATCAATTCAGAAGACTAGAACTTATCTTTATGTTTAGTATACGGTCAGCCCTCCATATCCGTGGATTCAAGAATCTGTGGCTTGAAAATATTCAAAGATATATAAATTCCAAAAAGCAAACCTTGATTTTGTCATTTTATATAAAGGACACCATTTTACTATGCCACATTTAATGAAACTTGAGTATCCACAGATTTTGGTATCCATGGAGGGGGGGGGTCCTTGAACCAAACCCCAGTGGATACCAGGGGTTTGGTGTACTAGAGATTTTTGTCTAGTGTGCACCATTTTTTTAGAATCCTCTACATTACCTGTTCATCAGGTGTCATTTAATACACCAACTGCAGGGTTATCTCAAATAAGACTTTGTAGTTTATGTTTACATATTTTAAGGGAACATCTGGCAGTCATTCCAGATTTGAATCCTAAACAAGATCATGGTCATTGATCTTACACTCTATATTCTACAGTCTGTAGGTTTTACCAAGCTATGTACCCTTTTTAATGCTGAGGAGTAGCCACCTGACATTTGTCTGTCTTGTAACGGGGGGCAGACTTCATGGGACAGTAGCAGGGTATCCTGTGACAGAGGCAATGGTATCAACAGGGTGAGATGCTCTTGCAGGGATGGAGAGCAGCAGAACGAGAGTTTAGAGCAGGGGTAGGCAACCTTTCCCCTTTAAGGGCCGAGGGACTTCAGCTCCCAGAATCCCAGGAGCTATTGGTCAACATGGCTGAGGCTTCTGGGAGCTGAAGTCCCTTGGCCCTTAAAGGGGAAAGGTTGCCTACCCCTGGTTTAGAGAGTCAGGGTCAAACAAATACTGGAGGATGGAAGTTAAATGTTTGGATGAAATAGGTAGGACCTATTGGCATAGGATCCAGCAGTGATTTATCAAGTGGGAGTGAATAAGGATGAAAGCCAGTGTAGTGTAGTGGTTTGAGGACTAGGACACTGGAAAAGCAGGGTTCAAATTCCCACTTGGTCATACTCTCAGCCTTACAGAAAAGCCAAGACAAATCCTCTCTGAACCCCATGCTAGGCTTGCTCTAGGATCACCATAAGTCAGAAGTAGATTGAAGGCACACAATAAGAACAATGAATAAAGAAGTGAGGAGAGAATGTTGTTGCTGTGTACCTTCAAGTCGTTTCCAATTAAGGCGAACCTATCACGAATTTCAGGAGACAGTGCACCCCTCCCCGTGGGGTGCTAATAGGAAGAAGCCCGACAAGACCAATGTGATTTCTAATGTATCCTTTGGGTGGGACAGAAGGGCAATGAGGACAGTGTAAGAAAAAAGGATTGCCTGGAACAATACAAGAGAACAGAGAATAATTGTGCCTGTGGGTAGCAAGTGGAATTGAGGAATTAAGAATGTAGGCCTAAGCAAGGAACCTTGCAGGTGACAGTGAATGGTGGCCAGCTGACTGAATGGAGGGTATTGGGGTTCTTGTTCAGTGGGGCTGGAGTTTGAAGGAAGGTCAAAGCCAGGGTGGGAAACTGTTGGAGCCTAAAGACTGCAGTATCACACACAAAAATCAAATTTTCCCTTGAGTCCTCACTAGGGGGACCTTGTTTTACCATAGAAGTGACCTGGAAACCATTTCCTGTTCTTTGCCTTTTAAAAGTCATCTTTTTGGCCTAAAATGGCCCAGGAGGGCAAAATGTGGCTAACTACCCCCAAACCCCGCAGGCATTTGAGGACAAAATAAATTGATCCTTGTGGAGCACTTGGAGCCATACGCAGTCCATGAGACACATTTGCCCACCTGTGGTCTAAGGAGTGGAGATAGCTACCTAACATAATACTACATCCAGAATGGAAGGACTCAGTGTGACCCATAATTTTACATCCAGTACTTTTAGTAATCCCTATCACACTTATTTTTGAGGGACTATTCTAAGTACTAAATCAAGATCAATATCAATGATATTTTAT
This sequence comes from Phrynosoma blainvillii, assembly GCA_026167975.1. Classification (NCBI taxonomy): domain Eukaryota; kingdom Metazoa; phylum Chordata; class Lepidosauria; order Squamata; family Phrynosomatidae; genus Phrynosoma; species Phrynosoma blainvillii. Next base: position 46,166,737 of record JANUYF010000003.1, on the reverse strand, counting down.
TGCTTTATGTGAAGATGGTTTTGTCAATTTCTTTAAGACAGAGCGGTTCAGCTACCTCAGGCAACTGAATCTGGATGTCATGAAAAATATACTTATTTGGCTAATAGTTATTTATCACCACCCCTACAGTGCTGGGAATGGGCAAAATACCTTACCTACCTTTTTTCACTTTGAACTGGAGAGAGAGGTGCCATTTGCTGCTGTGCCTCAGGCAACAAATTGGGCCAGGCCTGGTGCGTGGAATTAAATGCTTTGGATATTCAGTCATTTCAGAATGCTTGCAGATCTATTTGTTTCAGGAACTCCAGCCAGTCAAAGCATGTATCACTGTAGGTTAGCAGCCTTGTAGCTTTTAATTCTCTGCTGAAACAGAACATTCTGCACAAACTGGAAGCTGGACTTGTGATCTCAAGGTAGGAATCTCTAGTTTAACAACTGGTGTGATTTATATTTTGAAGACTGCACTTGCTGATTTTTGGAAATGAGTAACTGCATAAAGTTTATGGGTTATATCTGGATGTGTCCCTCTGCTCATAGCCCAGTGGATGCATCTGTGCTAGTTCTCCTTTCCCTTTCCAGTTCTGGACATAGCCTCCCTCAAAATCTGCTCCCAAAGGCTGTGCGACCCTTTGGAGCAGTTTAACAGGTTGTTGTGGAAGGGTTCAGGAAGAAGGGGATGAATTTGCAAGAAAAACACTTCCTCTTTGATTCCCAGAAGCCTCCACTAACTAGTTTCCATTTGTGCACAAAGGACTTGTGAGGATCAATCACAGATTTCTGGGCTGAGCACAGTCTTAGAGGCAACCTGCTCCATAATTTGTCTCCTATTTAGCACTGGGCTTAGAGTGATGGATCTTGGGCTTTTAGTAAAACAAACTAGAACCTACAGGTGGGTTGTCTGCCCACACGCTCCTTAAATAAGGACACAGCTACATAATGAAATCAAAAGACATTGAGATTCACTTTTCCCATCCTTTAGTTTGCAGCCCTTTATTAGACTCTCTCTTTGAATCCTCAGAGTGATTCAATCTGCAAGACTTTCCTGTCTGTATCCATCCTTCTCCTGTAGGAACTGATAGCACATTAAGTTTTGTATGCCTATGAAATAAGTATACAAAAGAAGAAGTGTGCACAATGGCCTTAAATTGCTACTTTTTGCCTGTCCTTTCCTGACTTCAGCCTGGATCAACTGTGGCTCTGATGTGACTTTGCCTTATCAGGGCATCTTGGTGAGGAAGATGGAAGGTGGAAGATGTTTGCTGCTGTGGCAAGCCTTTTAAGCAGGTAGTCATTCCTAAGGGATGAGTTGTAATTATTCCCATTAATTAAAGAGTTTAATAAAACTTGTAAAAAAATCATGTTTCACATGTGCATCTTTATTTTATTTATTTTAAACAATATGTCAAATGAAATGCCTTAGTACAATGGTATTTGTAGAAAACTGAGTAGCAGGATAACCAAATCCAGGTTAAAAGTTATGTAATGTGTGCCATTGCTTGAAACTGCCGTGGGCCTCTTTTATGCATGTGACAGATGTATTTTGACAAATACAAATGCAATCACAGCTAAAGCAGAACAAAATTCACTCTGAGGCTATAAGCCCTATTTGGTATCATTAAAGGCCCTTGCCTTGATTTACCCTAGCAAGACACAATTATGACAGTCTTTGCATCTATCCTTGTCTGAGGGGCTGTGCAACCTTGTTGACTGAACTGGTTTGCACAGTATCAATGGCTTGCACAACCCAGAACTATACCAAAATAGCCCCTTTTCTCCACACTATCTCACAGAGTCATGGATCTGCTCCTCTTACATCTTTGTATGCTTGATCAAGAATGTTATTTGAATATCCCTTGCATTCCCTTTTCATTCCAGTATGAATTCTTCATAATTCAGGAAGGATTCTAGGTTGCATGTGTTCTGATAAAAGCAAGGAGCAGCTGGTGCCACGAAGTCCTCTTCATCATTTACGCATGTAATAGTTTGAGTGGTGGCCTAGGACTCTGGAAGAGCAGGGTCTGAATCCCTGCCCAGCTCTAGAAAACCTTAGGAGGGTTATCTTGGAAAGGCAGTGGCATGCCTCGAAAGAAATCTTGCCAAAATAAAATTAGGATAAGGTTGTTATAAGTCAGAGTTGACTTAAAGCCAAATAACAACAGCAAAGGCATAACTGCTTCTTGATTCGCAGGTGCTGATGCTATGATCTATATCCTAAGTGACAAGTGCAACTATTATACACCATTCTACATAAAGCTACCTTTAAGGGTTGTTTGGACACCACAGCCATTCTAAAGCAAGAGCCTGTTTCTGTGTAGTGGTTTGAGTGTTGGACTAGGATTCTGGGAGACCCAGGTTTGAATCCCCCTCCCTCAGCCACAGTAACTCGCCTTGAGCAAGTCATACTTTCAGCCTTAAATGAAGGCTCCTCTGAATTAATCTTACCAAGAAATCCTAATGAAAGGGTTGCCGTATGTTGGAGTTAAGCTGAATGCACACGTTCAAATGTTTGAAAGGATGTTATAGTGAAGAAGGAGCAAGTTTGTTTTCTCTTGTTCTAGAGATTAGAACATGGAGAAATGGATTCAAACTACAGGAAAAGAGATTCCACTTCAACATAAGGAAGAATTTCCTTGAAGGTAAGAGCTGTTTGACAGTGGAACACACTGCCTTGGAGCGTCCTTCTTTTAAGGCTGAATGGCCATCTGTTGTGAATGCTTTGTGTGCTCCTGTGTGGCAGGAGATTGGATTAGATGGTTCTTGCAGTCTCTTCCAACTGTGATTCTGGACTGGAACAGACTGCCAGAAATAATCCATCTTGAGACCACTGTAACTGCCCTGGCTCAGTGCTAGGGAATCATGGAAACTGTAGTTTATTGTGGTGCCAGAGCTCTCTGACAGAGAAGGCCCAATGTCTCAGAAAAAAATACAATTCCCATGATTCTCTAGCACTGAGCCAGAACAGTTAAAGTGGTCTCAAACTGGATTATTTCTGACAGTCTGTACAGGCCTTCTTGTAAGGCAATTGGACAGGAAAAATTCTCTGAGCATAACTACATTCAAGTGCATTTAAAATATATTTTGCCCTTCCCTTTAAAAGCTCAACACGGCTAACAACACACATTAAAAACAAAAAGTTCTTGTTATTACCCCTGAAGGCCTGAATGATCAATCTGGGCCAATATCCTGCATGTTGAGATGGAGCATAATGTTCTGTCCAAGTGGAACTGGGCTGTGTCTCCCCTTTCCCCACCTTCTTGCATCTCCTTGACACAGCTCTGTAGCGGCTGAGAGCGGCTGAGGAACATCCATCATGGCCCTATTAACTGGACAAACAACAGCAAAGGCAGTCCTGCGGGATGTCTCAGGAGTGTTTTAAAAGCCTGTCTGAATAAAAAAGTTTGCCTGCTGAAAGAAGGAGGGAGTTCCAGCGTCTAGGGACAGCCACTGAGAAGGCCCTCTCTCGTGTCCCCACCAGCCGTGCTTGTGATGGTGGTAGAACTGCTCTCCTGATGATTCTAATCTACATTTTAAATGCCATTTTTAGAGCAAAAAATGTCACATGTAGAGATGTACATTTCTGACATCTAAAATGGGAGATTCTAAATGTATATTGCCATCTTTCAACGTCAATTCCTTTTTTGTACTTTGGCTTGCTGCATCAGCTGCTCTGCCATGGACATGTTGTACTTCGCCTGTGATAATTTTTTTCTCTCTTGTTGTGCTCCCTAAATATATTTCAAATATAAAACCTTGAATGAGGGCTTCTTGGAAAGGAGGAGAGAGAGGAAGAAACCTAATTTAGGAATCCTGAATCCATGCAAGAACCCTCGTCTGAAAAGAAGGTAATTGGAAAAATAATAAAGCTCTGTTTCTTCTCTTAGGCTACTGCCAATTTTTCAGCTTGGATCAAGTGCAATATTATAGTGACTCATCACTCTTGTAGATTTTAGTATTAAAGAAACTCTAGGAGGTTTTTCTTTAAAAATGAAATATATGCATCCTCTTTCCCAACATCTGGCAGCAATGGGACATTTTAGTTAATAATTCCAGTAGGAAAGAAAAAGAAAGAAAGAAATTTGGAAAACGAGAGCATGTATTTGAGAACTTTGATATGTTCTTAGTAGTATGTAGCACTGCCTTGAGTAATGTTCTCAATAGACCTAAAAACTTTGCCATGATCACCCTGCTTTCCACTTTTACCAAGCACCCATCAGAGGTCTTTCTCCCACAGTTTCCATTTATCCATTTATCTTCAGGCTTCTTTTAAGCATTCCTCTGTCGTGCTGGTTTCATATTTGATGTCCAGACAGGTGCTGACATCCTTTTTTGTCATTCTATAGTAATGTCTGGCCATCTCTCCTTAAGACAGACCCAGGGCTAAGTAAATGCGTCCCAAATTAGCCATTAGACGCCCCTCACCTAACCAAACGTCTCGTTGTTAATTGCTGTCAACTTGCCTTTGACCTACGGTGATCCTATTACTTAATTTACAAGATAACATTCCACCTAAATATTAGGAAGGATTTATTTACTGCAAGCTATTCGACTGTAGAATGGGATGCCTCAGAGGGTGGTGGACACGCCTTTGGAGGTTGTTAAATAGACATTGAATGGGCATCGTTCAGGAATGCTTTAGTTGTGTGTTCCAACTTTTTTAAAGATTTTATGATTGACCTACAGTACACCCTATTATTTACAGCCCTGTTAGGAACATGAAAAAATCACTTGTGGCTACTACTACCTTCAAACTTTCCTAGCATTATTGTATTTTCTAATGAGTCATGTCTTCTCATGATGTAGCCAAAGTACAACAGCCTCAATTTGATCATCTTGGCTTCCAGGGAGAGTTTGGGTTTGATCTGTTCAAGGGCCCATTTCTTTGTCTTTTTGACTGTCCATAGTACTTTCAGCACTCTTCTCCAGCGGCACATCTCAAATTAGTAGATTTTCTTCTTGTCTGCTTTCTTCATTGTCCAGCTCTCACATCTGTACATGGTGATGGAGGATACAATGGACTGGACAATTCTAACTTTAGTGTTCAGTTGTGTATCTTTACTGTTTAGGATTTTGTCTAGTTCTTTCATTGCTGCTTTCCCCATTCCTAGTCTTCTTATTTCTTGACTACAATTGCCATTCTGATCAATGTTTGATCCAAGGTACGGAAAACGTTAACTATTTCTATTTCTTCATTGTCTAGGTTGAATTAATGTAGAACCTCCATGGTCATTGTTTTTGTTTTCTTTATGCTTAGCATCAAGCCTGCCAAGCTTGTGGTATTCTGTGATAGTAGTGTGTTGTCTTGAGCATATCTTAGATTGAGACTGAAACTACAAAGTGACAAACCAAATTATAAAACCAACTGGAATTAAGAACTTAAGAAGTTCATATAAGTATAAACAACCTGGTTTCGGGGGTGAGGGAGAAATTTGTTGCTGCTTGTTTTTATTTAAGCAAGTGGAATGAAAATAGGTTATAATATTGGGACTACAGTTCAAGAATGAAAGGGCGCAGGATATGAGTCAGTCTAGCTCTAATTAACCATTTCTGTTTTTTGAACTCTTTTGCCACTTATTTGAATACCACCACTCAACAATACATAGGCAAAAGCAGGTTGGGACAGTTAGCATAGCCTCTAGCATGGGCAAGACAATTACAGATAAGTAGTTACAGTAAGGGAGTGTATTTCCTGGAACATCCTAAAGTCAGCACCAGTTTAAGATTGGCTTTTTACCTGGCTGCCAGAGAGTAATGCCCCAACTTGTAGGTTCAATTTTGGCTTCTGGTACTCTGCAATTACTTCAGCATACTCTAATTAAGAGGAAGTCAGAATGACTGCATTGAGAGAAAGGGATTTGTCCAGAAACTGCATGTGAAGTTTCTGTTACAAGAAAATGTATTGCTAAAAGTTTAGTTTTTTTAACATATAATTTTCTCCTCCTTATTCACTTTAACAAAGCTATCTGTTATATGTGCTAACTGCTTGATAATGTTCATATATATTTTAAAAAATGAGCAAACTGTAGAAAGAAGAAAGCTCTTTTAATTAAAACTGAACTAGTTTTGCCATTCCCTAAAACAAGGAAATTTAATTTTGGTGTTCACGGAGGCCACTCACTATTTATAGATCAGACATGCATTTCATTACATAAAAATTGACTTATATTGCTGGACCCAGGCTTTAAAAGAGCTGCTTTGATCATAACCAGACTTTCAGTTGTATCCTGAAACTTCAGTTACACACTCATTTCCATTACACATCACCATTTCAGAGTTTGCTGGACTGCAGTTGGAGTGGCAACACCAACCCCCCGAGAGAGCAGGTGTGTTACTTGGGAGTACTTCTGAATCCATCTTTGTCATTAGAGGCCCAGGTCTGCCACCTCATCTTGTCCATAGACCCACCATGCTAGTACTTGCAGAAGTAATCTCCTTATTAGACTATTGTAAGCACTCGACTAGAAGAGCTGCCCTTAAAGATAATTCAACACATAACACCAGCCTTAAAAAAACTGCACTGGCTGCCAATATGCTTTTGTTCTAAATTGTGGATTTGCCCTGAGATCATGTGATAGGGCGGGGGATATAAATATTAAATGAAGAAATAATGGGGTACATCTGTTAAAGCAGTGCTCTTAAGCTATCTGATGTGAGAGCAGGTTTCCTTCCTCCACACGAATCTGCTAGGGACTGTTTTTGTGCCCATGAATGACACCGGTTCCTTTCCTAGAAACTTGCCATGTGCCAGCAGCCAGTGACTCACAGACCAGCAATGGGCCAACATTTTGAGTAGCACTGTTAAGATATAAGCCATGCCATTTGGGGTCTTTATGTTTTGTTTTGTTTTAAAATATGCAGGTACTAGGGCTAGCTGAAACTATTTTGGGAACTGGGCTTGGCCTCTGGGGTAGGTTATAGACTTTCCTTTAGAAATGAAAATTCCTTTGCATTTTCTAAAGTAATTTCAATTGAAGAATTTGCTCATCATGCATCATTCTCCTCTTGCTTTCAGTAATTTTTATTGTGTTGGAATGTTTTCAATATCAATGTACATTATATTCTGTTGGGCCCAGGTTTTATTTCAAACATACATTTAAAGACTGTCCCTCACATTACCCTAATTCTTGTGTGACTAAATAGTAAACAAAAATGCTTTTTGCTATAGAAATTTCCATGTCTGAAATTATACGTGAAATTCAACTGTTCAGTTTGACAGCATTGATCACCCTTTCTGGAGATATATTTGGCATGTGCTCTTGAGTATATGCCCAAGAGCACAACCAGAGTGAAAACATTGATACTGTCTTATCTGTTTGCTGATAGTAGCGGAGCTTCCTATGCAAAACTTTGGCACATGGGATGGGACAGTGTTATATTCCCTCCCCATGCAGCCATGATCCATGTGTGGGAATTTTCTAAGACAGCAGTGATCAGCACCAACTGCCACAATACAAATGCCACATGAGCTATAAATTTATTATTATTATTATTATTATTATTATTTGAGCTAAAAGCCCACCTATCTTTTGACAAATAATGTAGACCAGAATAGTCTGTGTACACAAAGGGCTGGATCCAAATGTAAGTGCATGCAGCTGGGCTAGCAAGATGCAAACTTCTCAGCTACCTCCTGAGAAGCCTCTCAGAACACCAGCCCCTCAAGCCATGTGAAAATATTATACACAGAGGTTTGGAAGACCCTGTTGAATTGGATGAACTGTGCTCTGTGAAAGGGATTCTGAAAATCAGGCAGAGGCATGTTCTGTCCCAAACTACTGCTTTTGTGTCCATTTTTAATAAATTTCCCAGTGTAAACCTTCTATTCTCCACTGTGACCAGTGACAGAAAGTCTTAGAATATTCTGAACATTGTTTGATCAATCTTCATGTGCATGCGAAGATTCACAGTCCTTTCTCTTCCCACAAAATGGATGTTGTACAACAGAGAAGACACAGATGCCTATATTTCCATGTTTATCTATTTCTGGAGTATTAGGTTCAACATACAGTGTTACTCAAGATAGGTTACAATCCTATATATTGTAGGACTTGTTTCCAGGGGCTCCTGCCTAGGAATCAGAAATTGCTTCTAAGTAAAAATGCAGAGGATTGCATTGTTAGTTTCCTTTGGGTGAAACAGCAAGGTGTGCCATAGTTTAGTCTAATCAAAGACAATCCCAGAACAGCTTCTTAATGGACTCAAAGCCACCCCATTGCTAATTATGAGTTAATGTCAGAAAATATACATAACATGAACCTTACTATAATAATTAGTTTCTGATAGTTTTGAGTTTGACACAGATTTTCAAGATCACTTGACTCGTGTTCATCTGCAGTGCCACTTCAGAAACAGTAAATGAGAGAACAAATAAAGGATGATAAAAGAAGAGCAACTTATCAAAAAATCTCTCAGGGAGGAGTAAGAGAGTGGCTCATAAAACGTGAAGGTCTAACCTATGTAGAGAGAGGCTAATAAAATGAATGTTCCATAGAAGTCTTTGTGGTAATAGGCTAACAGCTTTCTTTACCACACAGGAATTAAAGGAATGTTTCACAAGTTACAGCATGGGAGTTAGAGCATGTCCTAAGGAGCAACCTACACATATCACACTCGCTATATGGGTGGTTGAACAAACACTCTGCTATTTTTAATTAACACAGCCTTTCCCAGTGATGGACTTCAACAATACTTACAAAGACAACATTGTTCAAATGTGGCCTTTTATCCAACATGTGGGGTTGAAGCAGAGTTTAATGAACAAATGCTATTTATTTTTGCTGTTTTGACTTTTTCTGATCTCCACTTTTTTTTAAATAACAAAACCAATCTCTACTCCTGTTGCAAAATGGTGATGCTTCTAACTAGTAATAATATGATTCAAGATTATGATGCTATATTGCATCTATTACTACAAAATTCATAAAGAGCACACAGTGCATCTGGACAAATACTTTACATAAACAGTTTCTCTTTTGTCAGTCAAGATCAAGACTTAGGCTTCATTTTGTGAACAGAAACCTTCCATCTCGGGCTCTGATGCATCCTTCTAGCCATCCACCGATGATCAGATGAAGACCAGGACCTATTCACCTCATAGATTTTAAATCAGATTTTTAGGCACATAAAGTAAACTTCCTCTAAGCTACTTTTGCACTGTAGCATCCTATGGTTAACAAAGCAGGCCAGAATCTTCCTACCATGGTCAATCCTCATAAAATAAGTCCTAACCCCACCCTGTACTAGTTCCAAAAAGGTATCTGCAGTTTTGGGAACTAGTACAGTCAAAACAAATGTCTATGAAAAGTGAGAAAAGAACCAACTAAACAGTACTGTGTTTGCTTGTACATTTGCAGCTTCCTGTAGGGATGCTGGTGGTTGTGTGCCTTGGCAAGATTCGTTCAAAGGGGTTTCTCTTTGCCATCCTCTGAGGCTGAGAATGTGACTTGCTCAAGTGGGTTTTCATGGCACATTAGGGATCTGAACCATGGTCTCCAGAGTTGTAGTCCCAAGTGCAAACCACTGCAGCACGTTGGCTCTCAAGATGCAGGTACTGATAAGAATTACCCATCAAAGATGTTATTTGTGTCAATGAGTGTAGACAGCACATAGATAACCTGCCAGGTTGCTCACAAAGACACCAACCTGGGCTCCTGACATCAACCTTGTTCCAAAACATTTAAACCACTCTCTGGGTTTAATATTTGAGGCCCTAAGGTGGCTACCATAAGGGGACCAGCAAATATTTTCTCTTTGGGGTTTGGTCTCTATAAGTGTAGCCAAAATCATCAAATGAGTGACACTCTGGCAGAGGTGTAACACTCGAACAACACCTAATTGTATTGAATAACAGGCTTTTTAAAACTTCAAGGATGTAAACTGGCTCTTTACTTATTTCAAGGAAATACCGTATTTCAATGTAATATTTTCCTGAACTTTCCCCTCAGTGACTTCCCTCAAACCTTCTCCCTCATATGCAAAACACACATACCTTCCAACTAACCAAGATCCCTACATGACTATTAAAAAGCCAAGCATATCTCCTATTAAGAGATGTGAAAACCTTGGGGAAAGATAGAAAAATTCAGAGACAAGTCCCCCCCCCTCCATTTTTCTGAAGGCATTTTTCATTAAGTCAGGGTACTTAATACCAAAGAAAACAAAATAATTTTCTCTGTTTTACCAAAGTTAATGGTTTCCACTCTTTTTACTAGAACCCCCCCCCCCGCTCCTAATAAACAGGAAGAATCAAAGAGGGTTCCTATAGTTCAGAACCTTGTAGTTCCATTTGTAACACAATTTAAAATGTTTTAAAAGGAAATACAATCTGTTGGCTAATGTCTGAATAAACTGTACTTTTAATATAGGAAATATGCACTTTTGTCTAAAGTCTACAAAGGACTGTCAGCAGCCCTTATAGGTCAGTAGCTATCTTTCATATGAGGAGGTCTGGCAAACCTATTAATGACTGGATGGTAGAGTATTAATTTAAAAAAAATGACTGTAGCAGAGCCAGACTCCCTCGGTGCATCTACATGAAAACACTAGTTACTGGAACCCAAAGAAGCTTGAATCCTGCAGCACAACAAGAGGCTTAGGAGAACGTTTGCATTTTTCCAAGGTTATATTCCTTTTTCTTGCTTGCTGAGGATCAAGATACTGGACAGGACTCAACTGTCTGCCTTCCAAATAAAAAGTTTGTTATGTCTGTCTATCCATCTGTTTGCATTTTATTTTACTGATAAAGCATTAGCAAATTGAAAGCAAAGTCCATAAGGTTAGGGAGAATAAGGAGACACCATTCTTTCCTATTTCTTCGTCATTCCAAATCAATACTTTTAAATAAAAATAATGTCATCCCATCTAATCAGAATGTATGGGGTGGGAAGATACGTGGATAAAAGTATCAGATCTGCAGCCATTTCAATACATTTTACCATCAGAGGTAAAAATTTCCCTGGGATGCATATTACACTTTCATGCAGTTCTCAAAATAGCAAAGCTTGTGGGGGAATCAACACCTTATTTTACAACAATAAAGTACTCCTGCTTATGCTAATTTTGAAAGGTAACTTTGCTGCACCCTCCCCACTAACTGAAAAAGTTTCTTTCCTAAGGACCAATGTGTGGGGAACCCTTTGCAAACTACGTATCATGTAGCGCTCATGGATTTCTACTGCTGACTGGGTCTATAGTAACCAACATTCTTTTTCAGTTTTCTTCAGTTAAACTCCTGCACTCCTGTCTGTCCCTGGCTTTCAATCCACCATAAGCATCTGAAGAAATAGACTAAAATCTACGAAAGCTCATGCTACAACCCCCCTTTTTTCCCCAGTTTGTCTCAAAGATGTACAAAATCTTTATACTTACTCCCAAGCTCTGCTTAAAATATAACTGAATAGTTCTTACTCAAGTGAATAATTTTATAATATTTGATTAGATTGTGTTGGCTGCAATTTCACGCACGCTCATTTGGGAGCAAGTCCCATTGATCTCTGTGGGACTCAGCTTCCAAGGAAACAACACTATGACTGTGCTATTAGAAAATACAATTTTCAGTATTTGAATTGCCAGCAATATGTAAAATGGACAGCAGGAGGACAGGGAAGAAATGCACATTGTAGTTAAGAAATAAGAAGATCAACTGGATATGTGCTAGAACCTACTAAGCATTGAAATTAGTCATGTTTTATATTTATTTTGAAAACATCAGTTTCATTTGACCCTGTTTCCCCTGCAGTTTACTCTGTAAGATGTATTTTCTGAAACGGAGAACACATGCAATGAACACTAACCTTTGACAGCTTTCCTCTGCCAAAATGTTTTGCTTGAAAACAAGAACAACCCCAGTTGCCTTTAAATTATTTTATTCTGTTCTACACTTTAGTTTTACTTTTCAGGTCACAAACAGCTGGATATTATTTTTCTTGAGAATAAGCATGCCTTTTGATTCAATTAGATGCAAATACATGTCTTGTTCTGCACAATCCTCACTTGTAGGATTTTAATAAAATACAGGATCCCTTGAAATATACAGAAATAGGTTCTTATATAAAATTTCCATAAAAAAATAACAGGTATTTATTTATAAAGTGTATGATACTACAAAGTAACATTTCTATTTGATCAAACAGATTTTATTTCTAATAGCAACAGTCTCAACATAAAAGTATATGCATGTTTTATCGCTGACGTCTGTCTTAAAATACAGAATACTACCACATTGTTCATGCTTTAACTAACCATACAAACTGAATATAGCATGTGGCAGTAAAAATTAAAATTATCCCCAAATCATACAATAAAAATAAATTCAGCATCTTCTCCCAAAAACAGAATTAAAGTAAGATCTAAAAGTAGCTAGTAGTTACTTCATGAAATATTACATTTTCTACAATCTGAATTCTGAATTACAAACTAAACTTGTCATACTGCACAGGGTTTGGTTTAAATGTCTTCAGCATCATACAAAGGCTGCTAGAGACACCATTCCTTTAGTATCTGCTCCAAATCTATAGCAGCTAGTGACATGAATTGTCACAATTATGTGGTAAGTTCCATATTGCTAGAATTTCAAGGAGTGCTTATGTGATGAGTAACATATGAACAGGACTTTGAATTATTTAATCTGGAGAAATTTCACTGCCAAGGTTTTGGTAAAAACATGGATCTTTTTATAGCTGAAAAACAGTAGAATGCTTTGGGGAGAGAACATAAAGTAACGTATCAGAAACAGCAGATCATAATCCTCTGGCAATTTTTTCCCCAATGTACACATCAGGCAATTACTATTTGCAATACCTCTATGTGTTTTATAGAATGAATACCAAGAATCTTTCCAGTGCTGTGTCAATAATTCATGAACTACACATTTAGTACTGGGAAGAAAACAGAGGAGAATTAGCAAGATTAAGTTTGAATTAAGGCATTTAACAAAAATAAGAATTTACATTTTCCATAAAAGCAAAAAATATATCCAATAATGTTCCAATTTAAAAGCCCTGTTAAGAGTAATTGCTTTTATTTCCTATGGCCATACAGAAATACACCAAGAAGACCCATAGACAGAAAACAGTGTGTGAGCAACTATATTGATCTGATTGTCCTATGTCATTTTTTAAGAATGTCTGAAATCTCCAGTAAAATTCAACTACTTCCCCACACTAGAGTTCAAAAGGAATATATTAAAAAATAAAGGTTATTTTATCACTGTTAATATATACATCCTGAGACCTAGCATTGTTCATACATCTACAGAAGTCTGTTTAGGGGTAGTTCATGCAGTGCTGAAGAACCAGGTAATTGGCAGTGGAGGTTTTTTAAAATCAAAACTGGAATTTCATTTCCAATTTGACAGTATTAAAAACAAGATCCACAGAAGTCTGCTCTTAATTATTCTCTAACCTTAAAAAGGGTATTTTAAAATAATTTGTTATAGCGAATTTTTCTACTTCAAAACCACCAAAGTTAATAATATTCCTGAGAAGTAATCACTTTACGTCTGAACCATGAGGGATGGGGTGTCCCTATTGCTTTTCCTAATAGCTGTGAGATGGAATAATCATACAGACACACACATACAACCTTTTCAAAGCTCTGTGCACATGGAAATGAATCTGAAAACCTGCTCTAGAAATCCATATGCAATTTCTGATCACCTGGAATCAGCCTCACATCAGAATGAACACATCAGAAGCTATTGATCTGTAGGGCCAAATACATGCAAAGCAGCTGTCTCATACATGAAAGGGGATACCAGACTGGAGCAAAATGCCACATCAGCAAGTATTATTTTCCACATTTTTCTTAACATCCAACTGGAAACATCTTACACTATCTTTCACTTGCTGTACAACTCAAATGGCAAAGGCAGACCTACATTTTTAGTAGAACAATGGAAGGAGACAAAAGGCCTTTGCAGACTGCCAGAAATAGTGCACATTAAATTGAGGCACTGCCCTGGCTCAGTGCTAGGGAATCATGGGAACTGTAGTTTATTGTGGCACCAGAGCTCTCTGACAGAGAAGGCTCAATGTCCCAGAAAAAAATACAATTCCCATGACTCCCTAGCACTGAGCCAGGGCAGTGCCTCAATTTAATGTGCACTATTTCTGGCAATCTGTAGAATCAGAAAGTCTCACATGTTGTGTGATGGTCCAAATACTTATCTCTAAAAGCCCATGCATTTGGGTTGTTTTGGACTTTTAAAGAAATAAAAGTTTTTGAACCATCACGAGGCACATGGGACTTTGTTTCCTTTCATTCTTCTACTGTGAATACGTGCTTTCCAGTTTTTTGTTCTGTTCTGATCTACATTTTTAAACACAGGGTTCACATTTGTGCATAAATTGCAGGGGAGTTTGATTTTAAGGCCAAAGGGTCATGCAGCTGAAGGTTTTAAAGAATCCTGTCTCTGCCCTCAGGTCCTCCTTCTCAGGCAATCTCCACCAGCCAAGTACTGAAAGCCAGCTGGGAAAACGTCCCTGCGGGAGTGGAAGTGGCAGATAGGGCACCTCTGTCTTTTTAAACATAACCTATGAATGGTAAGACCCATATTTAAAATACATGCCTCTCCTATCACAATATAGCATTGGCTTCAGTCACACAAAATACAGAATTAAAAAAAAGACAGAATGTGAAAATGACCTGTTTTATTGTGCCATTTCAACTTGCTTTTCAATAAAGGGGCAAATCCTCTCCTTCATGCGGCCAGCGTTCTGTAACCATAAGATCTAATCAATTAAAGCTCTATTTAGAAATGTATGTTTGGTGAAATCTTGTGTTTGAGATATATGAAAGGTCAAGCAATTACTTGCCAAATCTCATAGAGTAAGCAATTTTTTTTTTAAAAAAAATGGCAGATTCGTATTAGCTCACAGGTAGCAATATACCCTACAACTAAAAACAAAACTTCTCTAACTCCCACAGGTAGAGATGCATTTAAAAACTTGAAGTCACGTTCAAGGCAAAGATCTTTTATATAATACTAATTTATGGAGAAATTATTCTGCAATGAAACTAGTCCATATCATCCCAAACTGAAAAGATTCCGTTTATTTTCCCCAGTCTAGATCCCAATACTTGGGATGAACCTGCTTCATTTAAATAAAATTAAAGAAAAGTAATAATGTTCCTTAGTTAATAATATTTTTATATAATAAATAGTGACATTTTTTCATCCATGCTACTACTATTAATACACTGGAGTTTCTTTCTCTAACAGCATGACATGATTTCTATCAACCAATAGATTATTATGGCTTTATAGATCAGTTTTTTAAAAACCTGAGATCATAAGGTTTCTAGTTTTTTTCCCTTTTAGTTCTCGGAAGAGAGTGATGTTTCATTTAAACATCTGCAATAATGCCTTAGTTTAGCATAACATCAGAAAGCAAATACTATTTTACATTTCTTTATCTGCAATAATCCCTTACTTTAGCATAATATCAGAAAGCAAACGCTATTTTACATTTCCTTATCTGTTCACTAAAACTGCTTGAATTTGCTAGAAATGTATGATTCTATGAAAACATTCTATGAAAAAGTTACAATTTAAACTATAAACTAGAAAGGCGATTGAGAAAGAGTCTAAATTTTAACTTTTTTCATAGAATTCTTTTTTCATAGAATCTTACGTGATTTCTACACTGGAAAACATCTAGATCAGTTAAAATTTTACTATTTAGTACTGCTATCTTTTTAAAACTTTCTCAGTATACTTTCTTTCTTTTTTACTTAATAAAAAAACCAGCAACTGCAGAGAGTACAGTATTACCCCAGTGCTTAATAATGGATTGTAAAAGGGGATGAGGGTAATGGTGAAAAAATAGCACTAAATTCAGAAAAGTTAAAATGGAGGACTTTAAGGTCAAAACTTCTGCTGCCATGAGTTTATAACACATCTATATTCAACAAGCTGATTACAACAAAACATACATCAATTGCCTCTTTGCTATGATCTCTTTAGACACGGTGTCTTTAAATATGTTATTTTTTGAAGAAAAAGAAAATTTCTGAATGAAGAGACAGGGCAAAGAATTCTCCTACAATACAGCAAGTGGAATTGTGTACTTCCTCCCTCTGCATTCCTCTCCCCCCACTAGACCTTTCTGAAAGGTGCTCTTTTCATCGGTTGTAAATGAAAAAGCCTTTTGAGCTAATCCTACCATTGTGACACCTAGAAAAGAAGAAGCAACATTTTAAAAAAAATCACAGGAGGATCCTATGCAGCCAGCTCCTCCAACTGGCAAACCCTCAGTCAGGATTACAACATAGAAATATAAGCCCTGGCATTACTAGGGTTGGTGTCACCCCCAGGCAGACAACCACCCCACAGCTTCGGTGAGTAGGAGCTACCGGAGGAGGGAGGAATTTGGTCTTGGTTGCCTCTCCCCTTCCATGAAGCAAAGACAGGTGGGAGGGAGCCCAAACCAGGGATTCCCCTGGCCCTGCAGGAGGAGGGACACAGAAGAGGAAGAGGGGGATGCCGCTGCTGTTAGAACAATTCCACTTGGCCTGATACCCAGAAACACCCCCCCTCCAAGGTAGTGTCAGGTGGGGAGAGGAAGTGCCATTGCCATCCACTTGCTGTGGCCGCTGGTGGGGGTCAGGTGCTGCTGCTGCCTGGCAGCCCCTTCTGCGTGTGGCAGGGCTGCTGGCCATGCCGGGAAATGGAGGTGCCACCGGTGGCAGCAACAGTGGTGGCCATGGACTCCTCCCCTTTCCCACCTAGCCAGCAGCCCTGCCAGATCTGGAAGGGGTTGCCAGATGGCAGCAGCACCCCATCCCCACCAGCAGCCACAAGGGATCACCTTGCCCTCCATTCCTACCCACTGCCCTCCACTCCCTGCCCCAGAAGGAAGTGCAGGGCAAGGCAAGGCAATGGATGAGAAGGGAGGACAAGGCAGGTAGCCGTGTACTAGGCATCTGGGAAAGGAGGTACTCCTGCTGTTGCTGCTGCCTGGCATCCCCTTCCAGGCCTGGTTGTGCTGCTTGTGAGGCTGGAAAGGAAGATGATGTCAGCAGTGGTGGCCACACAGACTCTTCCTTCTGGGAAAGGGGAGGAGTCCATGCCCCCACCACTGCCACCATCACCAATACCAACATTTATTTACTTGGGTAAATTGATGTCCTGGTGGCAAATGAAGAAAGTCTGTTATTGTTGTGTCTCAGTCTGATGTGCTTATATACTCAACACATGGGGGAGGGGAGTCAATATTATCCATTTGGACTAGATGCAGGTACAAAAGACATTAAATAGTACAATACCATAGAATCCATTTACCTATTTGGAGGCCCCTATATTCTATCATATGTGCAGAGGTTCAAAAACACAATCATGCTCTTTATTTGCCCTGTAACAGTATACTACTCCTGGTTACTTGTCAGCAGTTACTGTCTCTATGCATAAACCTCTTCCAAACGCCATCAAAATTAGTAGGGCAAAGACAAAATTTAGAAGAGTAAAGAATGTAGGCTCACATAAATAGTGCACAAGAATACATTTCCTTTGGCTGGTGTGTCTTTATTCTGGTGAAGATGAGTCATCATTATTGTCGTCCTCATCACTGAATGAGCAGGGAGTTTCACCACGTGATTCTGAGTAGTGTGACGCTGCACTGCTGGACTGTTGGCTGCTGGGAACTAGTAGTTGTCCTGCTGTTAAGGCCACTTCAGCATCCAGACATACCCCTGGATTTCCACTATTAAATAAACAACATAAGAAATATTTACTATTTAATAGGTTTTTAAGGCTTGTTTTAAAATTGTGGTGTTGTTGTTGTGTACCTTTAAGCTGTTTCCGATTTATAGCAACCATAAGGCAAACTCACCATGGGCT
This sequence comes from Phrynosoma blainvillii, assembly GCA_026167975.1. Classification (NCBI taxonomy): domain Eukaryota; kingdom Metazoa; phylum Chordata; class Lepidosauria; order Squamata; family Phrynosomatidae; genus Phrynosoma; species Phrynosoma blainvillii. The sequence goes on along the minus strand of JANUYF010000003.1, from coordinate 46,148,904 downwards.
TTTCTTGGCAAGATTTGTTCAGAGAGAATTTGCTTTCGCCTTCCTCTGAGGCTGAGAGACTGGCTTGGCCAAGGTCACCCAGTGGGTTTCCATGGCTGACCAGGGATTCTAACTCTGTTCTCGAGAGTCATAATATCACATTCAACCACAACACCACACTGGCTCTCTGTTTTAAACTACAAACTACTAAACCAGGGGTAGGCAACCTTTCCCCTTTAAGGGCCGAGGGACTTCAGCTCCCAGAAGCCTCAGCCATGTTGGCCAATAGTCCCATGTTGGCCAATAGCTCCTGGGATTCTGGGAGCTGAAGCCCCTCGGCCCTTAAAGGGGAAAGGTTGCCTACCCCTGTACTAAACTATAACACAGAGACCCAACTGATACACATGTGCATATTCACTTTAACCTTTCTGGAAGTAAAAAATCACGCTAAGTGTCTGATTAACCCATTGCAGGTTTCAAACACAATGCTTTTTAAGGAATGGTGAATAAGCCACTGGATAGATAGTTACAACCAAGAGATGTTCCTAAATTTATCAATGGATACTTCATTACATTTGGACAGGTGGCTATAAAGAATTCCACTTTCACCAATCTGTAGTTTGAAAGGTAACTTTTCCAAGCTCTGGTCTTTGTACAGTAGCTGTTCAACACCCACTTTTCAGAGTTTAGTAGAAAAGAAAATCTCTGGCTGGCTTTTCGACAAGAACATTTCAAATTTTTAACACAGAAAAAATCTTTTCAACATTTATTTACCTTGACTTTAAAAGCACAGAATCCCCTGCTGTGCTCAAAACGGAACCTGCTTGAGCTGAATTTAAAACCAACTCCTGGTTCACCCAACAAATTCCTGCAGACATATCTAAAAGAAAACATGAACTCAATCACAGTCTAACATATAGCATCTGACTTTTAAGTTATTATGATGTAAAAACACAATAGTAGGTGTTACTACTTTTTCTGATCTGAACCATATACATAATCATATTACTTTCTTCTTTCAAGAGCCCAAGCAACAAGCAACAAGTCTCATGTCCTGAAAAGTCTTTGCTTTTATTTGACTCTCCAATGATGGAACAAGTTCTGCCAAGACTTTAGAAGCTGCAGCAGCCTGTGGAACTCCATGCCTTCTTCTCTATGCTTTTTTAAAATGTGCTTTGGCAACTCCTGTAAGAACTTGGACACTTGCATTTTTGCTCAAACTATGCCATCTCCATTTTCTGTATTAAATAAATGCTGGTCTGGTTACAACAGAGGTCAAAGTTACATAGCAGCATAGCAGGAAGCATACTGTCTGCCAAGGCTACCAAGTTCAGACCCCACCCCACCTCCATTGCTAAAACACAATTGTGATTCCAAAATGAAGCCTCCAGGGGACATCTTTGTCTATTTTGAGGCTACCGGGAAAGGGACTGCACTTTCTGGTGGGCCAACGTATGCTTTTTCAAAACTAGTGCTAACTGTCCTGTCACTTCCAGTTTCAGAAATATCGGCCAGTGTAGGTCCCAGAGCCTCTTCAGCTAGCCACACTTTTATACAAGACAAAGCTGACCTGTAGAATTATGACACTTAAAATTAAACTCTCACATGAAAGTGGCACTGACAGATTAATTAATTAACTTTATGGTGTTTAACAAGCTAGCTGTCATCCTGCTATTTTGCAGTAGTGTTTACAACGGCAACAAAGAAAACCTCCATTTCACAAGCAGCAGTTTGTTGATCTCTGATTAGACATATCATTCTTATCATGTCTAGAAATATAGGATACTGCCTTTCAAAAGACGAACAAGATTATGAGACGATGCAATTTCACCCTTCTCAAATAGAAAATAAAAAGTGAACTTTTTGTATTCCTGATGCTTGCTGTTCAACAACATGGTAAAATGGGAGCGAGCTTTAACTTGACAGGGCTCAATCAGCCAGAAGTGGGAAGAAAAAGAAGTTCCTTGCCAGGAGATGTTACAAGTTGTGCAAAACTTTATATCAGAATTATCCACCATAATAAGAACTGTCTGTCTACAACAAAATTTCTGCAATCTGATACAGTAGATTATTTGTATAGGCCTAATGTAGTTTGGCTGTTACATGAGGAGGAGCATTCAACTTTAAGGTATCTTACTTTACAGTTAAACAAGACCTTCAATTTTCTTTTGGAATTTTAGAGGCAGAAATAGAAGATTGTATATACATCTGTAAATACACACACATGAGGTAATAAAAATAATATGGCTGTACTGGCTCATCAACCCTTTCAAGTCAGCACTGTTATGGAATTTATACAACTGAGGAATGTTCATATACAGGAGGCATCCATATAGTATTCATGATCTTAAATATTTATCCCATACACCTTAGAAGCGTATTGGATCCCATTTTGGGAGAAAGGCGAGATATAAGTGTATAAATAAATAAATAAATAAATAATTTTTGCATATTTTAGCTATTCACTTTGATGTTATCCAAAAACTTCAAATTGCGAGATCATTCCAATATTGTTTCTTTATATATGTACTGACTCCATAATCAAACATTATATAACATGCTAGCTTTTAATCTTTACCACTTGATACTGTAATGATTGTTCACCCTAAACAGGCCCTAAACTGTGCCACGGGCAGCTTTACACTGACAGAGATCAAAACTGGAATGTGTTTACTCATTAGTGTTTAAAAATGGATTGCCTAAATTCAGAGATAAATCCCTTTGCAGGCTCAGACAAGGGCTAGCACCACCTTAACTAAGCCATATGTCAAGAACATGAGGTTATTCTTGAATAGCTGTTAAAAAGTCATGCACTTGAGCAACACTTTTTAAAAAACTAACTAGCTGTGAAAACATGAAAGAAATTATGTCAAGGAAACAGAGAGAAGCTACAAGTTTTAAGAAAGCAATTAAAATCCATCTATCCTCTTCCTAGAAATGATTACATGGCACTGTCACAGGCCCCTGATTCCTGAAACAATACAAATTAGATCAATCTAGCGTGAACTTCATTATTACATATTATGATTATTACTTTATGATTAGAGTCATATTTGCCAGATGACAACAACTGCTAAGGATATCTCAATTATCAGGTTCTGTAGGTTAGCAATCTTTAATAGGCTGTAACAAGCTATGGTAGGTCCCACTGAAAAATGTAGCGAGCTACAGAACTGCACATACAGGTCTGTAAATCTCACCCAGATTAGTCCAAAGATTTGGGATTTGATGGGTTGTTGCTGTTTTGATCAAGTTGTTTTTGGGTTGTTGCTGTGGGTTGGTTTTTTGAGGTTTTTTGTTTTTTTGTTTGTTTGTTTGTTTTTTGAGTTTCCAAATAAGGCATCTCCTGTTCCAGACCAGTGTGGACAGATTTCTAAGACCAGACATGACTTTTTAAACCCAAGGCAAGCATGTGTTCTTTTCCTGACTCCTGAGTGATTCCAAAACAGTTCAAGTTAAATTCCACATCTGACTCCATTCTCCTGGTATTTCCTTAGACGTCTGGGTGGTACCTCTGATGAGTGGAAGCTTGTCATTTCCCAATGGAGGGTCTCCTCTGACTTCTGTTCCCTGACTACATATCCAGGGAGGGGAGGAAACCCCACCTACACCACACTTCACACCAGACAAACAACAAAGAGCAAACTTCCTGTATGTCTAGGGCATCTAGATGCCGGGGTAGGAACATGATAAGGCATGCTACCAACACACAGAATAGCCCACCAAACCTCAATACTGTTGGTTAATCTGGATTAGGCCTGAATCAACACTCCATTTGTTAATAACTTAGCAGTGTTATCAAAATCAATACATACGTGAGTTCAATACAGTAAATAACAGTAGGCATTGTCCCATTCATAGTTTTATGTATATGAAGAAACAGTTGTCTTTGGCCTTAGAAATCCTAAAATGCATCTACCCAAATTGAATGAAAATTCTTAGATTCGAATAGGCACAACAAGATGGAACAGTTACATCCATGCTATGGCACTAATACAACCTCAGTCATACAGCTAACAGTAAATCACCTTGCAGTATCAAGTGAGAAAGATGTAACAGAATTCATTCATATTGCCTCATGAAAGATAGCTGTGTGCTGCTACTTGATAACTTGAAATGACATTATTACTATCCTAATTCATAGGCATTTCTGAGCCTGGTTTTGCTTTGTGAATGCAATTATGGTAATGTGGTAAAATGGGAGTTCAGTGAGCATTACTGTGTTGTAAGAACCTGTCATCAGATTGAGAGAATTTCCATCAGAGGAACTGTTCTGAATTATTAATGGCACCACTTTGGAGAGCAGTCTATTCCAACACCTTGATTCATTCTGGAATTTCTTGCCCCAGAAGATTAACGTTAAAGCTCCTAGTTATTCATGCAATCCTGCCAGCTTTCATAAATCACACACCAATGCCATCCTCAAACAGCCTGACATTATTAGAAAGAATACTTCACTAAAGAGGACGCTTTTCATTTAATCAGCAATATGCAAAAAAACACGATTATCTTACCTGTGAGATAGCTTTCAAAAGCTTTAGGCACTAGTGATTTGGCAGTCCTTAGGTCCTCTGATGAGCATTTGCCTGTCTCTAGGCCAAATGACATTCCCATTCGCTTCAATACTTCAGTGTCATCATGGATTTCAAACATATTATCAAAATTAAAAAGATACTCAAATCTATGATAGGAGGAAAATAGAAGCAGCATTATTTCCCACAAAAACCTCTAAGCACTTTCCAAGTTACTGTATATACTAACAAATGTAAGTAATGTTAAACTTAGAATTACTTCATGAACCAAAGATGCATTTAAAACATAACCAGTTTCACCAAGAGCTCTTGATTGCATTTGTATAACTGCCATCTCAGCGGGTTCAAATATTTCCCAATTAAAAACACTTTTTCCATGCAAGGCAATAGGAGTCCATAAATTTTTCTCCCTCATTAAACAAATTCAAAGTTGAGGGGGGGATCTTGTTTAAGCCGGAACTTGTTCTTGTACTAAATCCAGTGGATTTTAAAGGTCATCTAACATGCTCTCCACCAAAACACAGTATCCCCCTCCCACAACCTTTTCTTTCAATTTAAGTGTACTTCATCCCTACTTTAGATATGGCCTATATAAACTGATTAGAGTAAGAATGACTTACTATTTAGGATGCCTTATTATTTTCAAAAAAAACTGCCCTTGAAACAATCTTCTTGTTAACAATATATATTTTTCACAAAACATTATACTAGAAGTCATCAATGAATTACTGCATTATTGTACAATTGTACAGTACAATTAAACATAGTGTATCTGAAGATGCTCATACCTTTATCTTCTTTCCGTACTTTCCTGAAGGTAGGAAAATCAGTCTGCCTAACATAAGTAATGGAATGTCAAGTGCTTAATCCCTAATTGTTAATTGCTAACTAACTGCAATTTTTAAATATTATATCAAATGGTACTGGAAAATAATCCATTGTGCTGAGACTAGGTGATGAAACTAGGTGATGAGACAAAAATAAAGACACTATTACATGCAGCAATAATTGCTGACCTTGGCTGCATCTGCACTGCAGAAATAATGCAGTTTGATACCACTTTAGCTGCCAAGGCTCAGTGCTATGGAATTCTGGGAACTGTAGTTTTGTGATACATTTAACCCTCTCTGTCAGAGACTGTGGTGCCACAACAAACTATAATTTCCAGAATTCCATAGCACTGAGCCATGGCAGTTAAAGTGGTGTCAACCTGGATTATTTCTGCAGTGCGGATGCAGCCTTTATGACAGTATAAATGGATTCTGCAAGGTAATACACATATATAAGAAAGGTTTTAAAAAATTTCTCCAAGAGAAAATCCTTTGGTGAAAGGCAGCCAATCATGCCAAAATATTATCCATTCAAGGTTCTCTCTGACACTCCAACTGAAAATACAGGTAGCATACTGAAGTACCACCAATCTGCACCAAAGGAAGCCCAGAAGCTGAAACATCTACCTCATTATTTATAGTTGCCAGCCTCCTGTCCCTCTACCATACACATTCTCCAGTAGAGGGAAGAGAGGATTAGTCTTTCCCTTTGTGCCTGGAATATGCCGCTTTTCCAGTCCCCTGTTGGGATAATCTCCCAGATTCATGCTGGGTTGGAACATATTCCAAAGTAAAGATAATTTTTGATCAATTCCTATTGTATGACAGCTGCAACAGCCCTTCCAGACAACTAGGAAGGGATCAACCTTGTATCAGGCTGGTAAGCACTTAGAAAGTGTCTTTTAAGTGTCTTCAAAGCACAATACAAGATTGTGTTATTTCCATGAGAGAGGAGCAGAATCAATTATTTAATTTAAACTAGACTGAAAATGGCTTTAGAAGGTGGGGAAAAACAGATCCTTTTCTCTCAACCCAGCACAGAGTGGAAGGGGCGGGGTTTTTCAGGTTGACAACAAGCACAGAGGAAAACAAGAGATAAGAAGCCCGAATACACCATTTCATTATTACAAAACAAGATCTATTATTTCAGTCAATTATGAAGAATGTATTGTACTTAACACTAGGAAGTTACCTTTAGTGGTATTTAAAGTGAAAAGAAGCTTTAAATTCCAAGGTCCTGCCTGGTCAACTACAAAAAGAAAATTGTGTCCCAAAGATTAACTACTGTCCTACATCATTATAAGTTGTGGGAGATATAATGAAGAGATCCCTGAAAACAGTTAAGAGTAACCTGCATAGAGGATACAAGCAGATGCAAGTTCCAAGTTTAAGGTTGTGCATAATCTCTGGTGGATTTCACATCTGCCTGGTATGTTTTAAGGCACTGGAAAATGACAAAAATAAATAGCCAGATATCATCCAGACCCAGAAGCTAAAATGTCTGCAGACGTATCAATGGACAAGTTCATAACAGATATCACCTTAATCCAATGTACAATCTCTACAAGTGCTCTGGAAAAGTATCAATACCTTGAGGCCTGATGTAAACAGCCCAGTTTTTCATGGATTGCTCCTCAGCACACTCCAGTCTTCCCCAACATTTTCCCCCCTGGAGGAACCCTTGAAATATTTTTGAGATTTCAGGGGAACCCCTCCATAACAATTATTATATTTATAGTTCAAAAATATTTATTTCTTTTAAATCACAATCTCTCTTGCAATTCTTCAGAGACTTCAAAAGGAACCCTCGGATTCCAAGAATCCCTGGTTCAGAAATCTTGCTCCAGAGAATATGACATATTCTAAATAGGGATTACCAAATGCAGTGGTCAAACACGAATCAAGGAACACAAGAGACACTGCAGACTGGGTCAGCCAGAAAAATCAGCAATAGCGGAACACCTTATAAATCATCCTGGGCATAAAATGCTATTCGAAAACACTGAAATTTTGGACCATGCCAACAACTATAGCATCAGAATGCACAAGGAAGCCATTGAAATCCACAAACACTTAGACAATTTCAACAGGAAAGAAGAAACCCTTAAAGTAAACAAAGTCTGGCTGCCAGTCCTGAACAACACCAAAATCAATACCCAGCATGTGCAAATGAAAACCACCCAGGGTCAAGAGGTTTTCCCAGCAGACAATGGATCACTAATTAAATACACACAATGCTTCCTTGCATATCCTCCCATCTTGAGGCCTTGCCATCAACAACAGAGCAACACGCAGATTAACATGTAAATCACCTTCTATCAAGCAAGGGTCACACAGTATATATATACCCCACTCACTTCCATGCCAGAATTCTCTGAAGATGCCAGCCACAGATGCTGGTGAAACATCAGGAATAAAATTTTCTAGAACATGGACACATAGCCTGAAAAACCCACAAAAAAACATGGATGCCAGCTGTGAAAGCCTTCAACTTCACAATATGACATATTGGGACACAATCTGAATTGTTAGTATCTTGTACAGCAAATAAGGCCAAGCTATAGTGTATTTCTCCATGGTCTCTTGTATTCTATGAAGCCTTCCAATTCTTTGATAAAATCTTCCTTTCCAAAGCTCATGTTTCACAGTACTAGTACTACTAGAACAGAATTTATTGAAGTGCATGATTTTCACAGCTACAGGTATAAATCACTTCAACTGATTTATTGCTTCTAAAGTGTGAACCACTGCTGCCCATAGGTTATGAAAATGCTTGTTCAGTCTAGACTTCCTCCAAACCATATCATGAGCTTTCCTGTTGGTAATGACACTTCACTGAAATATCAAATTAGAAATGTTTCAAATGTATCTGTGGGAGAATTATGAAACTGATCTACTACTTTTCATACAAAGTGTGCATAGGGGTGACAAAACCACAAGCAAAAGTTATAGAAGCTTCCCTTTTGTTACTTGATCTAAGCCTGGCAAATGTATTTAGGTAGTTTTTAAGTACAACAAAAACTAAACTGCTGATGACCAGTATTTTTCTTGTAAAACTTTGCACACAACTACTTACAGCTTCATGCTGCTATTGAAGACAATGTTTTCCTTTCTTTCTTTCTTTTCTTTTTATAACCTGCATCCCTGAAGTTATTGCTAGTGTACTACCACAGTTTTTTTCCCAGTTGCTGTGCCACTGTTATATCTTTGAGATTACATTCATCAGTCTAGGATTACCAAGATATGCTTTGTATTTGTGGATCCTAACTCAAATGCATTTTATTCTCAATTATTAGCCTATTAACAAAAATAACTTCAAATTTATTTCTGTGTGCTTCTCACAAGATAGGGCAAGAAGAATTCTCCTCAACAGCTTCTGCTTTGTTGCTGAATGGAGTGTGACCACAGTATAACTTCTTTGATAATGTTAAAGGTAAAGGTAAAGGTATTCCCTGTTGACAAGGTTGTCAAGTTGAGTCCGGCTGTAGGGGTGGTGCTCATCTCCATTACTAAGCCGAAGAGCCAGCGTCGTTAGAGACTATTCTGTGATCATGTGGCCAGCATGATTGCACAGAATGCTGTTTACCTTCCCACTGAGAAGTGGTATCTATTTGCATTTGCATGCTTTCAAACTGCTAGGTTGGCAGAAGCTGGGACTAGTGATGGGAGCTCACCCCATCATGCAGCACCCGAGCCTTGAACTGCCAACCTGTTGATCTTGCAATCAACAGAGTCAGCATCTTAACCACTTGAGCCAATGCATCCCATTTGATAATTTGATAAAAGATAATGTTATCTTTTATCATTTATGCTTCTACATCCAATCATAATATCCCACAATGGCACAACTTTTCTGTGGTGGTGGGATGGCTTTTGATTGTGTAGATCATCAAAAACTAAAGATCGCTTTTAAAGAAATGGGTGTAAGACAATATTTGATTGTCCTGATGAAAAATCTACTCAGGACAAGAGACCACAGTTAGGACAGATTATAGACCAGGGGCAGGCAACCTTTCAAGGGCCGAGGGACTTCAGCTCCCAGAAGCCTCAGCCATGTTGGCCAATAGTCCCATGTTGGCCAATAGCTCCTGGGATTCTGGGAGCTGAAGTCCCTCGGCCCTTAAAGGGGAAAGGTTGCCTACCCCTGATATAGACAACATGGAGTGGCTTCCAACTGGCAAGAGGGTCAGGCAAAGCTTCATTTTATCACCCTGTCTGTTTAACTTGTATGCTGAATGTATATGATATGCAAAACTGGATTAGACTCTGAGGAAGGAGGTGAGAAAACTGGAAGGAAAGAACATCAACAATTTAAGGCATGCACGTAACACCATACTACTAGTGGAAAATAGCAAAGACTTGAAACTACATTAACTTTAAAGTTGGCCACAGAGAAACTGAGATTGTCAAAGATTTCCTATACCTTGGCTCAGTCATTAATCAAAATGAGGACTGCAGCCAAGAAATCAGAACACTAAAATTTGGAAGGGCAATTCCTATGACTGGATACCAAAATCAGAACTGTCCATGCCACTATATTTCCAATGTCCATGTTTGGCTGTGAAAGCTGGACAGTAAAGAAGGCTGATAGGAAAAGAATCAGTTTATCTGAAATAAGATGCTGGAGGAGAGTGCTGCAGATATTTTTGGAATGCCAAAAAGACAGTAAATGGGTCCTAGAGCAAATCAAATCTGAACTCTCCCTAAAAGCCAAGATAACTAAACTGAGACTGCTGTACTTTGGACATATTGTGAGAAGACATGACTCACCAGAAAGGACAATTACTGGCAAGGAAGAAGGCAACAGAAAAAGAGGAAGACCCCATTTCAGGTGGATAGATTCAATCAAGGCAGTCACAGCCCTGAGTTTGCAAGACCTGTTGATGACAGGGTGACGTCAAGTCCTCAATAACCTCAGCTCTTCATAATCTCTTATGTTTTGAGGCATATTATGCTCCCACCTTCCCCTAAATTCCCTGACATAGTGTACCACTTGGCAAATTACATACAGGCATACCTCAGTTAATAAAGCCTCTGACTATGAAGCTCCTTTTTACAAAATCTTTTAATGCCAACCCAGCTCTCCCCAATTTTCCTCATCTTCTATCTAGATGGAAAATTTGGCATTGGAAAGGTACTGAAACGGGAGCTAGAAAAATACAAGCTTTCATTATCAAATTGTAGCAATGTGATTGCAGTAAACAGTACAATGAAGCCTGAACTGGGAATGATTCTATTGTAGCCAATGCTACTGTAGTTGTGTATGCCTACTCACAACAGGCAAGGTAAACAGCAGCTGCCTCCAGAATCCCTTGCTAAGCATGTGTGAACATCAGGGGTGGGGGGAAGAAAAGAGTTTTGTGAGACATTTAGCCTTCTCTGGCAGAGAGCTCTGGTGTCATAATAAACTACAATTCCCAGGATTTCCTAGCACTGAACCAGGGCAGTTAAAGTGGTCTTACACTGGGATTCTTTCTGCAGTGTGTTTTGGACTTGAGAGATAGAAAGAAAATGGTAGCATAAGCTTTTGTAGAGTTACTTCCTCAGATGTAGGTAATACATAGGTGATGTTGCTTAATGAAACTTATGGGTACCATAAACACATTTTAAGTCACAGATTTCCATGAGGCTGATTATAAATTTTGAAATCTTAAGAGTTACAATCAAATCTCATGGTATCTAGAGACAGGTCTAAGCCCTGGAACCATACAGATACAACACACACACCAACTAATTGCTCAGCTGAATGTGAATACATATTTGTTTGTCCTGAGATATTTCTTTCATAGTTATCATCAATGCAAATCAGATTACAAAGATAATGAAATGGGGTTAATTCTTTGAAGTAACAAATGTTAGCACAGCAAGTTTATTCTTGCGAATAGCAACAGCTGTGAAAACTGCACTTATAGCTATAATTTTGTATCATCTAGTAATGAAGAAACTGGCAAATGTCTTATTTGGTTCCACACATTCTCTCCTTAATCAAATAACCTAGGGGCTCTGCGGTTTTCTCATATTCTATTAGAATTAATATGGTAGTGCACTGATTTTATTCTTTCCTTTTTTAAAAAGAAAGGCTAGGTTTATTGCAAAATAAACTGAACACTCCAGCATGTGCTTGGATAACACACTCACTTGTCAGAAGAGATGCTGCAATCTATAACTGTTCTTTTACTTGTGTTTATTATTAGAAAAGGCAGTTGTATTGTAGAATTCACTGCTGGAGGGCCCCGGGTATGTTGTCCATTGTGTTGATTTCTTTGTACTAAGTTTTTGAAAGCAATTTGCTGTAAATAAAAGTTAAAATAATTAGACTTAAACACAAAACAATACCTTACCTAAGTTATTGCCTAAGAAATGGATAACAATATCAGCACTAGGTGCAGCACTGAGTACTAGGAAAGCTGAAGTTTTAATATTCCAGTAGTGGTTGTTTTTAGAATTTCCAGCTAAATAAATCCAAATTAGTTTAGAAAATGTCCATTAGTAGATGAAAGGGAGAGCATGACAACTGACCTGTGGCTCACCATTGTGTTTAACAAAACAGTATGAATTCTTATAGGATAGATTAGGAATTACAGTGTATTTTAGGGGTGGGCAAGAACACAGGGTGTGGGAGCCATTTTCCCCCTTGCTTATTGGGCAGACTTCATTGGCAAGTTTTGCCGCATCTGAAGTGATGCAATTTCATGTCTAGCTGCCATTGTGTCCAATTTGGGGGTAATATCATTTTAGGAGCTCTGGGGGCTAGAGGAAGTAAATCACATTTTCAGATAGTTTTGGCAGCTTTTAAGTATTTCGCAGGCAAAAACCCAACCTGGAAAATTAAATTTGTGCAGGTCTGGGGGGCTTGAGGTGCCATACTTAGGGATCCAAAGGTCCACATGCGACCTGTGGCCTGTATTTTGTTCATTCCTGGTGTATTTCATAAGGGCAGCAAAATTACAGTATACACAACAAATCTGTACCATGTCCTCTGCTAATTTAAGGCCATTTATGCATAACACAATGGATTTATATGGAAGTGGTTATGTTCAGTTTTGAAAAGTGTACCTGCAACAGAAGTTCTTGCAGCTGAGCTCTCTTCTGTTTTATTCGTTCTATACGCCGCTGCTTCTCCATCTTGAAATTGAATATAAGCATTTTTAAAAAAATGTACTAAAGTGTGTCTTTCTATGGGCAAAATCTACATCTTGTGAGGAAACCAACTATTTTAATAAACCTGAAAACAGGACATAATTTCCAGACATATTCTAAATGCTACCAGGATATTTTGCATCATACAGATTAAGAGCCTGTGTGTGTGTGCATGCACACATGTGTCTCAGCAGTGGACTTTGAGAATGAGCAATGGAGAAATTAAATAGTGAGGCAGAAGTAACCATCTGACAGTCTGAACAGTGATTCTCAGGCTTAAATTGCCTGTATGAGTATTAATAAAATTATACTATATCAAAGTATTAGCCTTTGTTTGTTATGCATGTTAATTGATATGCTCAATCACAGAAGTCACCAAACCTTATGTGTTATCTTATGGGGCCAAAATGAAGACCACAATAAGTTTTGGATTTGACTTGTTAACTTCTTTGGGACCACTTGAACAAACATTTCAGATAAATCAAATTGTACTACTTTTATTATTTATTTTATTTTATTTTATTTCAAATACTTTAGCAAGGTGGATTGTTTTTTATTCTTTCATACCGAAGCAGTTAGACCAACTGTACTATATACATAAATAATAGTAATAAACAATGATATCACTATTTTTAAATAATGAAATCTCTACTTTTTGCTCTAAAATACGCATTTATGAACTCTTTTTGACCATTCCCATCTATTAGACCTAGACTGCCACTCCACTGATTTTTTTCATGGAAACAGGTGTAAAACAAACTTTTGTTGATTGTAGGTCCTACTACAATTTCCTTTATTCATATACAACAGAAATTATCAACATCATAAACATGAACAGAGAATGAAATGGTCACCAATACATACTTTCCTCGCCTTACTCACCTCTAAGTTTTGACATTCCTGAGCTGAGTTTGTAGGAAGACCTATCCATCTGATTTCTTTTTTCTCTTTTGAAATAATATTCATTGCCATCAACACATTGAGTGCATCATAAACTCTTCGTCTAATATTCTTCTGATCATAAACCTGCTTAAAATGCAGCATTGTGAAATATATCAGCATGTAAGTAGGGAAGTTATAAATAGTTAAACATTGCTTGAGTTTACCACTTTAGACAGGACATTACTGTGAACACTAGAACTTTTATTTAAAACCAATGTTGCGGAAAATCAAAATACAGAGAAAATCAAAATAGCATCAGCTGTCTTTTCCTCTCAAATACATCACCATCTAGTCTAGCCTGCAAAGGAACTGTCCTACATATGTAGATTTTTTACTTATTTGAACTGAGAAAGATTTGAAATTGTGTTTCTTTGTTCTAATACAATAAATTGTTTCTTTTTTCTAATACAAGACAGAGGTTTGCACTCTTTTGATTTGGTAAGACTGTGGAACAGTTGAGAATAATAGTACACAGTCTGCACTTCATTCAATGACAGAGGCTGAGACTATTTTAACCAGGGCCAGATTATCAAATAGGCTAAGACAATGGCAAACCTCCTCTGAAAAAATCTTGCCAAGAAAAACCCTTGGCCTTGGGGTTGCTGTAAGTCAGAAATGACTTGAAGGCACACAATGCACACATAACACCACTGTAGACCAGGGATCTAGAAGTCATTCTTTTAATTTGATGTCAGTGCAGTATATTTTTTCTTCTAACACTTTAGCAGCTGAAGAAACCTTTTTCAGTACTCTGATGTAGGGCTCATAATTCTGAGACTACAGTTGGGTACTAACAAATGATACCAATGCTGAAGGAAAACGTTATTAAAATTGAATTATATTATATATATTATAAATTATGTTCTTTATATCACAGAAATTTTTAAATAATTTACTGAGAAGTCCAGAAATTTCCAGGAGTTGTAGAAAAGGGAGTCTAAAAATTGTGTCCTTAAGACATTTGTATTAGCAAGCGGTCAATCATTTTTACTCCATAGTCATGTTAAAGGTAGCATTTTCAACAGCAGGTACACAGATAAGAAAGTTACATGAAATTTGTTTCTTGCCATTATTGCCCTTTTTGAAGTCACTGAACACCAAAACAGAATACATATTTTATATGTATTCCTACAATGGTGTAGGAAACATGTCACCTATAAAAAGTCTTGATTCTGTCTAAACAAATGGTTTAGACCAACAGGGACCAACAATGGTTCATTTACTATCATCATGACTGTTCCAATCATAGTATTTGCAAGTTTTGAAATCGTAAGAGGACTCAATCTTAGAAAATTTCATATACGTACAATTAGACACATAATTACACATTTTCATTATTAACATTATTGAGCCAATTAAAAAGGCAACAAAAAGCACATGCTTTGATCTATATATTATTTACTATAAACCACGAGAAGGTGAGAAGGCGCCATGTAATACATGCTGGTTCATATATGATGTTAAAATTAAGCTTAAACTAACAAAGTTCTGTGTGTGTGCCTGCATGTGTAAGCACACACACTTCCAGTTCGTACTAAGTTCATTTGGCAGACAGGAGAAAGAAAGAAAGAAAGAAAGAAAGAAAGAAAGAAAGAAAGAAAGAAAGAAAAGACAAGGTGCTCCCATAATACTGAACAAACTGTTATGACGTGTGTTAATAATAATAATAATAAAAGTTTTATTTATACCCCGCCTTTCCAGAAAACTGATCAAAGCGGCTTACAACATTGAATAAAACAGTCCAAAAATACAATACAAGTTAAAAAACAAGTTAAAAAAATCAACGGGGAGCAGAGGTAAATCACGACAGTTAGGGGTAGGACAAGGAAGATCAATATCAAGTCCAGGGTCATACACAGGGGCAACAGACAAGAGTTTTTACATCTAGGGTGGGAACGCTTGCTGAAACAAATATGTTTTTAGGTTCTTTTTAAAAGAGACCAATGACGCGGTGGAGCGAAGTTCGGCCGGAAGCCTATTCCAAATTGTGGGGGCTACGATGGTAAAAGCCCTCTGAGAGGTCCTGACTAGATGTGATTTTGGGACCTCTAACAATTTAGTCCCTGATGTTCTGAGTGTACGGGGCGGATTGTACGGAGAGAGGCGGTCCTCCAAGTACCCTGGGCCCAAGCCATTTAGGGCTTTATAGGTCAAAACCAACACCTTGTATTGAGCCCGGAAGCGGATGGGCAGCCAATGAAGGTCTTTCAAAATAGGTGTTATGTGGTCAAACCTGGACTTACCGGCGACCACCCTGGCTGCCATATTCTGCACCAATTGTAGCTTCCGGGATTGGTACAAGGGTTGCCCCATGTAGAGCGCATTGCAGAAGTCCAATCGAGAGGTTACCAGTGCATGTACAACAGTTTCAAGGTCCTTACGGTCCAGATAGGGACGCAGCTGGCGTATCAGCCGAAGCTGATAACAAGCGCTCCTGACCGTCGCGTCCACCTGAGAAGTCAGCTGGAGCGACGAGTCAAGGAGCACTCCCAAGCTGCGCACCGAGTCCTTCAAGGGGAGCGTGACCCCGTTCAGGACCGGATGACAGATCTCACTACCCGGAGCCGGGGAACCTACCACCAGTACTTCCGTTTTCCCTGGATTCACACTGAGTTTGTTTTCCCTCATCCAGCCCATTACCGACTCCAAGCAGGCATCAAGAGGAGAGATGCCATCCTTAGTTACTACATCAGTCGGAGATACGGAGAAAATTATTTGGGTGTCATCAGCGTACTGATAACACCGTGCCCTGCATCTCCGGATGATCTCTCCCAGCGGTTTCATGTAAATATTAAATAGCATAGGGGACAGAATCGCTCCCTGAGGGACACCAGATGTAAGGGCCCTCTTATCAGAGCGACAGTCCCCCAGCTCCACCATCTGGAACCTGTCCGAGAGGTAGGACCGGAACCACTGCAGAGCAGTGCCTCCGATGCCCAACTCCCTCAGGCGGTCCAGAAGGATACCATGGTCGATGGTATCGAAAGCAGCCGAGATGTCCAAGAGCACTAACAGGGACACGCTTCCCCTGTCCGTGCTCAGACGGAGATCATCAACTAAGGCGACCATGGCAGTCTCAACTCCATAGCCCGCCCAGAAGCCGGTTTGAAATGGGTCCAGAAAATCGGTGTCATCCAGGATCGATTGAAGCTGGAAGGCGACTGCTCTCTCGATCACCTTCCCCAAAAAAGGTAGCAGCGAGATGGGCCGGTAATTATTATGGATCAGGGGGTCTAAGGAGGGCTTTTTTAGCAGGGGTTTAACCACTGCTACTTTCAATTGAGATGGAAATTGGCCCTCACTTAGAGATGTATTAATGATCCGGTGCAGCATAGCTAGCACCGCATCTCCCCCCTGAGCTGCCAACCATGAGGGACAGGGATCAAGGGATCAAGGAGCAAGTCGTCCTCCTAACACTAAAAGGGATGGACTGATACAGAAACAATTCATCTCCACCAATATTCCCTTTTACAAATGAGGAAGAAAGAGAATTCATGGCTCCTGGTTTAGCTCCAGCCACTGTTCTGCTAAAAAAAAAAAGCATGTACTAAAACCAAGCAAGGTCTAGTAGTAAACCCACCAAAACTAAGCAGAGGGAGGAAAGTCTGGGTTTCAGAGGGCTGTGAGGCAGAAAGATGAAATGAAGGGAAATGTTGTTCACTGCCAGTATCTCTCTGGATAATAAAAGTAAAAGCAGCATTAAATGTGGTTACTAAATCTTATTAATAGCACATATATCAGTGTAACTGTATCAAAAATTGTCACTTTCAGTCATGCAACTTTGCTCTATTTTTTTTTTAAATCTATTTATAGAGTTTAGACATCAGGAAATACAACTGCAAGTCCTTTTGAACTGTGCATGCACTAATGTATATTCCAGTGATGTCTGAGCATGCAGATGCAGATAGAGAGACATACAGATACACGGCTGTAGAAATGTACTTCGTGAATGGAAGGCTTCTCATGCAACAAGACTTTCCACCATGTCCTCTCCACATCCCTCTCACATGCCTCTTACCCACTTCTGGGAGTCATGAAACTTTTAAAAAATGTCTAGAAGATGGTGCAAGAGGAAACTGCTGTCTGAGAAGGGACTGGCTGAAAACTGAACAGAGGCAGGAACTCTGCTCATATAAGCAGCTTGAGTTCCATTTTCAGAAATTCTCACCTCCCACTATACCTTCTCCCCCCATGAGAGATCATGGCATTCCCACCAAAAAGAAAAAAATCCAAAAACACAGGTGACTATACTAATCCCAATTTTTATTTCTCCTAAAACATATTTTCTAAAGTTAATGTGTCTCAACTGCTCATTCAAGACTATTCTAAAACACTCTGAAGCGCAATAGGGATAGCTCACAGTTAATACTCCATTGCTTGAGAAATTCATTTTATCCATCAGTTCAGTTGGAGGATTGCAGCTAAATGTGGAAATGACATGAAAGCTTCAGAGCTAGTGGTAGCAGTTGGCACCATTATGCCTGGAAATCAAAATATGTTAATGCCTTTGCCCTGCAAAACCTGGCTCTACTGTACCATTAATGGTAGGCTCTATTTCAATCACCAGGAGAAGCTGGGGGAAGGGGACAGATACAGTGCAATGGGAGGGAAATCTCTGTTGTATGAGCAGCTTCCCACTAAAGAAGTTTCTGTAAAACTGACAGGATTGTATTCAAGGCTTGCTTTCCCCTACATGAAGTACTTTCACTAATGTAAGAAGGGTCTATCTATCTACTACAACACGACTACCTTTGAAAAAGCTGCTCCACAGATTAGGAGACAGTCTGTAGGAAGAAATAACTGAAAATCAGAACCACGTGCTCAAGCATATTCTGCTAGACCAAGGACATCACTGGATACATCCCAAAATATTGTTTCTTATAAGAAAAAGATTGATAGTAATAAGTCCGAAAAGGTTAAAGACATACATATGAAGAATTAGCAAAATACTGTATTTTCTACTTACTGGATCTGTAGTTATGTGACTATTAGAATTTGTAAACTCTGATACTAATTCATCTGCAACTTCATTATAAGATGTTGTTCCTTTACGCTGCACCTTTTCACAGACTTTCATTGAAAAATGTCTTAGGCCTTTTCCATTTTTATCTCCTTTTTTGCTTCTTTTACTGTAGGGAAGAAAAAAAATCAACTATTGATAAGAGCAATTACTAACTTTCATAAGTCATTTTGGTTATAGCAGCATAGAAAAATCATTATGTAAGAAAAATCAATATGTAATGCAGAAACAGTGGTGATATTTAAAATATTTTTATTTTATTTTATTTTATTTTTTTGCCTACATGTGTAAATGTGGCCTGCCAGTTTCCTTTCACCTGGGGATGCTGCCAAGCTGTCAGGATCCCAGGAGCTGGCAGTGTTGCTCCCCCAGCTCTATATTTGGCTGGTGTTTCCTCCAGACTCTTAGCAGCAGCTGCACTGAATGGTGGGGCATGCAGCATATGGCTCTCCCTTAGAGCTCCAGAGGATCCTGTCTTTCCCTCTTCTCTGAGCCTTATACTTCTCTGTCCTTGTTATCTGCTTCAGCTTCTTCTTCCTCTGCCCCTTCACCACTCTTGGTTCTCTTTTTAATCTTCCCTGCCTCCATTTCTTTAAACAGGACAAATTGTTCTAGAATCTTTCCCAGTATTGATGTCAGACTAATTGGATGATAGTTGTTGGGATCCTCTTTATTCCTCTTTTTGAAGATGGGGACTTCATTGATGTTGGTCTTATTAGGGTAATAAAGTACGCATTATCTATGAAAATATTTTGATGTTTAGTCTCCTGCAGTTCCTCGAGGAGGTTAATCTGCTTGTGACTAGCTATATTTACCAGTTAAAAGAGTGAAGGAGATGCTTGTTGGTGGCAAACTGGCTTGCCACTGTGGGAAGCAAAATGTAGGACTGAAGAGGCCTGATCAAATAATAATAATTTTGTCCCCCTCAGTTTGCCTCCCGCAGATAAGCAAGGGACACAGATAGGCAGGTCTGCGAGAACGGAGGGAGGACTGTATACATAGTCAGCAAATTATCTAAACAAACCAAAGCTATAATTGTTAAAGCACAGTTATAAAGTACAACCCCACTCAAACTTTAAAGATCTTGTTAGCTGGAAAAGCATAGGATATCTTCTTTTATAAATCTCACAGAGGACATTAATGTACTGTGGAGATACAGTGGGCACTTGTTATCCACTGGGGTTTGGTTCCAGGATCAACCACGGATATCAAAATCAGTGGATTCTCAAATCCCATTTAATATAATGGCATAGTAAAATAGTGTCTTATATAAAATGGCAAAATCAAGATTTGCCTTTTGGAAATATTTTCAAACTGTGGATGGTTAAATCCATGGATAAAGAATCTATGGATATGGAGGACTGACCGTACAATAATTTGCCTTACAGTGCAGCTACATGAACCCTTGCACTGAGAATTACCATTTGAATTATAACACTTTTAAATTATAACAATTTAAAAAAATAGTTCAATGGGGAAGGTGCAATACAGTCCAACAGAAGCTGAGATCTTGTATGAATATTGGTGGAGCATGAATTATTGTCAGCATTTTTCTTCCCTTGGCCATATACAACCTTACCTCATGGTACCAGGGCATACTCCGCAAGCCACGAAATACCAAGTGAGGGAAGGGGCATACCAGGCACCATCTATTACAATTTTGCAGCTGGCAAAAAAAAAAGGGTGTAGCCCTCCCAGTTGTCCAGCATGCTGCTACTCCATTAGTAGCAAAAGTGCAGCTGGAACATGAGAAGGATCCTAACCAGGGTATGCACATCAGTACTGTCAGCTAGTTAAGTGGGAGGGGATAATTGCTCAAAGAGGTACTAGATACCTCTTGCCATGACTGTAAATGGAAATATGCTAGCATAATAGGAGACTATGGGCCTGAACAGACTGCCAGAAATAATCCAGCTTGAGACCACTTTAACTGTTCTGGATTAATGTTAGGGAATCATGGGAATTATAGTGTTTTTTTCTGAGACATTGAGCCTTCTCTGTCAGAGAGTTCAGGTGCCACAATAAACTACAGTTTTCTTGATTCCCTAGCACTGAGCCAGGGCACTTAAAGTGGTCTCAAAATGGATTATTTCTGCCAGTTTGTTCAGGCCCTACATCTGTATATGTCAGTGAAGAAAGCTGACAGAAACAAAATCAAGTTATTTGAAATTTGCTCCTTGAGAAGAGTTCTACAGTGGACTGCTAAAAAGAAAAATAAATAGGTCTTGAACTCTCAAGATTAAATTCTCCCTAGTAGCCAATATGATTAAACTGAGACTGCCATACTTTGACTATATCATGGGGAAAATGATTCATTAGAAAATACAATAATGCTTGGTAAGGTAGAAGACAGCAGCAAAAAGAGGAAGACCACATTCCAGATGGATAGACTCAATCAAGAAAGCCACATC